>CM030366.1:170491981-171028405 GCA_017893485.1 Hemerocallis citrina
CCATTTGATCTTCCTTTTATAAATACTAGTAAGCACGAAATTTGGAATCGAGATTATTAAGAAAATGACATTTATTGAATTTTCAAAGTGAATTTAGAAAAAGACAATTTTGGTAATCACATAATTGGGAGTCAATATTATTAAGAAAATGACATTTGTTGAATTTTCATTGTGAAATTAGAATAAAGAAACATTTGTGGTAATCACAAAATTTGGAGTCGATATTTTTAAGAAAATGACATTTACTGATTTTTCATTGTGAATCTTGAAAACAGCCCCCCCCCCCCCCCCAAAAAAAAAAATAATAATAATAATAATAATTGTCTGAAGAAGAAAATATGACGTTGGTTAATTTCTAATTCCATAATTATATATCCTCACATAATTCGAACGTTTTACCAAATTGACCCACTTTTTCAAAATATTTACCAAGTTGACCCACTTTTGAAACTATTTGCCAAATTGACCTACTCGCTATTTGAGATAGCGAGTCTAGTTCAAATGAACTCGCTATCTCAAATAGTGAGTATAGTTATACTTATTTTTCAAAAAAATTTTGAATATGAAATATATACAACAACGCTCGCTATCTCAGATAGCGAGTCTAGTTCAACTGAACGCGCTGTCTCGAATAGCGAGTGTTGGTATATGCATTTCAAGTAGAAATTGTATGTTTAAAATTTCTCTAAAAAATGAGTATAACTATCAGTAGAATTAGACTCGCTATCTGAAATAACGAGTGTAGTTATATATATTTCAGCTAGAAATTGCATGTTTACAATTTCTCTAAAAAATGAGTATAACTACACTCGCTATCGGAGATAGCGAAGTCAATTGAACTAGACTCTCTATCTAAGATAGCGTGTATAGTTATATACATTTCAAGTAAAAATTGCATGTTCAAATTTTTTTATGAAAAATGAATACAACTACACTCGCTATCTGAGATAGCGAGTTTATTTGAACTAGACTCGCTATCTCAGATAGCAAGTAGGTCAATTTGGTAAATAGTTTCGAAAATGGATTAGTTTGATAAATACTTTCAAAAAATGGGTCATTTGGTAAAAAGTTCACATAATTCATCCATATAGATATACGAGAAAATGGATTTTACACTCAAAGAAAGAAAAAAAATTCTTCTATACAACTGATGTATATACACACACATATACACACACGGTAAGATCCATAATCAATAATCAATATCGTTCATATTAATTTATATATTATAATATCTACATGTATCAAAGAAACAACTAATTTGAACATTTTTTAATCTTATTTGGCACCTGCCTACTATCTTTATCATTTGTATTTGCACATAAACGGCATTTGAGTTGGACTAACATACGAATTTGGTGATACAGGAGTGGTAGCACATTGGTGGAGACATGTTTGAAAGGGTTCCAAGTAGGGAAGTCATTTGAATGAAGGTGAGCCACACAGAAGCGTCATTTGATTATTCTCTTCTAGCATAATAAATAATCAATATCGTTCATATTAACTAGTGTTATCGTGTGCAAATTGCACAGTCTAAAATAGTTTGGAGGGACACATAAAATTATAAAGAATTTCAAAAAAATGTAAGATAATTTGGAGGAACTTATAATATCATTTTACCGTAATTACTGAAATCTTCATTATCCTCGTCACATATACAGATGGTTTAGAAAATCACTGACAAACAATAATGTTATACAATTGAATATTATTTTAATAAACTCGTGCATAGTGCATGTGTTAAATTAAATAGGAATCCCTATAATTTATCTTCTTTCTCTATTTTAAAATAGAAAGAAGAGATATGTAGACCCTTTCTCATATTAGTATAAGATATAGATATGATTTATATATTATAATATCTATATGTATAAAAGAAACAACTAATTTGAACATTTTTAAATCTTATTTGGCACTTGCCTACTATCGTTGTCGTTAGTATTTGCGCATAAACGGCAGTTGAGTTGGACTAACATAAGAATTTGGTGATATAGGAGTGGAGCACATTGGTGATACATCCAAGTTGGGATGCCATTTGCATGAAGGTGAGCCACACAGAAGCGTTATTTGAATCTTCTCTTCTAACATGCTGAATTTTTTAGTGGACTTAAATAGGATTCAATAAAATTAATTAAATTTTCTTACTCGCCCACTCACCCACCACAACAAGCCAATTGACATGCATTGAAATCTTGTTTGTGGGCCCCTGAATTGATTGATCTCTTCCACCAGCCTAGATGGTAGACTAGAATCACATAGAAGAACTTTTACTTATCTATCTTTTCTTTTGGTGAGAACATTTAAAGTTGTTTGTGGGCCCCTGAATTGATTGATCTCTTCCACCAGCCTAGATGGTAGACTAGAATCACATAGAAGAACTTTTACTTATCTATCTTTTCTTTTGGTGAGAACATTTAAAGTAGGATAAATTTTATTTAACCACCCTCTATTTAGGTGATTTGGCATAAAATTTACCTTTTTTTTTCGTTATAAAAAAACCCACCATTTGTTAGTACCATTAATCGATAAACTGCAATCTCATACTTAAATTGATCACATAATATCACGTGATTGATTCTATATTCTTTTGCTAAATATACTCTTGATTGCCTCCAATTATCAGAATTTTTATCCGTACTAGGTCACTTTTTAAAAATATTTATGTTTAAGAGTCACTGTCCAAACTATTAACGCTCGTGAGCTACTCTGTGCCACGTCAGTAGCGGCCATTATTCCTAATAATGACCCCTTTATTTTAGAAGCCGCTAATGAGATTAGAAGAATGTTTTGTAATTTTTTTTAAATTCTTTTTTATCTGTCGCTATTCCTGTTGGCGGCCTTAATATAAATTAAGTTGCTAATAAAAATAGCAACCACTAATGAAGTGCATTCTCCACACTTAGTCAAGTTTAGAGAGCTTTTATTCTCTGTAATTTTTAAAATTAACAACTTAACTGAGGTCACTATTGGGAATAGCGACCTCGTATAACCGTGGTCGTTATTCCCAATAGCGACCACAAGACAGACTATACTGCTAATAAGGTCGGGCTCTCTCTCTCTCTCTCTCTCTCTCTCTCTCTCTCTCTACACTTCAATTTAATTCATCTTCCCCATCTTCTTCTTCCCAAAACCCTAAACCCCAATAACCCTAACCCCCAAGACCTCCCGAAAATCATCACTCATTTTCGTAGACTTCAATCCTTAGGCCGAACTCGTCTCTCTTCATCTCTCCCTGTCTCTCTCCTCCAACTAACGACCTCCTACAATATTCAAAATTTTGAAAATTCCAAATCTGAAACCCTAGAGAGGTATGCCCAATATTTACTACTTGTAATGTTTGATTTTTTTTGTAGGTTATCATTAGTTGACTTGTTGAAAATATGCTTTAAGTTTGGGATTAATTCGTGCTTGAGAGTTGAATGCTGTTATAACACAAACTATAAAATTTGGTAATTATTATGTTTGCTTGTTACTCTTTATGAATGTTATGTGGTTCACAATAGACAATAATTACATAAAGCAACATCTTAAACTATAAAATTTGGTAATTATTATGTTTGTTTGTTACTCTTTATGAATGTTATGTGGTTCACAAGAGACGGTAAGTAAATAAAGCAACATCTTTGTGTTGGTTATAGGCACGGAGGACATGATACATACCGTAAGTGATCGTCACAATTGAAATGTTATACATCAAATAAAATATTTGTCACAGTAAGAAGTGCTTGTAGCACTTCTCTGTTTTAGAATAGCATCCAGCTTCACATATAATTCTTGAAATCCACTACTTTAGGATCCGTGCCCATCTTCACCATCATCATTCATCCGAACCTCATATCTGCCACTATACTAATGCAAAATTCTCTCCATGCTAATTACTGCAAGCTACCAAACTGGCAACAAAATCTCTTCAAATATCAACATCAACTGAGAGAGAACAAAACAAAGCTTACCTTGCTCCTAATAACTTTCTTAAATCCTTCACTACATCTCCATCTTTTAATCACAGAGGATGTGCATATATCAACCTATATTAAAATTAATCAATTACTCTAAAATCTCAATTCCATTATTTCTCATGCCAATGTCACATATATGCATCTACTCAATCATTCACTATTAAGGCATAGAGTGACTTACATAGTTTGGCAAATTCTTCTTCGTGCTTTAAGATCCGGATTCCTCACTCTTGTTCTTCTACCTCCCATATAATCTCTCTTTCCTGTTCTGTACAAGGCTCCCACAAACCTAATTTATATAACCTTCTAACCCTTATTATATCCGTCCGAAACCACTTGAACCCTATCACACTACAGAGTCATACTTGTGCCTGTCTTGTACAGCACCAAGTACCAACCTAAATCAAATTAATGAGAAGCCCTCCTTTACTCGAAACATTACAAATTAATCTTTTCTCATGTAAATCTCAAACATTCTCATAGAAACCCCTATAAGTTCTAACATTTTTGTAAAAGTCCGTACTAAAAATTGGGTTTTATACATATTTTCACAAAGAAAAATGCTTAGTGTAGTACTTTTTGGTTTCCTACTTTGATACTATTAGACTCACGGTAATCTATATAAAATATTTTTACAATAATTAATTGCGGGCACCATCTCCATTAATGGAGTAGTATCAAAAAAATGAAAAAAAGAAATACAATTAGCATATCATTCCCACGTATTCTCATTCCATTATGATTTTACATGACTTCTCAATAGGGATGCTCTCGGATTCGCCGATACAAATTTATTCGATCGATCTGAATCTGAATCCGTAACCAAATCCGAATCCGAAATTAATCGGATAAGGATATTAAAAATCCATATCGGTCGGATTCGGATCCGAATCCACATAGGAAAACCAATTACTTTTTGGATATACGAATTTGAATCCATCCAATTTGTTCGGATTGGCTACAAATATTCAGATTATTATAATATATAATAATATTAGGGTTTGGGTTGACCTTAACTTTAAAAAATATATAATTTATTGTTATATATAAATAAATATACTAGTTTTCATATAATTTTAAAACTCTTTTATATTATCGTCAAAATTTAATATGATCATAAACATTTTTTACATTCACATTATATATTAAACTAGGTTTGCCCGTTGGCACGTGCCTACGGCACGTCTTCGGAACGGTGCACCTGTTTTGATTATATAAAATAGTTTTGGAGGTCCAGCAAATTAATTGAAGTAGTACACATATTATATGAGGAAGCAGTATATCTACCTTTAAGCTCAATTATCGTCTTCCTGATCATTAGCTTGAACTTACCTGAAATGCATATAGTTTGTTAGAAACACTGCATAGAGTTTTTTTTAACTTCAGCATTAATTTTAGATGCATGTAATAATTATGCAAGGACATTATCATATAGATTTTATAGGGCTTACTCTAATCCCATAACTACTATAGCATGTCTAAATATAATGGTAACGCAGGTGCAGGTGTGAAGGTATCTACAATACCAATAATCTAAACATTTATTTTTAAAATTTTAAATTTTAAATTTTAAAGTTTTATTTCTAAATTTCAAAAAATTTTAAAAAAATATTATTTTTTAAAAATTTAAATTAATATATTTAAATTTTAAAAAATTTAATATTTTTTTATAAGTTTTTTATTTTTAAAATTTTTTTGAATTATTTTTAAAGTTTTTAAAATTTAAATTTTTTTGGTTTTAAATTTTTTAAAAAAAAATTAAAAGTTTTTATTTTCTGGATTTTTGAATAGAAGAGAGAGAGAAAGAAATAATTAAATAAATAAAGGAGTTGTTTTAGGCGGGGATTTAAATTTGAATTTTGAGAGAAAACTTTTGTGGGGGAGGGGAAAATATGTTTTTTGAGGTTAGATTTGGGCCTTTGATTTTTTGGGGGATTGAAGGAGAGCCACTTGATAGCTTTCTTTGTGTTTTATTATATAGATTACAATCATCTATAATTTTAATTTTATACCTAAAGTACCATTTTTTCTTTGTAACTAATATATTAAATTAAAATTTGGTTATATTCGATTTAATTTTCTTTTCTTTTTGTACATAAATCTTATATTGTATAATTTTAATATCCTAATTCGTATCTGTATTGGATACATTGTATCCGATTTGTTCCTGTATAAAAAAATTGTGGATATGGATAAAATTGTTTTTCCTGTTATATCTTTATTGGTATATAAATTCTTTTTTAAAATATGGATACGCAAACATTGGTATAGTTAATATCTGAAATGTATCCAATCTGAAAACATCCTTACTTCCGATCAAACTATCAAAGCACCATCCCCATTTGGAAGTCTTATAATTAGGTTAATGAATGGGACCCTCCTGCCTTCTCTATAAAACCACTACCAATAGCCCTACCTCTTCTCCCCACCCCTCTCCTCTCCTCTACTCTCTCTCATTATCATCATCATCATCATCATCATCTTCTTCCTCATCAAAGTCAATCATGGGCTCAGGAACCCAAGTAACAGCCTCCTCCTCCTCCTTAGACGAGGAAGCACTCATGATGTATGCCTTCCAACTCACCAGCTACTCCGTTCTCCCTATGACTCTCAAAGCAGCCATTGAACTCGACCTCCTCGAAATCATCGCAAAAGCTGGGCCTAATGCTCACCTGTCTCCATCTGAGGTTGCTGCTCGGTTGCCAGCTGAGAAGAACCCACAAGCTGCAGTCATGTTGGATAGGATTTTGAGGCTGTTAGCTGCCTACGATGTTTTGACCTGTACAGTTGATACAAGTCGTGAGGGTAGGGTTGAGAGGAAATATGGGGCTGCCCCTGTGTTGAAGTACCTGACCAAGAATGAGGATGGGGTTTCCTTGGGTGCTCTTTCACTCTTGCTCCAGGACAAGATCCATGTGGAGTGCTGGTACCATTCTGTGCAACTACCTGTTAATTCTTGTTTCATTATTTCTTATTAATATAATACAGTGATGCCTTTGACATTTTTGGTATTCCATTTTGATATTGAAAATTTTGAACCATGATTTATTGTTACGGTCATGTTTCAAAAACGATGTATCATATCAGAATTTTTGCTTATCAGTGGTTTTGAGTAGTACTCATAAATGACATGCCGTCATCTAATTTCAATACAAAATCTATGTATTCTTCTCAGTGGAAATTTTTCATTAATTTTGTTTTAGCACATATGTTTAGTAAACTTTTGACATTGCAATTTAGTATCTACGCACATATGTTTTTTGCGTAGGAAATATGATTGATTGCCTTATGGTAGCATCTGTACGGATTAGGATGTACATTTATGAATTCATAATCCGTTTCTAAGTGACTTAATTAAATCTTCTAAAAAAAATTAAGTATAAAGTTTTGTATTTAATTGTTTTTCTCTTTGATTTATATTGTACAGGTACTACTTGAAAGATGCAGTTTTGGATGGAGGCATCCCATTCAATAAGGCCTTTGGAATGAATGCATTCGAGTACTACGGTAAAGACCCTCGATTGAACAAGCTCTTTAATGAAGGAATGAGGAGTACCTCAACAATTATTACCAAGAAGCTCCTTGAAATGTACACGGGCTTTAGTGACCTCAAAGTGCTTGTCGATGTTGCTGGCGGTGTCGGAGGAACCATCGGTACGATCATCAAGAAATATCCTCACATTAAAGGGATTAATTTCGACCTGCCTCATGTGATCTCAGAGGCACCAGTTATTCCCGGTAATTGATTTTAGTTTCTTACCATCTTATCTACTTATATATTTCTCCTGCATTGCATATGATCTTCCTTTCACAAATACTCGTAATCACGAAATCTGGAGTTCAATGTTATTAAAAAAATGACATTTATTGAATTTTCAATGTGTATTTAGAAAGAACAAACATTTATGAGTTACTGTGGACTTCAAGATATCATTATGAGGAGCGGTTGTAATTTTTTTTGGGTTTTTAATATGTATGTCCTAACAAATACTTGTGTATCATGTATGTCCCTGACAAATAGATATTTTTATATTTGTCCTCAACAGTATATATCGCTTCTCTTAATTATCCCTCTAGTTTAAAAAATCTCAAAACGATGGAGAATTTTCATTTTTTTTAATCAACTTAATGGAAAATGATTTTTTTTATAACTTAATGGAAAATGATTGAAATATTATCTTCTCTACCTTTCAAACCTTATCTTCTCCATACTTGTAAATCCGAGCAATTATTAATCAAACAAATACTTATTAACTATTCACAAAATTTCTTCATTTTTCTTCAAGAATAGAAAAAAACCAACTGTGCATCTTTGAGAACTACATATTGCTCCTCATGTTACTTTATCCAAATTTGCCATCATTTATTTTCCTTGAAACTGTTAAATTTTGTCTCATTTAATTGCTTAATTTGATCTTTTAATTTGATATCTATTTGTCTCATAAAATTAAAATCATGGTTAACTTAGTAATATCTAATATAGGGGTAAATATAAAAAGAAGTTCAAATTGTTATAGGCATATATGAAAATACACATTTGTGAGGAATATATATGATATTATCATATTTGTTAGGGAAATACATATTAAAAACCCTTTCTTTCTTCTTCCCCTTTTGGTCTGAAGAAGAAAACATTGCACCGTTAATTTCTAATTGCTAGTTATATATCCTCACACATGATAAGATCCATAATAAATAATCGATACCATTCATATTAATTTACATATTATAATAACTGTATGTATAAAAGAAACAACTAATTTGAACATTTTCTAAAATCTTATTTGGCACCTGTCTACTATGTTTATCCTTTGTATTTGCACATAAACGAAATTTGAGTTGGACTAACGTACTAATATGGTGATACAGGAGTGGAGCACATTGATGGAGACATGTTTGAAAGTGTTCCAAGTGGGGATGCCATTCTCATGAAGGTGAGCCACGCAGAAGCTGCCAAGCAGGGCTGCAAACGAGCCGAGTCGAGCCGAATACCTCGAGGTTCGAGCTCGGATCGTTTATGTATCGAGCTCACTTTCAGGCTCGAGCCCGGCTCGAGCTCGACACGAGCCGAGCTTTGACCGAGTTCGAGCCGAATACTCGCGAGCTTCTGCCTAAAACCCACGTACCTTCAAGCACGTGCTCGGCCTGTTTACGTATCGAGCTCGCTTTCGAACTTGAGCTTGAGCCGAGCTTTGACCGAGCTCGATCCGAGTAGCTCGCGAATAGCTCGGTTCATATGCAGCCCTACTGCCAAGTCATTTGATTCTTCTCTTTTAGAATTTGCTAAAAATTTTAGTAGACTTAAATAGGATTTAAGAAAATTAATTAAATTTGCTTACGCACCCACCCAACCACCGACCACAACAAGCCAATTGACAAGGATTAAAATATTGTTGTGGGCCCCTGAAATGATCTTTTCCACCAATCTAGGGTGGTCCACTAGAATAATAGGGAAGAACTATTACTTTTCTATTTATTCTTTTGTGAGACAAAATTTAAAGTTGGATAAATTTTATTTAACCATCCTTAGTTTAGGTGGTTTGGGACAAAATTTACTTAAATCTTTTTTGTTATAAAAACTCACCATTCGTTAGCACCGTTAATCGATAAACATCCATCTCATACTTTAATTGATCACATAATGTCACGTGATTAATTATGTTTTTTTTTGCCAAAATTATTCTTGATTAACTCTAATTATGATATCAGATATTGAGTTTTGAATTTGATTTGGTTGGAGAAGAAGATGGAGAGTTTTAGATTTGATTTGCTTGGAGAAGAAAGTGGAGAGTTAATGGGTGTTGGATTTGATTTAGTTGGAGAAGGATGATGATAGTTACTAGGTTTTGGATTGGATTTGGTTCAAAAACTAGGATGTGAGTTGGTGGATTTCAGGTTTGAGTTGATTGGATAAAAGTAAGGCTAGCAATTGGCTCGAACTCGATCCGGGTCCGCTTTGGTCCGACTTGATAATTAAAGGGCTTGGGCTAATAATTCGCAATTCGGGTCGGGCTCGAACTCAATTTTTTAGGCCCGAGGAAAATTCAGGCCGGGCTCGGACCCAATTGCTTAGGCCCGATGGGTATATTTTTGTATACTTCATATTTATTTATGTATGATCTAAAAAAAAGAATATTCATATAAGTCAATTCAAATGAATTTTAAAGTTTACAGATAGAGAATTAAAGAAAAAATCATTCACATCAATATCAAAGAGAGCCATAAAACTATTGCATAATATACCATCTTTTTCTTTAAGTAAATAATATTCTAATTTTACAAAATAGAAAGAACATAAGGGTATTTTAACTGATTAGATCAAAACAAATTTTAGAATTTTTAAACTTGTCCTCAATAAGCAATATAGACTCATATATGAGTAGCCCATATTAGGCTCTCGTTCTTTTCAAAAATAGAAGACTTTCAAAAGGATTTGGAAATAGGACTCCATTGTGGAGGACAATACCTAAATTAGTAATCATCTAGGAGGTACATAAAAAATGTGTGGTTTGTTATAGACTAAATTGTTGTGGAAAAGAAATGCTATAAGTACTTCTAGTTGTACCCAATATTTTAGTTGATGTGTTGAAATCCTACATGGAATCCAATGGACATAAACTAATATGATATGTATGTTTAATCGATGTAAATAAGTAATTTTTACCAATATTAATGAAATGTATTGAAACCCTATATGAAATCCAATAGACATACACTAATATGATATGCACATGTAGTAGTCCTCGTTTTAGAATAACATCCAACTTCATGAACTTAGTTGCAATAAAGTTAGGCACAAGGTTATGTTTGGTAATAAAAGCTGTAAAAGCGGTATATTTACTGGAGTTTTGTTGTAATAAAAGTTGTATAAAACTTAATTATTCGTGAGAACTAACCTTTTAGAAAATAATTGCAGTGGATTCTTCATGATTGGAGCGACGAACACTGTGCGAAGATAGTGAAAAATTGCTGGAAAGCCCTACCTGTGAATGGAAGGGTGATCCTTATGGAGGGAATCCTCCCTGTGAACCCTGAGCCTACACCTATGGCCCAAGCCATGTTCCGCTCGGACATGTTCATGTTGGCTTACCACCCAGGGGGCAAAGAGAGGACCGAGAAGGAGTTTGATTCTCTAGCCAAAGGGGCTGGGTTCTCAGCATCGAAAGTTGTCTGCGGATACGCCAATTCTTGGGTAATTGAGTTGTACAAGTAGATCGATGCACCTACAATGTGCTTGTCAATGTGAGATGCATGCATATATACGGTTGAACGTTATGTTGATTGTGGAGGCCATATTACTGCATTCCTTGATAATGTTTTGGTTTTAAGCTTGTGCTAAGTAAGTTCCTTTTCTATTTATACTACAATAAAATGTCCGTTGTTGGCTTTGAGTAATGAATATGGAAGTTTTTTTCTTTTTCTTTTTCTTTTTGAGAAAAAATAAATATGTGAAAGTTTCATACTTTGGGCTCTAACATCGTCAATATGCATGGACCAAAGTGTGCCATATCTATATAATAAAACACAAAGAAAGCTATCAAGTGGCTCTCCTTCAATCCCCCAAAAATTAAAGGTCCAGATCTAACCTCACAAAACATATTTTTCCCTCCCAAAAGTTTCCCCCCAAAACTCAAATTCAAATCCCCCACCCAAAACAACTCCTATATTCATTTAATTATTATATTTCCCCCCTCTCTCTCTTCCTCCCTTTTCTATTCAAAAAATTAAGAAATAAAAATTAAAAACCTAAAAAAACAAAAAAAATTAAAAACTTTCCCTCCCAAAAGTTTCCCCCCAAAACTCAAATTCAAATCCCACACCCAAAACAACTCCTATATTCATTTAATTATTATATTTCCCCTCTCTCTCTCTTCCTCCCTCTTCTATTCAAAAAATTAAGAAATAAAAATTAAAAACCTAAAAAAACAAAAAATTTTAAAAACTTTAAAAATAATTCAAAAAAATAAAAAAAATTAGATAATATATTTTATGCCGGATCCCCAAAAGTTTCTCATATAATATATTTGCTACTTCAATTAATTTGCTGGACCTCCAAAACTATTTTATATGATCAAATAAGGTGCACCGTTCCGAAGACGTGCCGTAGGCACGTGTCAACGGGCAAACCTAGTGTATATATATAAGTCAAGAAAATTGAAAACTAGAACAATTTTTGAATGGTAAAATGTGACAACCAATTGTATGGAAGCCTTTTGTATGTAACATGGGCTTAGTTTGGGCTTAAATCTATAGGAAAATGGATCTCATTAGAGGGGGAAAAAACGAAGTTCAAATACGAATTTTGGATAAAAAAACTTTGCTAAGTTGAGATTTTCAAGCTTCATGTTGTTGCTATAGGCACTTAACGTATCTCATGTAACCAAGTAAGTTAAAGGTGGATTTAACCTATTCATATCGGTACTTGTTGCTTGTATGTCTGCAACGATGAGCTTACCAAGATCGTAAGTTAACCATTTAAGAAGATGCTAAAATTGTTTAACAAGATATACAGTGTAAAGAAGCCGAAAAGTTACCAAAAATGAAGTATAATTGCAGTCTTTTCGTTCTCTGCCTCCCGACTATGAATACTAATTAATATTTTGATATAGCTCAACAATATAAATTTCAAAACATTCATCTATTTGTTGTCTATTACCTTATATAATAGGAATTGCTTACCGAACTAAGTTTTGACAATTCTCGTATCCCTGGTTTTTAATGAACCAATAGAAATTTCTCATTGACTTTTACAATAAAATCCATATGGATCATGCGTTATGATTTCATATTGAATTTGCTCAATTACTAAGGGTGTTTGGTTCGTTGCAACTGCATTGGAGTTGCAATTGAAAGAGAAATTTGAAAAAAACAATTCCTCAAAATCTTTACACCCCATTACAAGCATATTTCATACTATTCGACAAAAATTCCACAACCATGTATAATGAGCTTTTGTCTCTTATCTATTCTCCAACAGGTGTTCGAGGGGCTTGTGATTTGTTCTGTTAAAAAGCTATATGCCCAGCAGATAATGCCTCAATTTCTTCACAGCTAAGAAAATTGCAAGCATCTCCTTCTCATAAGTGGAGAGATACATGCTATGGAAGCTATTGCTGCATAAGAATTGCTCCAATTCCAGTACCAACTGCAACACACCCCAAGAAAAACTTCTCAGCAAAGTGAGGAAATTTGTGCACTAGTGGTGTAATTAGAGCAGTCTTGAGAGCTTCAAAAGCGGTTTAAGCAACTACAGACCACATGAAAGATCTTTTCTGTAACATCTCGTACTTAAGAGTATATATATATAATAAAACACAAAGAAAGCTATCAAGTGGCTCTCCTTCAATCCCATCAAAATCATAGGCCCAGATCTAACTTCACAAAACACATTCCCCCCCCAAAAGTTTTCCCCCAAAACTCAAATTCAAATCCCCCCCAAAAAAAACAACTCATTTATATATATATATATATATATATATATATATATATATATATATATATATATATATATATATATATATATATATATAATAAAATACAAAGAAAGCTATCAAGTGGCTCTTCTTCAATCCGCCAAAAATTAAAGGCCCAGATCTAACCTCACAAAACACATTCCCCCCCCCCCCCCCAAACTCAAATTCAAATCCCCCCACCCAAAATAACTCATTTATTTATTTAATTATTTCTCTCTCTCTCTCTCTCTCTCTCTATATATATATATATATATATATATATCTCCTATCTAAAAAATTAAGAAAATAAAATTTTTAAAATTTAGAAAAATTCAAAATTAAAAAACTTAAAAACTAAAAAATTTAAGAATTTAAAAACTTTAAAAATAATTCAAAAACTAAAAATAAAAAACTTATAAAAAAATTATAAAAAATAATTTGAAATTTTCAAAATTTTTAAAACTTTTAAAATTAAAAAGAAATAAAAATTTTTAAAAATTAGAACTTTAAAAACTTTAAAAACTTATAAAAAAATTATTAAAAAAATTAAATTTTTTTAAAAAATTAGTAAAATAAAAATATTTTAAAACTAAAAAAAATAATAAAAAAAATTTTAAATTTTAAAAATTTTAAAAGTTAATTTTTTAAAAAAAATTTTAAAAATTAAAAAACAAAATAAATAAAAATTTTAAAATTTTAAAATTTTAAAAATTTGAAAATCTCAAAGCAAATCCAAATCAAAATCCAATGTCGAACCCCAATTAAGAGGTCGTCGCGGATATCTGATCCGCTGCTGATTCCGTATCGGTGACTCCCCTCCACCAAATCGAGCGCAAATATCAAGCGACTTCGTATCGGTGACTCCCCTCCACCGAATCGAGAGCCTCTATATGCGATGCAACGACTCTAATTTCATCTCATTAACCGAATTCTCATTCTAATTTTTAATTTTGTGTGTGCAGGGGATTACTCTAATTTTTAATTTTGTGTGTGCAGGGGATTACTCAGTTTTTTGCTGACACGAATTTCGTGTGTTCATGGGATCTAAATTCAGAGAGGGATGATTTTTTTATTTTTTGGTTTAAATTTTTTTAATTTGGTGATTTATTTGATGAGTTTTTTATTGGTTTTGATTTAAGGTGTACGCAAGTGAGAGATGATTATTTGGTGGCCTCAATTTGGGCTTCTAAACCATAACAGGTCAGGTAAGCTGACTAGCAACCTAAAATAACTTGACAAATATGCAACATTAATTTCTTTACTACAAGAGAAAATACTATCGCGAAGTGTTCCCTTCACTGGTTATTAGAAACTATGGATAACATAACATATAAGAACTTTTAGTGTATGTTTGGATATATAGGATTGGGATGACTGGAGTTTACCAGTGAAGGGTGCAAACTCTCCACTCGAGAAAGACAGCTAAAGTAAATTTTTTATTTATCCATTTTGAATTTTTTTTATAAAGGTACAATGGGGAGACAAAGTGGAGATAAAAGAAAGGATTAGCTTGGTTTAGAGTTTTGAGAACTTCATGTATTTCATTTTGGCTGAAATAATAATAAGAGGTATTTCAATTGCAAATTGAGTCTCAGACAAACAAATGTTTAGATTATTAGTATTGTAGATACCTTCACACGTACACTTGGGTTACCACTGTATTTAGACATACTCATAGTGGTTATGGGATTAGAGTAAGCTCTCTAAAACCTATATGATAATGTCCTTGCATAACTATTACAAGCATCTAAAAGTGATGCTGAAGTTAAAAAAACCTTTATGCGGTGTTTCTAACAAACTATATGCATTCCAGGTAAGTTCAAGCTAATGATGAAGAAGACGATGGTTGAGCTTAAAGGTAGATATACTGCTTCCTCATATAATATGTTTTCTACTTCAATTAATTTGGTGGACCTCCAAAATTATTTTATTTAATCAAACCAGGTGCACCGTTCCGAAGACGTGCCGTAGGCACGTGTCAATGGGAAAACCTAGTATATATATATATACAATGTGAGAATGGGTATAGGGAGTTCTATTAGCTTGGTCCTATAGGATTTGGTCCATATGGATGAGAAGAGTGGAGGCTGGTGCTCGGGTTGGTGGGGCCCAGGCCTTTGCTGACGTGGAGGAAGTGAAGGAGGGGAGTTGTGTGTTGTGTGTGTGTGCATGTTGCACGTGCACGTGCTTTGGGTGTGTTGTGTTCAGTTGTGGCTCTATCCCACATCGGTGGAAGTGAATGAGTTGTGTGTATATATATAATTAGGCCCATGATCAAGAGGCACCGAATGGTTATGACACTTTTTTGTGAGGTACGCTTATGGTGGGCAGTTATTAGGATCTATTTTTTGCGTGTGCACACGTGCAGTCGTTTGCACAGCTAAGCGGGGCTCGGGGCGTTACCAATGGTATCAAAGCCAACTTTCAAAACAGATCGTGGGTAAGAGTGGGTTAGAGATACGACTGAGCAATGCCAGTGGTCCCGGGTAGGGAGACTTGCTAGTAGATCAGGGTACTCCACTCCACATCGGATAGAAAGGGATCCTGTGCTAGATTGCAAGTCTCGGGGATTAACAAGGATGCTGAGTTCTTAAAGGGGGGGGGGGGTGTAACACCCCGTATTTAAGATTATATATATAATATTATATTGGGTGAATATATATATATATATATATATATATATATATATATATATATATATATATATATATATATAGTGAGAAGGGGGTAGTTGGGCCTATAGGGGTTTCTATGGGCCTTGGTGCATGGAGATGTGTCCATATGACGTGAATGAGAAGAGGAGTGGCTGCTTTGGTGGTGGGGCTCGGTTCCTTGATGACGTGGAAGATATGAGAGAAAATGCATGTGTGTGTGTGATGTACGTGCTTGATGTGTGGCCAGGGGAGTTGTGTGTTGTGTGTGTGTTCGCTGGTGCATTGCACGCGCACGTGCTTTGGGGTGTGTTATGTTGGGTTGTGGCTTTATTCCACATCGGTGGAGTTGAATAAATAATGTGTGTATATATAATTTGGCCCATGATCAAAAGGCACAGGATAGTTTTGATATCTTTTGTGAGGTACGCCTATGGTGGGCAGTTGTTAGGATCTATTTTTTGAGTTTTTGCACGTGTAGTCACGTGCGCAGCTGAGCGGGGCTCGGGTTTCGGGATGTAACAAACAATACAACCCTACCCGGGACCTGTACATCTGCTACCTCCATTTCAGGCGTACATCTAACCCACTCTTACCCACGATCGATGTCAAAAGTCAGCTCTGATACCATTTCTAACGTCCCGAACTTGGCTCAGCTGCGAACGCGACTATACGTGCGCGCACGCGAACAAAAGAAGTCCCAACAACTGTCCACCATAGGCTTACCTCACAAAAGGTGCTATAGCTTGTAGGTACCTCTTGCACCTTGGCAAATATTATATACACACTCTAATCCTCTCTCTTATGGTCGATATTGGACCAATTGAATCCCACACACCACGATGCATGGCTTGATCAAAGCCATTCTGGCCACACATCGAGCACGTGCATCAAACACACACACACCCCCATTTTCTCTCCTATCTTCCACGTCATCAAGGAACCGGGGCGCACCCCCAAAGCAGCCACTCCTCTTCTTATTCACATCATATGGCCAAATCTCCATGCACCAAGGCCCATAGAAACCCCAATAGGCCCAACTACCCCCTTCTTACTTATTATTATTTTTATTATTATTATTATTATTATTACTATATATATATATATATATATATATATATATATATATATATATACTTTTATGTAGGGGGCGTTACATTTTCTTTGTTAGAGTACTAGAGGTTCGGAGATTATTGCATAGTTATCAATGAACTTTCATCAATACCCTGCTAGATCTAAGAATCCTCTTAATGCCTTAATAGACTTAGGAATTGTCAAATTATTCACTGCAGACACCTTGCTAGGATCTACCACTATCCCAGTATCTGACACACTGTGTCCAAGATATGCCATCTCTCTTTGTCCAAACACACACTTGTTCAATTTAGCCTGCAAAGAGTTCTCCTTCAACAATTGCACCACCTATCTCAAGTGTTGTACATATTTAGTCATTCATTTGTTGTAGACAAGAATGTCATCAAAGACCACTAGTACCAACTCCTTCATGTAGGGTTTAAACACTGCATTCATTGGGAATTGAAAGGTGGACGAAGCATTAGTCAAGCCAAATGGCATGACCACATATTCATAATGCCCTTCATGGGTTTTGAAGCTGTTTTGTCTATGTCTTTGTAACACCTCGAATTTGCAAAATGCCAAAAATACTCATTTCTATATTCCTTGAGTGGTGATAATTTTATTTGGTGAATTTTTATTTTAAATATTGATATTGGTGTTTGGATTTGTGTTCGATTGGTATTATTGAGATATGAGAGCTCAGAGTTGAGAGCTTAGAGCTGAGATTTATATGAAGAAATATGGTTTAATTTTTATTTTATAATTTTGGTGGATTAATATGAGATAATTTTGATGTATTTTTGTATTGTTCGTATTGTTAAAGAAAGAGTTGGGATTTATTTGAATTATATTGAGATTTGGGGGTTTATATGTAATTTTCCTTTACTCTATTATTTATTTATTTATTTATTCTTTAATAAACCCCCCCATTCTTCTTCTTCTCCTCCGTTCTTTTCTTTTCCCGATCGTAACCAGACCGAAAGAACCCATCGGCGGCTCCTTTCCCCACCCAAAATCTCCACCATTTCTCCACGGTTCTTAAATTAAACTGAGGGGTATACTAATTGAAGGGTTCTCTACAACGTGGTAGCATCGGATTTTCGAAAGGATGTTGGAAAGGTAAACCCTAGATTTATTTATTGTATGAAATTTAGTGTGATTAATTTATTTTGAGTAAGAGGATTATGGTAGGGAGATTAGGAGGTGTTGGGCATTGTAGAGGCAAGAGATTAGCAAATTATTGGGGATTTTGCAAGTTGTTAATAAGTTAGGGTTTTGGGTTTGTAAAAGAAAATTTTATATGTGAGACTCCTCTCCTTTATAGTAGTAGAATTTTAGTAGAACTAGTATAATAAGTTGGGGGTGATTTTGGTAATTGTTTGGGGAAAAACATTCCGTAGGAATTTAAATATTACGTGCAATGCACGTGTGCATCCCAGACGTTCGATAAAACGCCTGAGTGATATTAGAAATAGTATTATTATTTTCTGTGATTGATTTGGATGATTTGAGCCTTAATGGTGTTGAAATTTGATAATAGGTGATGTTAGCGATTTCGGATGCGTGGCAGGGTGCTTCGAGTCCTCGCGGGATGCTATGTGAGTATGATTGTTTTATTTAAATGTATCTAATGTGCCATGCAAATATTAAATTAAGGTTGTCGTGTGTTGATGTTTGTAGATAAATAGTTATATGCTTCGGGTTTGTAATGATCAGAGATATGTGTGCGTAGGTGTGATGTGTGATCTTATGACTAATGTGATAAGATGGAAAGTATGGTGTGTATGATGTGATATTGTGATGCGATAATAAGATGAAGTGAATGATGTGGTGCATGTGTACTAGGTGTGTTATGTGGGTGATGAATTGGAAAATGTTATGTGATAGAGTGATGCGAAATTGATATGATGTATATGTGACGTGTGGGTCGTAAATGAGAATTTGATACGATAATTGCTGAGACTAATGGTTTGCGTATGCTTATGAATTTAATGGAGATATATGCTTTCATGGTATGTTATAATGGCAAAATTGTATTAAAAAGGAGTTATATTCTTAAGACGTTATGATATACAGGAGATATCTTTTTATATGGAGTTATATTATAAAGGAGATATATATATATATATATATGGAGAAATATTATAAAGGAGATATATTATAAATGAACATATGGAGATATTTTATTAAAGGAGTTATTATAAAGGAGTTATGTTGTAAATGAGTTCTCTTATAAAGGAGTTATATTTTAAATGAATATAAGGAGTTATTTTATAAAGGAGTTATATTAAAGGAAAGGAGTTATTATAAAGGAGTTATTTATTGCCCCAAATTTTATATTTGGGGAACTGGAGTTATATATACATTAATATTGCCCCAAATTTTATATTTGGGGAACATGAGTTATATTATGAAGGAGTATATTATAAAGGAGATATGTATATGTATATAAAGGAGAATTAAATATTGCAGTGCCGCACAATCTCCCGGGGTTTGGGCTAGACCCCACAGGCCCGGGATACACCCGGGAACAGGAGTTATATTTATATTGCCCAAATTTTATATTTGGGGATCAGGAGTTATATATTGCCCCAAACTATGTTTGGGGATCAGGAGTTTCCCTCGCTGGTATAGGGCCAGGAGGAAGACGTAGTCTCGGACGTGTAAGACTCTGTGTGAGCATCGATCCGCGTGTTATATTTTACTTTTGACTAGCCTTTTGGCTTTAGTCTTGGTTGGACAAGCGCGCAACCGTACTTTCAATCCAGCCCACAAATGGTAGATGCTTAGGACACCTGGATCTGGGTGGTGTGGTGGGTTAGTGGGATTGAAATGTACGGGATGGGAGGCACAGAGATCCCTGTGTTGTACGAGGAGGTCAGTTGTGTGGGCACTGAAAAGGAGAAAATATAAAGGTGTATATGTGTGTCAAAAGAATATTTGTATATATATAAAGATATTGAAGATATGCTATTTTATGGAGACAGTTTATATTCAGGGAGATATGAATGTGTTACAGGAGAGATATATATCTAATTGTATTGACCATACCTATATGGTTAAAATTATGTTTATAAAAGCTGAGGTGTGAATATAGTTGTATAACCATGGAGTTGGAGTGATATAATTATCGTATTTGGATGGAGTGGTGTATTCACAGCTATGATATCAATGGTGTGCATGTGTATGTGTAATTGATGGAGTTAGACACGTTTATGTTGTCGAATTGTTATGGCGTTACTTATAAAATTGTATGGGCTAAATGAAAGAAACATGAGTAGAGGAGAGTGAGAAAGTAAAGAAAGGAGATGAATAAGTTTATAGAGTATGTATGTGAATGAATGTTAGAAATGGAGAAAATGAGTTATGCTTTTATGAATAAAAGGTAAGGTGGTATATAATATAAGAATGAGAAGTTATAATAAGCAGGATTGTGAGTGATGAATGGTTATTAAAGTAAATTATGGCTTGAAACAAGTTGGCATGTCTTGGAATTGTGACCAGGAACTACCCGCCTGCTATTTCGGAGGAAATAGTGGGAACTACCTGTTTAGGCACAACTTCAAGGTAGAACAGTGGAGAATTGTTGTAATAGTTAAGGTTTTAATATGAGACAAGTAGGAAAAGAAAAGTAAGTTGTATCCTGAGTTGTAAATAAATATTGGAGTGCAATGGGTATTGAATGAGTATTTAATTAAATACGAAGTTTAATACAGACATGATACGCATTGGGATTGTGTCGGGGAACTACTTGCCGTGGCACAATTCCCAGGGTGAGCTGGTGAAGTATTAATTTAATATCGGTATTGTGCGATGGGAATGAAGAGTAAAGTATGATAAAATGAGAAGCAGTATTAAAATAAGTCGTGTGATGAAATTAGATGAAAAGTAGATAGTTGTAATTTATAAGGAGAGTGAAGTGATGTATGGCGAGACGCTATGTTATGTGTTATAAGAAATGAATGACTGTTATGAGTACGATATGAGAATGAGAAAGAAAATGTCTATGAATGAAGATGTGTATGAAAGATTACGAGTCGTGAGTTGTGGATGTAAATGAATGGTGGAATTAAATTAATTGTGATGTTAGTGAGATGTATATAGTAATGTGTGTAGAGTAATGGATATAAAGACGGGTGCGGAGTTGCAGTGTACTTTGATATACAGTCATGTTTATGATGTTTTATGTTTAGATTTCAGACTGGATCTTGTTATCTTGAAAACTGTAAGTTTAATTTAATTACTTTATATAGTTAAATTCATTTATTAGATTAGTAAATTATACTCACACCAGAAATGGCTAACCCCTTAGTGTTTGGGGGGTTAGGGGAGTCAGAGGACTACCCTAGATCCCCTACTGTTACAGGTTCCCATCAGTGCAGAGAGGAGGCGTAGTTTGCAGGGTGAGGAATTATTTTAAAAAGTTTTGTATTAATTAGTTAGGATGAGCTGTGATTTTATGATTTAAATTGTATTATGGATGTATAAGCATGTAAAAGATGACGATGAGTATAGTGCGGGGTGATGTGGTATGTTTGTGACCCGTACCCACCTCGTTGTGGAGTACTGGGCTTTGTGGTAGGTTTTACAAGGATTTTTCTAAAATTTTACCTCATTTTTCAAAGAAATTTTTTGTTTTTAATTGATATTTAATAATCTATTGTGTGTTTGGCCCCCAGCGCATTATATTATATTGCCTGTGTGTATCTGCTCATTTTGGCCTGGGGAGCCCATGAAATTATTGTGTATTTTGTGAGCTACGGAATTTTGAACAAAATTCCGTAAGCTATCTGTGTTTCGGGGCAAAATTTACAGGGGAGACTCTGCCAAAATTTTCCCTGAAATACAGCTTTCTTAGTTTATGTTTAAAGTGATATAGAAATTGATAAAATTGAGTTTGGAGTCAAAATAATAATAATAATAATTTTGGGGCGTTACAGTCTTCCTCCTTCATTCTTATATAGTGATACTCACTCCTTAAATCCAACTTACAAAATACCACACACCCCTGTAATTCATCTAAAAATTCATCAATTGCAGGTATGCAAAACTTATCTTTGACTGTCATCTTATTGAGGACTCTATAATCCACACACATCCTCCAAGACCCATGAGACTTCTTCACCATGACCACATGAGATGCATAAGAGCTTGAACATGGCTTAATTACACATGTTTGCAGCATTTCTCTGACCAACTTCTCTATTTCATTGTTGTGGTGCCAGGGATGCTTGTATGGCCTCAAGCTCACTGGTTTGTGCAGCAGGATGCAAGAGAACCCTATGATCATATGCTCTAACTGGTGGAAGGGTAGTTTCCTCTTGAAATACTTCTTCAAACTCTCTAAGGACCTAAGAGAGATCCTCTAGAAAACTGGAATGTGAAGTTTCATTGCTTGCAACTACAATTACTTGTAGCAGTAGTCCCTTCTTCATGTACATGAGAGTTTTCAACATGAACTTAGATGAAGTCACATCAATCTGCTTGTTATTAACACCCTTCAACACCTTGATCTCCCCTCCTTGCTCAAAGTGCATAGAGTAGTCTTTAAAACTCAGCCACATTCCCTCCAGTGTGTTCACCCACTGAGCGCTCAACACCATATGACTGGTTTCGAAAGGGAGGATGTAAAAGTTTGCCTTGATAGTCACCCCTTGAAACACAATCTCCACATTCTCACAGAGACCATACTTCAATTTCTCACCCCAGCAATTGTGACTTCAAAATTTACTCTCCTAGTATCAGACAATTTAACACTCTTAACAATTTGTGTTCCGAGTAGATCTAGTTTCAAATACACTTCCCTTTATAGTTGGGGAACCTCAAATCCTTTAATAGTCTCTAGATACATGGTTGGGTGAGTTGATTCAATGATCTCAATATGTAGTGGAGTCCTCATTCTAACTTGGTATTAATATCTAAGGCTTCATCGATTTTTACCTCCACCACATGGGGTTCTGTGCTCTCCAAATCCCTTCAATTTGCATCATAGATATAACCTTTCACATGTGGCCTCTCACCCACTTTTCATCACACCTAAAACATAAACTCTGAGCTCACTTCTTTGCCAAAATCTTGTCAAATTGTATCTGCTTGAGCGTCTCAGGTACAATAGCTTTACTGCCAGCTGCAGGTGGAGTTTGAACTCCTTGAGAATAAGGAGTGTATCCTAGTTTATTACTTGAGCTTTGGAACATAGCAACTTTTCTTTGGCACATCAGTAGAGTCTCCTTGCTTGAGCTTCTCTATATGCACTTGTAACTGTAAGGGGGTGTTTAAGAATCACTTCTTGTTGGATCTCCTCCTTCAGTCCAGATACAAAACAGTCTACTAGAATAGGCATAGCTAAGGGTTTGTTCAGGTGACTGTATTTGATGAACTCCTAATGGAACTCATGAACAATTTCAGTTTGTCGTAGTTTGAGCAATGTCATAGTTGGATTGTGGAGCTCAGCACTACTAAATTGCAGCAGCATATCTCTTTCTTGAGAGTTTCCCAACACACCTCAGCCACATACTGTCTCTTAAACAACCTCCACCGCATGAGAGCACCATCTCTCAGGAAATACACACAGAAATCTACATGATGATTCTCCTCAATCTTTTGGGTATCAAAATGATGCTCCGTGAAAAAAAAACAAAATCAATTAGTGATATCACCACTTTCATAAAAAATTGGAATCTCAAGCTCAGTATGCTTAGGAAAGATGGAGTCATACTGGTCATACCCTTCTTCATCATTCCTTCCCCACCATTGATTTGGGCTTGGGCTCCAAAGCTGCGTAGGTGGGGGTGAATTGGTTCTTTTCGGACCAGTGGTTTCTCCCAACCAGTCACAATTACCCCGCTCAACCAATGACATCAACCTTTGCATGAAGGCCCGAATCTCAACTTTTGGCGACTGAATACTTGTGAATTGTGATGGGTGATTCCCTACAAAGACCTCAATGTTCTCCATCCTTTGCTCCAGATTGGTCGACTTGTGAGGATCAATACCGCCAAGGGTTGACCCTCGCGTCATCGAGCTTGGTGATCCAAGTTCAGAATGAGATGCAGACTCAACAATTGATGAGCGCTCGATCTGCTCCTTCAGATTCACAGGGTTGCAAGGCTCTCATACCATTGATGTGGTTCCAAACCTGATCGGCGGTGGATGTTTCGTGCTTCTCAATGACCATCGGTACTACCGGCGGTGGTATTGAATTAAACAAAAAAAAAGAAAGAACAATATTAATTCATATTATAAAAAAAAGAAATGGGATTTCAATTAGGAATTTAAGAGCAGTGCTCTCCCTTGCTTTTCATCTTTCAATCGGGTGCTTCCATGTAGCACGTGCATTGCCCATAATTACAAAGGAAAAGAAATAACCACCTAACTAACTACACTGTAGTTGGGACCCGCCACTAAATAAACTCCACTCATAGGCTGCTACTTGCCACATGTATAGCCCTTGAAGTTTACTTAGAGGGCCTTATTACAAAAAGACTAGGTTATTTCCAGAAAACTCCTCGAAAGAAAGATAGTTCTCCAGGGACTGAAATGTGAGTTCAGGGCTGGTACGCAAGGATATGAACATCTTAAGATATAGCTTGCAGAGCTGTATTAGAGCCATCGCCGATGGTGGTAGGGGTGGCATTTGGCCTACTCGGACCGGGCCGGGCCGGGCTAAGGGGGAAATGTGAGGCCCTGATCTGGCCCCCGGCCCCAAGGGTAGGGGTCGGGCCGGGCCAGGACGGTTAGCGGGCCGTGCCGATTTTTGAGTATATTTATAAAAAAAACAAAAATCAAGTATTAAATAGTAATTTCATAACAATTGCAAAGAAAAAATAAATAAAAGAAATTAAAAGCAAATTTAAATTGATTTAATAAATTAAAATTGTTAAATAAAATGAAGTTCATGAATAATATTTCATACAAATTAGATCAAATTACAAAACAATGGAATTATTTGAATTTAGAGATCGAGATGACCTGTATTTACATTGAAGAGAAGGCATTGGACTATTGTCGTGCACTTCTACTTAACCTAAATATAGAATGTCACCCCCCTAAATTTTTTAATTTTTTACAATATATTATACAACATTTTAATGTAAATTGACTAAATCTTGTTGTTCATTCTTCGCTATTTATTAAGCCAGCTTGTGCTTCATGTAAATCTTGGGTCCTCTCTTCCACTTTCATCCAATCTTCGGCCATAGTAGCATCTCCAAATTTTTTGTAGTCAATTGATTCCTGTTCGGGCTCATTATCCTGCCACCAAGATAAAAAATACTTTTCGATGTAAGAGTTGACACTGGTGTTTTTAGCAAATCTCTAGCCATACGAGAAAAAATATTAAAAATAACTTCATTGCTCTTCCAAAACTGTAACACATCTACTTCATCATCAATTGAACTTTATGCATTATACCAATTCAACTCATTTGGTGAATTGGTTCTTGGTATTTTTTATTTAATAAGATTTAAAACACTACTAGTTGCATAGCTCTTTCCTTTTGATAATTTGGAAGAAGAAAAAGAATCAACATTTTGGTTTGTGTTTGTGTAGAGTTAGATGAATAAAGTCTATCATAAGTATCAAATAAACTAGTCAAAATATGCTCAAAATGATGAGTAAAAACAACATGATCAAAATATTGTATTGCATCGTGTGGGGCATGTGTAAAAAATTTCAATTAATTTTTTGTGCCATCTAATTTAATCATGTGACTCATTACACTAGCTACACTATAACATAGGAAGTGGATGAAAATATTTTAAAATTTTAATATATGCCGCATTAACCATATCACCAATAAAAGGGTCATTTATCAAATCTTTAATTGTTGTCTTCATAGTGACAATTTCAAGTAAAATACCATTAGATGTAGATGTATATGTTTTTGAAAATTGCAAAGTAGCACGTTAAAAGGTTCTAAAAATTTATACAAACTTTCGGCAAAAAATCAAAAATCATCATCTAACATACAATTTTGCATACCCATTGCAACACAAAAATCTCTAAGATTAAAACAATATTGAAGAACAACACCTAATTAATCAAATGTAGATTTTCAACGATGCCTAACATCTTTAGGAAAACATTTATATATAATTACCCTAAGTTTATACTAATCATGAAAAGATTGATATATTGGACCACTCAATGTAATATAATGAACACAATCTCTTATTGTATCAAGTTTATCGTGTCCATATTTTAGTGCATTTTGTACACAAAGATTTAAAATATGACAAACACACCTAACATGAAAAATTTCCGGTTCTATAGGATCTAAAGTAATTTTCAAATTATTAATTACCGTAGTATTATTAGAGGCGTTATCAAAGAAAAGTAGAGAATGTTTAAAAGAAATTTAAAAGAAACAAAGAAATTTAAAACAAATGTATGAAACAACTAAATGTATGATAATTAAATTAAAGGAAACAATAAAATTTAAAAGGAACAACAATCTATCTCAACTATAAAAAAAACAATAATAACAAGAACTAGTGAGTAGTGTATGTATGTTTACCAAATTTATAAATAAAATCTAAAAAAGTGAGAGGAAGAAGTTCAAGAAAACCCAAACTAATTAAGAGATATAGATGAGAATAATCAACTATGTTAAATCTACAAATTAAACATATACTAAAATACCGTATGAGTGTTTGAAGTTTGAAGAATGAAAGCTGAGAGAGTTGAGACTTGAGAGCTTGTAGTACTGTTGTTGATTGTTGTTGTAAATTGTTGTTGATTATTGATCCTTGCAAAATGTAGTAGAAACTTGATTTGTTGAGAGGTAATAGAGAGATTTGAGAGATACTAGAGAGATTTCAGTGAATTAGTAAAGAAAAAATGTTGTATATATAGAATATGCTTTTTTTATTTTGCATGAAAATATTTACATATATAGAATCCACTATTTGAATGTTCAACTATCTTTGGGCAAAACTCAAAGGACTTTCAAAAATCATATAAATTAATATACTTATCAGAAAATGGATTTCTTAGTTTCATATAAAACATAAAGGAGTCTACTATAACTTTCTAGTTAAGATCATTAAAATTCATCCGCAATTAATTCGTCAAAATCTATTTGCAAATCAGTAGGTTCAGATTCCAGAAACTACATCTCTTACTAATAAAAATCACCTAAAATCTCATACTTCATGAAAAATTGATTTCTTAGACTCGAAAAAAAGATTAATGAATCTACTTCAAATTCTTAGTTCTGAGTTTCCTCAAAATACTGCATATAAGGGGTTAAAAAGATAAAAAACCGGAAGGTCTATAATTTTTTAGAAACTAGATAAAACTGCCAACCAGTACTAAGTTCGGATTTATTTAAAATACTAAATGACATCCAAAAATCATGAAATTTTGAGGATATGTTCAAGACATATACAACATACACATAAAAATTTAGCTTTAGATTCCATCTAACTAAAGAGAAATGATTTTATGAAGTGAGACAAACTCAGGACAAAAATTATAAAAATGTTTCTAAGTTAGTCATATCGCACTTTCACACAATTAACTAACAACAAATAATCTAAAAAACAATCAACACATAATCTAAGCATGAATACCCAATTTATATAGATTATCTAGCATGCAAAATCTACAGGAACAAATTAGAAAGTTAACATCCACCAAATCATTTTCCATAAGCTCGAGTTGGTGTAGCTATTATGATGTCGATAATCTATATAAATGATGAACGCCCCTCACAAGAGTTAAAGAATTTGAATTGTATGTAATACCCCATATTTCCAAGTGTATGTGCATATTTATGAGTATGATATATATACTAGGCAGTTAAAATTAGATTTTGAAACTAATCGGCCTAGGAGCGATTAGTGAATAATCGGTTAATTGGATATATATATATATATATATATATATATATATATATATATATATATATATATATATATATAATTAAACAAATGATCTATTCCCATTATGTAGCAACCATAAATCCTAACATGAAACTATTATGAGATAATCAAATACGAACATATAGTTATAGAAAAAAAACATACTTGGTTTGAGCCGAGTTTGAATTCTGGATGTGGGCTGCACTACAAGAAATTTTCCATATACCAACGGACACCTGTAGTGACGGATCACTCAAACCGTGGGTGTAGCCATCATATACCTACAGACGTGTAGTAAAGTGTGGGTATAGACGGGATAGAACACTTTTAATTCCCACCAAAATCCCAATTTCTAATTTCATTCTCCCCCCACACTGTCTCTCTCAAAACCCCAAATCGGAAACCCCTCACCCAAACCCTAAAAAGCTCTTCCATCTTACTTCCACCTTCCCTTCTCCTCTCCCCTTCCAATCTGCTTCCCTCCTCCGTCTTGGCCACCGCCTCCACCCCTTCGCCACCGCCGTTAGCCATGTCATCTTGTAGAACCCCGTATTTCAACCGAACAGTCGACTGGTATACCTAGCAGTCAACTGCTACTGAATGACGTGTACACTATGTACACGGGATTGAGGAGATTTGTGAAAGGATTTGAGAAATATAGTCCCACATGGGATGTGTACAAAAATAGTTTGAGTATAAATATAATTGCCAAGGATCAGAGTCACCTAATTGATTAACCACCTTTTGAGAGGCAGCCTGTGGTGGGCAGTTGTACTACATAGTATCTAATTTGTATTCTAAAAAAAAATACTAAAATTGTCTGAGTACTGGGGCGGGGTATTACAAAATGGTATCAGAGCCGACTTTCGACACACCGGGTGTATCTGCACAATTCGTGGGGTACACGGCAGGGAGGTAATTCTCCGGATAGGCAGGGAGATGATTCTCCGGATAGGCAGGGTGCTAGAAAGGCGGATCCTACACTAGATGTGTGTCCCGTACTCAGCGAGGACGCTGATTTCTAAGGTGGGGTGTATGTAGAACCCCGTATTTCAACCGAACAGTCGACTGGTATACCTAGCAGTCGACTGCTACTGAATGACGTGTACACTATGTACACGGGATTGAGGAGATTTGTGAAAGGATTTGAGAAATATAGTCCCACATGTGATGTGTACAAAAATAGTTTGAGTATAAATATAATTGCCAAGGATCAAGAGTCACCTAATTGGTTAACCACCCTTTGAGAGGCAGCCTGTGGTGGGCAGTTGTACTACATAGTATCTAATTTGTATTCTAAAAAAAAATACTAAAATTGTCTGTGTACTAGGGCAGGGAGAACCCCGTATTTTCAAATATTATTTTAAATATTTGAAAATGAATTAAAATGATTTTCTGGAGATTTAATAAATATTTTCTAAAGAGTTATCTTTTTGCACGTGCAAAACACGTGCAAATGTTTTCTTGAGAGGTTCAAAAGTCAAGTTTTCTTCATGAAAAATCATTATTTAATATTTGGAAATTATTTATTATTTTTTCAGATTTTTCTGAAATTAATTGGATATATTTGCAATTTTTAGAAAAGAAGGACCTTTTTGCATATTTGTCGTTTTCAGGGGTTAAAATGCAAAATGTATTTTCTGGACATTTTGAACTGTACCAATTGAGATTAATGAGTATATTTTACTTTTAAATCCTAATTTAAATGATTTTTATTTGAGTTTTCAAGAATAGAGTTATATATGTAAGTTTATAATTTGGGAGGACCATTTTGCAAATGCATTTCCAAAACCCTAAATCTTGATTTCCGGCCTATATAAAAAGGGTTTGCAGCCGCCATTCGCTGCACAACTCAAATTTTATTATACCTTTTATTTTCTTGGTGATTGAAGAGGAGGATTTTGGATCTCACAAAAGGGAGACTTTCTTGTCGGATTTCTTCATTCTAAGGTGAGTGATATGAACTTTGTTTTGTTGATTGATTTATGTGAATGATTGTGTGTTGTTTTGTTTCGACATCTTTGTTTATTTAGTGTATCTTGTATGTGAACGATGCAATAGTTGTTATTTGTATTATGTATGTGAAATCTATGAACGTTTAGTAGATCTTGATTAATGAATTCTTTATTGCTTGAAAGCATGTTAAGATTTGAGTATGATTATGACAATAAGGGATTGGATGGATGAACATCTGGATATCGCGATTATAAATCAGATTTTGGTTTTGAGTTGTGAAAGAAATTCAGTATTGAGAAATCCTAATGGAAGAATTAGGAGTTTAGAACATAAGAATTGAGTTTTGAGATATTGGTTGATTTGAGAAAATGTATCCATAATGAGGATTATTTGAGATTATCGTTTTATTCGAATACAAATTATTTTAGTAAACCATGATTGCTTTGGAAAACCCTAATCTTGATTATCATGAACAACCAAAACCTTGCAGACTGAAGGCCGACGGTCGACTGGTAGACTTTTCAGACGACTGGTACGACCCAGCTGCTGTATCTTTAATTTTCTTGAAAATCCGCTCTGGACAGTCGACTTAGACCCTTTTCAGTCGACTGGTACACTTAGAATTTATTTTTCAAAGTTATCGTAGATTTTTCTCTGGTAAGTCGACTTATGACTTTTTAAGTCGACTTATATTCTCTTTTAAGTCGACTTATGACTTTACAAGTCGACTTATGACACTTAGAATACTTTCTTAAAGATTTCTAAAATTTCCCTCTGGTAAGTCGACTTATGTTTTTGGTAAGTCGACTTATGACTTTTATAAGTCAACTTATGTTTTTGGTAAGTCGACTTATGATTTTTATAAGTCAACTTATAATACTTAACTTATTTTCTTAAAATTATTGAATTTCCCTCTAGACAGTCGACTGGCGACCTTTTGCAGTCGTCTGGTACTGATACTTTTCTAAGGTGTTTTGTTGTTCTTTAAACGACTATTTCTTTAAATGTTTTGGATCTATAACCTACCCTTATAAATATTATTCTTCTATAGAACATATGTTTTCAATATATTTTATCAATTTGGATTATGGAATTTATTAAAGACTTGGGTTTGTTGAGTGGAGAGATTTCTCCTTTGACCGTTTAATGATGGATTAGTGAATTATGGACATATTGAGAGTCACTGATCTCTGGGGTCGGGAATAATCTGCGGTATTGAGAGTCACTGATAGTGACTGATAACCGGGTATCCGATCTACGGTGTTGAGAGTGATTAATTATCGGGTATATCCTGCGGTGTTGAGAGTCATTGTTCTCTGGGGTTGGGTATACTCTGCGGTGTTGAGAATCACTGATAGTGATTGATAACCGGGTATCCAATCTACAGTGTTGAGAGTGACTGATAACCGGGTATCCGATTTGTGGTATTGAGATTGATTGATAGATGGGTATATTCTGCGGTGTTGAGAGTCATTGATCTCTGGGGTTGGGTATACTCTGCGGTGTTGAGAATCACTGATAGTGATTGATAACCGGGTATCCAATCTGCAGTGTTGAGAGTGACTGATAACCGGGTATCCGATTTGTGGTATTGAGATTGATTGATAGATGGGTATATTCTGCGGTGTTGAGAGTCATTGATCTCTGGAGTTGGGTATACTCTGCGGTGTTGAGAATCACTGATAGTGATTGATAACCGGGTATCCAATCTGCGGTGTTGAGAGTGACTGATAACCGGGTATCCGATTTGTGGTATTGAGATTGATTGATAGATGGGTATATTCTGCGGTGTTGAGAGTCATTGATCTCTGGGGTTGGGTATACTCTGCGGTGTTGAGAATCACTGATAGTGATTGATAACCGGGTATCCAATCTGCGGTATTGAGAGTGACTGATAACCGGGTATCCGATTTGTGGTATTGAGATTGATTGATAGATGGGTATATTCTGCGGTGTTGAGAGTCATTGATCTCTGGGGTTGGGTATACTCTGCGGTGTTGAGAATCACTGATAGTGATTGATAACCGGGTATCCAATCTACAGTGTTGAGAGTGACTGATAACCGGGTATCCGATTTGTGGTATTGAGATTGATTGATAGATGGGTATATTCTGCGGTGTTGAGAGTCATTGATCTCTGGGGTTGGGTATACTCTGCAGTGTTGAGAATCACTGATAGTGATTGATAACCGGGTATCCAATCTGCGGTGTTGAGAGTGACTGATAAACGGGTATCTGATCGGTGGTGTTGTTTTCTTGACTTGATTTTATGCATGAGTTTCCTGTTTTCTGCTTCTAACACTTAGTTAAGCTACATTTGATGTTTTCATGTTTTCCTGTCATTTCTACTTCACAATACATGTTCAGTATTTGCTTCTCTCGTTCAATACATGTTGTTTAAGAATCCATGCTTATTGTTTATTTTGTTGTTGTTTATATCACTCACACCATTTATGGCTGACACATTTAGTTTTGGTGGTTAGGGATCATCTCTAGCCTCATGTGTTGCAGGTTGTTGCCTAGTTCTTGGAGGTTGGATGCTTAAGATAGTTTTGAGATAAACTAATGTAATAGAGCCTTGTGTAAAAGAAGTGTTGTAAAAAGAATGTAGTAATTCAAGGTGTTTGTATTTCCGCTGTGTTTGAAAAAGATTGTTGTAATAAAAGTTTGGAATAAAACTATTTGTGTTTTTGGGCTATGTGTACTATTACATTGTAGTTGATGCTGGGATTGTGCCACGTATTTTCTAAGTTATCATATTAGAAATTCGGGGCGCTACACATCTCCTGCTCATCCGCCGCCCACCGTGTCCTCCCTGAACGGTCAGTCTGCCAACTTCAGCAATTGCCCACCCAAGGAGACGATCCTTTTCAATGGCCTGCAATTTCGAGCACTGACTCGCCGTCATGGCATCGTCGATTCTTACATCAAAACCCTTGCTCAAGTCCTTGGCAAGTATATAATTAACCTTAGATCTGATATGCAACTAGTAGTTTATTTAGGTTTGGTTTTCATTTCTTTTTTCTTGTTTTTCTTAAATTATCTGGGTTAATGATTTTGAAAATTTGGTTGAGATGGATAGTTAATATTTAGATAGAAATGTTGCTTTATTTGTTAGATTATGAATAAGCTCCAAAGAAAATTGTGGAGGTGCCTGATGGTCACTTATATCTAAACTTGATAAACAAAAGCTTGAAAGAGGGAAAGAGAAAAGATGGATGCCAAAGAGAGGTATAATCTGTTGACCTTCATATTTTTTCTGTAATTTCTTGGTGTGCTTTTCTTAATTTTGTTATTTATTTGTTTTATAAGTATTAAAGTATTATTAGGGGCTTGGGAGTTTGTTCTTCTGGTTTCTGGCCATCACATCTTTTTTCATCTATGCAAATCCTGAGTGTGACCAACCTTCTTCTAGAGCGAATTAATGTTAAATAATGCTCTTCTAAGAGAAATGTTGTGTAGCTTGCAAATTGATGGATTTTTTTTCTAGTAGAACAAGGAGATGTATATGTAGACAAATAAGTTGAATTTTTAGATCATCCATTCAGAGTTTTTTAATTCATATCACAATTACCCTTTATTTCTCTTAATATAAATGATTGACATGTCCGCAAGAATAGTAACAATGAGCTATGTGCTTCAACTAAGTACTGGTCTAGAATCATATTACAAATGAAATCAGCACTGATATATCCTTACACATCATGGATCCCCATCACGTATGTATTTGAAGTTTGTTTCAGATTAAAGTTAGTTGGTGTCTGTGCTGGTAAAAAACTGACTAATATCTAGGTTTTAATGCACACAGAGTCTACATTTGCCTGCGTAATTGCACACAACAGCTGCGCAACTTCTCTTTGACTTTGTTTGCGTAAGTTATATATCGATATCATTCATAAGTCTAAATTTTATTTGATTAAATCTTCATGTCTATATTTTGAAATTACCTTCTATTCTAACATACATTTCTCTCCTTGTAGTTGGCTTGACAAAGTCACTCTGGAGACATATATCTTTCAGATACATATTCGGTTAAGGTGCGTATGCATAATTATTTTTGCATATTCTATATTTCTCCTTTTGTATTTTGTTTGGAAATCTCAAGCAATAGTTAGCTTCTACAAATCGCTCTAAATGATGTAGTGAATTTAGCTGTCATTCTTATGAAGGGATGTTATAGAACAAGAAGAAGAACAAATCTTCAAACTTAATCTTTGGTCTCAGCTAGAATATTCCTTTGTCTTTATTGAGGTCCTAATTAATAATTCCATCAAGATGGATGTAAAGCTTAGTTAAAGATATAAATTTTTACTTTGTTTGACATTTTTAACAAATTGTACGATCACAATACAAGTTCACTAGTTATTTGATCAAAGCCTGCACAGTGTGAAAAACAAAAAGGAGGGGGCTGGAATATTCAGTTTATACTCCAAAAAACCATCTTATATTCATATTCTTATGAAATTTTATATATGACGAAAAAATCGATTTTTTAAAATTTTTTTTTTAGGGGTGAATTTGATTGCAGGTTGAGTTCTATTTTAGCGGCAGCAATCTCCCACGAGATAGATTTCTGATGAAATCGGTTGAGGAGAGCGAGGATGGATGTAATGTTACTTTTCCCAACTTAAAAATCAGTTTTTAATTATTTTTTTTTGATTTTTTGATGTAATGTTGATTAATTTTTGTTGGAATTGATTAGTGGTGAGCTTGGCTTTGATATGCACGTTTAAGAAGATGAGGGGACATCTTGGTATGGGTGAGGTGAAGTTTGGAGGAGATGCCAGAAGAGACGGTGTTGGCGGTGGCCGAGACGTTGAGGAAGTCGGTGCTTCTTCAGGTTTCCGATGATGGTGGGTTATTGTCTTCACTGGTGGATGCAATAAATCTCTTGACTGGATGATGGTGGGTTATTGTCTTCACTGGCCGAGACGTTCAGGAAGTCAGGGCATTATTGTCTTCACTGGTGGATGTAATAAATCTCTTGAAGCATTGGATGATATGTATCATTTACACACAGGTATTTCATCACATTCTTTGCAACTTGATACTTCTGAATTATATAGATTTCCTTTTTTTGTCTTGTTTATTGTCTTGTTTATTGTGGACTACATAGTAATATCAAGTGTTTGTGGATTATATCAATGTAAAAATAGTTATTTGGGGATGATATCGGGGGAAAAAGTCAACTGAAAATAATAATGAGGATTATTATTCGAAACAGAACTCAAAAATTTGAAGATTGAAGGATAATGCATGAATAATCCTCTCCAGTGACATAGTTACAAGTATATTTTTGAAGTGAGGAAAAATTCCTAGGCCAATAGCGTCTTCCAGCTTCATGTTTTATTACTTCCTTCCGTTCGTACCTTATATTGTTGTGGTATGTGAAATATTTTCTCTCGAAAGTTTTTGCTCATTTTTCTTCTCTGGATTATAGGACAATGCAGATAGTTCTAGTGCATCACATGAGCAGAAACAAAGTAATGCTAATGATGAAAGGAGGCCAAGTGGAATTAAAAGGTTCAGTTTCACGTTCCTGAATTTCCCCGGCCTTATTCCTTGCCATTGTTGCTACATCTTTCTTTGTTTCTTTGTTTTTTTCATCCATCAGATTTAGTGCTCCATTAGTTACAAGAAGTACTTTGGAAGTTGGTATACCAAGTTATGCGGTTCCAAGTTTTCTTATGAGATCAGGAATCAAACTTGCTCAGATAAGTGAGGTGTGTAATCCTGAACTATAAAAAAGTAGTCAGCTGGGTCCTACAGAATTCATCCATAAATTGTTCTTTCCTTTGGAAACAGATGTCTGGAGCAACTGTTAGCTTAATTGAGGATCAACCTGATCAGACGGAAAAAGTTGTACGAATTTCTGGAACCCCAGAGCAGTCTGAGAGAGCTCAAAGCCTACTCCAGGGATTTATTCTGAGCAGTAAGTAGTTTCTTTGAAAATTTTCATGTACCCAGTTCACATTATTTCTTCTTACTTTGAGAGTTTTACCCACGGCAGGTCTACACACACAAGGTTCAGGTCCACTAACTATGTGCAAGCAACATACCTAATTCACATTATTTTTCTCACTTTGAGAGTTTTACCCAGGGTTAGGTCCACCTTGTAGAGGAGGACGCTAACGGGAAAATTTTCAACACACTGAGTAAATTTTGATGTTCCTAATTCACATTTTTTTTTTCACTTCGAAACGTTTACCTTGGGCTGGTCCACTCTGTAGAGAAGAGGGAAGCTAATGAGCTAATTTTCGTTTAACATAATTCACATTATTTTTTCTCACAGCGAGTTTTACCCAGGGTCTGGTCCAACCCTGTAGAGAAGGGGGAACTAATGAGCACCCGTCATGATACCCATCTACATACATTAGAAGAATCAAGATTTCTTTAGATCCTCTCTTTGTGAAGAGTGATCTGTTATACTACGAGAGAGTGATAAGTCATACTACAAGAGAACCCAAAGGAGCAGTCAGTTTTACCACATTTCTCAAACCAAGCACGAGGTGATTGCTTGATCCTATGCAAGAACTTGAGTGTTCCCTATGTAGCTCAAAACCTAGCAGCTGCTGCATGTAAATTGTCTCACAAAGATGTCCATTCAGAAAGGCATTCTCGACATCCAACTAATGAAGGGGTCATGATGGTAGGATGCCAATCAGATAAGAATGCAAATAGAGGTGATCTGTAACTGACTGGTCTAAGGTCTTGGATTAGATCAGTTCAGATCTGAAATGATGGAAATCTAACTCATATCAGACATGATCAGGATTAAATTTGATTAGATTTGTATGATACTTGCAATTTTTAAGTGGCCCCAACTAGTTTTGAAATCAATCTCACTAATTATTTTTAATCCAATCCCACAAATATATGTAATAATGCAAGATTGATACCCTTATTTGAACTGCAAATATTTATTCATTATAATCTTACAAGGTGAGCCTGTGACACCTTATTTTTACAATCTTATATTAGTTACTTTTAAATCTTAATAAAATACTTTTGTTTCTAGAGGATTGATATGACTGCAGATTGTTCAAGGGTCCAACTCAATTTACTGTTGCACATGCTCGATCGAGTAAGGTACTTTGCAAATATACGTTTCTCTGGCATTTTGAATCCGAATGACACATTTTGCATGCTATCTGAATATTGACTATTTGTTGATGACCAAAGTTAGTTCGTTTTGCTTTGTTTTGTTTGTGAAGGGTTCTCAACAAGCGAAAAATGATTGAACTCGCTCAAAATGCAGCCGAGTTTGTGTTTGCCGACGATGAAATGAAGAAGGCTGTAAAGGAGATTTGCAAGATGCTAAAAGAAGATTACTGCAAAGAGAATCGAGATCAATCAAGATCTGGTTGCCGTAAAATAAGAAAATTGTTAGTGTCATATCTCAAGTGAGGAGTCAATTGAATGTTATCTTATAATTTCATTGAATATGTTGTTCGTAGTTTAAAGTATTGATTCTCATGTCTGCACACATGAATTCAATTGTGTATTTGGTTATTAACTATTTTGTAATTTGACATGCTTGTAATACTTCATTAATTTTTAATATGATTGAAGTTTAATTTTTTTTAATTTTGTTTCATAAACACATTTATCTATTTTTATTGTGTATTTAGTTTATAATTGGATTAATATTATAAAAGAAAATATTAAATTATCATACGTGAAATTAATAAGAAATTTTTTTGTATAGAGCGATGGGTATATATTTAAATATTTGGATGCGAAAACCATCACTAAAACCTATAGCAATGGAGTTTCAACCGTGAGTATAGGAAAGCAAGTTGTGTCCTTAAAACCTATACCAACGGATACGAAACCGTGGGTATAACACCGAGGTTTTGTCCAACGGTAAAAAAAACCGTCGCTATAGGCTATAGTGACGGCATTTTGCCGTGGGTATAGCAAATTAAAAACGACGGAAAAATATGTCCGTTGGTATAGGTTTTACGGGCTATACCTACGGTTTTTCGCCTTTTACCCACAGATTTTTGCTGTCACTATATGTCAAATTCCTTGTAGTGCCGGGTTGGTTTGTTTGTCGGTTCTAGCAAACAAAAACAACCGGGGAGGAGCTGCACGAGCAACAAGAGGAGGTGCAACAGATGCGGTTAGGCTGGATCAAGTTTGGGTTTGCTAGAGGAAGAAAATAATTGGTTTGAGTTTAGGTTTTCGTAAGGAAGAAGAAGAGAGCGGCGACGGGTCAGATTTGGCTTTGCGCGATGACCAGAACAAGTTTGGATTTTGGATTTGGATTTGAGTTTGGGCCGGATTGAGCCCAAATAATGCAAACGAGCATGAAAATTAAAGGAAGGGATTTAATCGGTTAATCGGTCACTTAAAGTTGGCCTATTAACCACTAATCGACCGATTATAACCGGTTAAATCGCTAATTATTGAAAATTTGAAATTGCCAAAAAAAATTATCGTTTAGCCCCCGATTAGCGATTAATCGGGGATTAATCAGATTTTAACTGCTTAGTGTGTGTGTGTATATATATATATATATATATATATATATATATATATATATATATATATATATATATATGTGCCTATAGATATGGTCGTGTGAGTGTGGGCCTATAGAAAATTATAAGCCCAATTGGAAATGGATGAGAAAGGAAGTGGCTGGTTGTGCATGAATGTGGGGCCGGAATTTGCATGAAGAGTTGTTTGCATGGCTTCATGTGATGGGGCATACACAGCACGTGACTGAGGTGTGTGTGGGAGTAATATGGAAAAGATAGTCCCACATCGGTTGAAGGTAGAGAATATGAGTGTTTATATAATAGAGCCTATGATCAAAGAGTTCCTAAAAGCTATAATATTGTTTTTTGAGGCAGTGCCCTGTGGTGGACGTGGTTAGGTTTTGTTTTAGGCGTCGCGTACGCATGCATAGGCGCATAGGGAGCTGAGCGGGGCTCGGGGGTTAGTAGACTCATTTAGGTTTCATATAAAATTAAGAAATCTATTTTCTAATTAGTATCTTAATTTATATGATTTTTTTGCAAGGACCATTGAGTTGCTATCAAAAGATAGTTGAACATTCATATAGTGGATTATATATATATATATATATATATATATATATATATATATATATATATATATATTGTTACCATAAAAAGAAGTTGATAAAGAAATGGGCTTGAGGTATTGGTTAGTGCCCTGTGGTAGGGACGTGGTTAGATTTTGTTTTAGGCGTCACGTAGACGTGTACGGAGCTGAGCGGGGCTCAGGGCATTACAAATGGTATCAGAGCTTGGTTAGACAAGATGACTATAAGTGATCGAAAGGGTGATCAGGGGTTCTCACAGTATGATCTGTGGCAAAGCATTAGCTTTTACTTTGACATGTCCAGGTTGGCTAGCCATCGATGTCATTGCAACAGTCGAGGGGCTGTTGGCGTAAATTAAGCTGTGAGGTTACCTTTTTGGCCATTATCGTTCTGGGTGACAGGCGGGAGTAGACACAGAGTGGTATCAGAGCCTGCTTTCGAAACTGATGGTGGGTAAGAGTGGCTTAGATGTACATCTGGCTAAGAACAATACCCTGGTAGAGAGACCAAGGACAATACGCTAGCAGAATTAGGGTACTTCACTCCACATTGACTATAAAGGCACATGTATTAGCTTGTGGATCCCGAGCTCAGCGAGAACGCTGAGATCTTAAAGGGGTGCGTATGTAATACCGCGTATTTTCAAGTATATATACCACTATGATATAGGAAATTATAAGCCCAATTGGAAATGGACGAGAAAGGAAGTGGCTGGTTGTGCATGGATGTGGGGCCCGGAAGTTGCATGAAGAGTTGTTTTTATGGCTTCATGTGATGTGGCATACACAGCATGTGAAGGATGTGTGTGTGGGAGTTATATGGAAAAGATAGTCCCAGATTAGTTATGGTTAGAGAATATGAATGTCTATATAATAGAGCTTATGATCAAAGAGTACCTAAAAGTTATAACATTTTTTGTGAGGCAATGCCCTGCGATAACGTTAGATTTTTTTTAGGTATTGCGTACACACGCATAGGTGCGTACAAAGCTGAGCGGGGCTCGGGGCGTTACATATGATATTCTAATAAAGTATCCTTTCAGTCTCTATACTATCAATTAACAGTTAATACCTACACTAATGTCTTAAATTCCTTCAACATGTCTCATTAATATCTGATCTCCTAACAATACAATTATAACCTAACTCATCTTCTTAATTCATCTCCTCCTAAATGGATGTTTCTTTTAAAATACCATAATCTAACTGCTTGGTCTTTAAATTGTCACAAAAGATTTGAAAGAAATAAGAAACCAAAATTTTTCGTTCAGAATAATTTAAAGAAAGTTGAAGTTTACTGTTACTAGGATATGTTATGCAAGTATTTAAAGAAATTGAAATGGGTTGAGGGTTCTCTCATATGATTTGATGAAGAAATAGATAATGAAGAAGAAAACAAACAGGATGAAATAGTATTTTTAGCCATCAAGTGTGTTTTTGGAATCAATCTAATGATTTGAGGTGGAAGTAGGGAAATATAAAGCATTTGGGGTGTGGATATGGAAAAAATTCCATAAATTGAATGTATGTTGATGATGGGAAAAATCGTAGCAGATCAGAGCCGTACGATCCCTGCACGGATCTCAAAGTGTATACAGGCAAATTAGCCATCACAGACCTATTTTACAGACCTGGGCCCACTCTGAGACATGGGCTTCTCTCAAGCCCATAAAAAGTGACATGCTAGGCCCACTAAAGAGACACCCAGCCCATGTTGGCTAGGACTCAAATCTCTTATCCCCTAACAGGGATATCTTATCTCTTCAGGGGGGAGACATGAAAGATCCAACAGTCACGATTCGATTCTTAGAGTGTCTCTCAGGCCTATAAATATCCCTTTCCCTCTTCAGTCGCCAGGTAATCAATCATTTTGCCAGTTCTCTCTCTTACTCTCTCTCTTTCTGGTTCTAATTTGAGCATCGGAGGGTCTGTCGCCGGGGCCACCCCCCGGTGTTTCAGACGTTTTGCAGGTCCGTCGGCCGCATCATCCACCGTTGAATTCAGATCACAGGAGGTCAATCAACGATCCAGATTCATTCTCAGGAGCCCTAACAGTTTTTAACGGCCAGGTCACAGGTTTGACTTTTAGTAGTGTCCATCCATTATTAACTCACTATCTGTTTTCTCCTACACCGAAATTAAGCAACAGATTGGCGCCGTCTGTGAAAAACTACACAAGTAAGACTTATCGCCATGCCACAAAGACTAAGAGGTAAAGGGGCGGCCTCCAGCCGCCACACTACCACTCTTCGTCAACCAGCTCCTCCTATGGAAGATCAGATTCCTTCTCAATAGTCATCCCGACAGCCTAATCACGCTCCTTCCAACAGAGAGGCACCGGAGAGCTCCTGACAAAACCATCCTGAACAACATCCTCAGTACGATCGCATCTCAGTCCACAGTGCTTCAACTGAATCCCAAAAGAAGGACGACTAAGTCCTTCGCCGTATCCAAGAAGTAGAAGATTGCCTAGAACAGATGGAGAATGAGAGAAACTGGTTCAACAGGGCCTACCGCCCTAATCAACGTCCCTTCAGCAAAACCATTCTCGGTGCACCCGCTCCACGGAACTTCAAAGCTCCTCAACTCGAATCCTACAATAGGGAATCAGACCCGACGGACCACATTGAGAGCTTTAAAACACTTATGATGTTCTATAACGCCACTGATACACTCATACCCATATATATATAAGAGTAAAAGGGATATGAGCAACTTGCTCATTTAATAAATGAGCAAATGATGATGTGTTGCTCATATCCCATTTACTCATATATATATATATATATATATATATATATATATATATATATATATATATATATATATATATATATATATATATATATTTACACGTGCGATGCACGTCTTAATAAATATAGTTTTTTTTTAAAGTAAAAATATAGATGTAGTCTCGGTTTGAACCTAAGACTTCCTTCATAATAATTATGGACGTGTGTAGCACGCGTTGGTAGATTTACAAATTTACAAATGACACTAAGGCCTTCTTGCATTAATATATACTAGTAGTTTACACGTGCGATGCACGTCTTAATAAATATAGTTTTTTAAAAAAATAAAAATTCAGACGATAGTTTTTAAAAAAAATAAAAATTCAGACGTAGTCTGAATTTGATTTAAAATTTCATTTACAATAGTTATGCACGTGCGTTGCACGGGTCGGTAGATGGACAGATTACACTAAGGCCTTCTTCCATTATAGTAGTAGTAGTATATATATGTATATATATATATATATATATATATGTGTGTGTGTGTGTGTGTGTGTGTGTGTGTGTGCGCGCGCGCGCGCGCGCGCGCGGAAACATGGACTTTTATTGTCATACTATTCAAACTTGAGTTACATAATTGTTGATTTAATGTTTACAATGTTTTTCATATGCTGTATCGTTCTGAAGATGTGTATGAGGCACGTACCCAGAGGCAAATCTAGTTATAAACTAAATCACAATCATCTATAATTGTTTTCAATGCATCGTATCCAATCACATTATAGACTAAATCATTTTACGTAATCAATATATTGTATCCAATTTGCATCCATATCAGAAATTTATGGATATGGATATAATTGTTTTTCGTGTTATATCTGTGTATTCGTATCTGATTTTTTTATTTTTTTTTAAAATATGGATGCACAAAGATTGGTATAGTTAATATATGATATGTATCCTCCTTTGGAAGTCTCAGGGAAATCGTTATTTTGGTAGGTGTCGTAGGTTAATAAATGGGACCCTCCCGCCTTCTCTATTAAACCCACCACCAATAGCCCTACCTTCTCTCCTCTCCTCTCATCATCATCATCATCATCATCAAAATCGATCATGGGCTCAGTAACTCAAGTAACGGCCTCCTCCTCCTTAGATGAGGAAGTACACATGATGTATGCCTTCCAACTCACCAGCTACTCCGTCCTCCCTATGACTCTCAAAGCCGCCATTGAACTCGACCTCCTCGAAATCATCGCGAAAGCTGGGCCTAATGCTCACCTGTCTCCATCTGAGATTGCTGCTTGGTTGCCATCTGAGAAGAACCCACAAGCTGCAATCATGTTGGATAGGATTTTGAGGCTGTTGGCTGCCTACGATGTTTTGACCTGTACAGTTGATACAAGTAGTGAGGGCAGTGGCGGAGCCAGACGAATCAAAATGGGGGTCCCAAATTTTTTTTCCTCGGCATCGACATAATTCAGCGTTTAATAAGAGGTGGATTAGACTTGGGGTCCCAAATTTTTTTTAACTGGAGGGGCCAAATAAAAATTTTGGTCTATAACAGGGGGTTTTACAAAATTTTTGGAGTCCCAAATGTCCCCCCTCCTCTCTTACTCCCTCCGCCACTGAGTGAGGGTAAGGTTGAGAGGAAGTATGGGGCTGCCCGTGTTGAAGTACTTGACCAAGAATGAGGATGGGGTTTCCTTGGGTGCTCTTTCACTCCTTGGCCAGGACAAGATCTTCATGGAGTGCTGGTACCATTCTGTGCAACTGCCTGTTAATTCTTGTTTCATTATTTCTTATTAATATAATACAGTGATGCCTTTGACATTTTTGGTATTCGATTTTGATATTGAAAATTTTGAACCATGACTAATTGTTATGGTCATGTTTCAAAAACGATGTATCATATCAGAATTTTTACTTCTCAGTGCTTTTGAGTGGTGCTCATAAATGACATGCCGTATCTAATTTCAATACAAAATCTATGCATTCTTCTCAGTGGAAATATTTCATTAATTTTATTTTAACACATGTTTAGTAAACTTTTGACATACCAATGTAGTATCTAAGAATAGGAAAAGACTTGAGATCCCCTGTTTTTTGTGTAGGAAATACGATTGATTGCCTTATGGTAGCATCTGTACGGATTAGGATGTAGATTTATGAATTCATAATCCGTTTCTAAGTGAATTAAATCTTCTAATAAAAATTAAGTATAAAGTTTTGTATGTAATTGTTTTACCTCTTTGATTTATATTGTACAGGTACTACTTGAAAGATGCAGTATTGGATGGAGTCAACCCATTCAATAAGGCCTTTGGAATGAATGCATTCTACTACTACGGTAAGAGCATCTACAGTCGTGATAGTTAAAAAATGCATAAATGGATAAATGCATATAGCAATTTATCATAAATCAGTTGTTTTTAAACATAATTCATAGATATTATTTTTTCTAAAACCTTGAAAAAATTACATTTTTCATGGATAAATCATAAATTAAGTATGCATCTTTTTCAAACACTATCTTATAACTCTTATCACATAATTGACTAATACTTAACAAATTATGCTTTAAACCACTAACTATGAATACCTCTTCAATAGTAGGGGTAGTGTTCTTACTGACCATGCCTATTCCGATGATCTTTCCATTGTTATTGTCACCAAATGTAATAGTCCCTCCATCAATATCTTGTATGGAAGAAAGTAAATTTGCATGACCAGTCATGTGTTTAGAGCATCCGCTGTCAAGTATCCATCGTTCCCTTTTAGGTACTTATAAAATATTAGTTGTGAATATGGTACCATTTTCATTGGGTCCGAAAGAGATTAGTGTTTGGAAAACCAAACCCAAAGTGAGTTTGATTTACTACCATATGCAGGCATATAATTTACAGAATTACAAACATTATGAACAAAAGAATTTATATAAGTAATCCTATCATTAAGACTCAGGTTGATTGGAACCCAAATATTTTTGCTCTGTCCAGTCAACTTTGTTGTACCCATCAGTCGACTGTGCTGTGAAGGAAGTCGACTGGGAGGTGAAACTAGTCGACTTATATGAGGTTGTCGTCTCTTTGAATAAGACTCCATACCTCTGGATAGACGACCGATTTTATGGGTCAGTCGACTGGTCTGATCTGAAGAATTACTATTTTCATGATTAAAAATAATTTTTGGTTTTTCAAAAAAATCATGTAACTTGTTCTTCACACTAAAAACAGAATCAATCTTTACTGCAAGTGTTATTAGAAGAATGATGTTTTTGAAGAGTTTTTTTGAAAACCAAGTCGAAATCTTTTATTAGATTGTACTTGATTTTGGAGAACTTCATTTAAATTCTCTTTTTCTTTATTGAATCTAGATACATTCTTAGATATAATTTTTCTTTAGAGATATAAGATCTATATCCAAGTTTGAAAGACAAGAATTTAAAGACTTGACTTCAACATTTAAGTCAAGATTTTCTTGAGAAAACGTTTGATTAAATGTCTCTAGATTTTCAACTCTTATCTTCTCCTTTTTTAGTTCTTGAAAAACTTAACTAAACGCTTCTAATAAATCATTAGAGTCAATATTGTCACTTAGATCGTTTTGAGTAGCCATGAAGCACACATTTGCGACTTCATTTGATTCTTCATTCTCTTCTTCCGATGATGAGTCGCTATCATCCCAAGTTGCTTGATATGCCTTCTTGTTCTTCATGTACTTGTTCTTGGTGAACTTGTCCTTCTTGAAGTTAGAAATTTTCCCTTTTGATTTTGCATTCTCGAACGGACAGTCCTTCTTTATGTGACATGTTTTGTTATACTTGAAACAAGTAGGAAGTTCATTAGTATCCTAAACTTAGAATTGAATTTACCTTTGCGAAGAAATTTCTTAAACTTTCTTGTGAACATGGCCATTTCTTCTTCATCTTCTGAATCGAACATGGCCTTGAAAGCAAGAGTTTTCTTCCTGGCTTGTTGAGGTTCTAAATCCTTCTTACATTCCTTTAATTGTACTTCGTATGCCATTAGATTTCCCACAAGATTCTCAAGAGAGAGTTGTGTTAAATCATTGGCTTCTTCTATAGCGATGGTCTTCTTTTCCCATTCGGGAGTTAGGGCACGAAGCACTTTCCTCACCATCTCTGCTTGTGTATAGGTTTTGCATCGACGCTAACTTCACCTTGCTGGCTGCTGGAGTCTCCGATACCTCGAAGATCGTCTCCATCTTCCGAATCCAATCATCTGCTGCTGTTGGATCAGCTTGCCCCTCAAAGACTGGCGGCCTCATCCTCTTAAAGGATTCAATCTGCTTAATAGGATCAGCGTTCACCAATCCATGCCCAGCTCCATGATTTGGCTGCGGATTCTGCTGCTGCGCTTGCTGCTGCGCCACATTGAGTGCCATCAGCGTATTCAACGTCTGGTACACTTTGGCAAACTCAGCTTCAAGGTCGATCCCATTTCCTCGGGAACTACCAGATCCATCCTCATTATTGCCACCATTCCTGTCCCTGGGTGCAACCATTTTGAATACTGCAAAATGAAGGAAAAGTTAGAGCATCACACATACAATTCAAACTCACATCAATAACCTTTGGTAATATCTCATTGGAATCCCAAAGGTAAAACATCATATTCAGTTCTATGTGATACTCACTCTTTAATGTCCACACCTAGGTACTCACACTCTAGTGTCCACACCTAGGTTATTTTATGTCATGTTTAGTATTACTATTGAAGCGTTGCTCTGATACCAATCTCTGTAGCGCCCCGAATTTCTAATATAAGAGCTTAGAAAATACGTGGCACATTCCCAGCAATCCACTTCAATTGTAATAACACAAACAACACCACTAAAGTTTTCAAGTATTATTACAACGACTATTACAAATCACAGCGGAATTCAAACAAACTCAACTCATAATTTCTTTATTTACAATACCCATTTGTCTCAACACTGCTAATACAAATTTACACAAATCTCTTATGCGTCAAATATATCTCAAAACCAACTTAAGCATCCCATCTCCTACTCTAAGCATTAACCTGCAACAAGTGAGGCTAGAGAGAGTCCCTAACCCCCAAAACTAACGGGGTTAGCCATAAATGGTGTGAGTGACATAAAAATCAAACAAGCAACATAAATGAACATAAATCATGATATTCTCAACAAAAGGTAGTAAACCAATTATACCAAAATAAGAAGTAACAGGAAGTGAAAACAGGTGATACGAAAACCAAATGTCAAGTGTGGAATCGGTAAAACCAAATGCATGAAAATGAGTCAAGAAAACACAAATGCTATATGCAGACTACGATGATTACTAAGAGATAAAGATAGACTATGAGGATTAGCCCATGCCCGATAATTCCGTGATTGACCCCACATCTCAAGTAACCACTTGGATAATTCCGGAGATCGTCTCACATCTAGACATAAACACATCATCACATGAATACCCCACAAGCGTCGTCTCGACCTTGATCATTCCGGAGATCAATCCCACATCTCAAGTAATTACCTGGATAATTCCGGAGAAATATCTCACATCTCAGGTAATCTACCTGGATAATTCCGGAGATAAGTCTCACATCTCAAGTAAATCACTTGGATAATTCAGGAGATTAAGTCTCGCATCTAAAGTCATACTGAGGTGCATAACTCATGTTCCCATTCGTCATAACACTACTAATGCCGGTCCTTATTGTTTTTGGGTTACTGAATTACTCAACAAAATCTCCTAGAGTCGGTGTACCCTACCGGGATAACTCAAAACTGAATAACTGAATATGCCTCAACGGCCTTCAACAAATAACTCAATAAATATCTCAACACCGGTATCCTAGGGTCACCTACCTCTAGAGACTCAAACTCAAAAGTCTAAACAAATTCCACTAACAAGAGTGGCTCAACTGAATATCTCAAAATCATATTCATAACTGAATATCTCAAAATCAAATACTGAATATCTCAAAATCATATTCATAACTGAATATCTCAAAATCAAATACTGAATCAAAGATCAAATATAGACTAAATAATCTGAAAACCAATCATTCGAAATAACACTAAAGATTACAAAGATCCTTCAGTACCAGTCGACTGTACAGTAAACCAGTCGACTGCCCAGAGGTCAAATATCCAAAATTTTATGAAAATAAACTAAGTCATAACAGTCGACTTAAAAAAGTTAGTGGTCGACTGTCCCGAAAGGACTGAACAAAAATACATCTCAGTTGACCAGTCGACTGACAGCAGTCTAAGTCGACTGTCCAGAACATATTTAACAAAAATAAATCTCAGTGGATCAGTCGACTGACAGCAGTCTAAGTCGACTGTCCAGAACACTTCTCCAAAGGCTGAATATCTACAGTAGAGTCATACCAGTCGACTGCATAGTGGGCCAGTCGACTGTCGGCCTACAGTTCTCATATTTTAGGTCTGAATACAAAATCCAAACTGGAGTTCCAAAGATTCATTGTTCATGAAAAAATAGTTCACTCTCAGGAAAATTAATCAAACCTCAAATAATCTCCATAAGGATACATTTCTCAATCACCCAAATGTCGAAATTCAATTCTCAAGATCCATAATCACTAATCTTTCCATTAGGGTTTCTCAAAACTAATTTCCTTTCACAACTAAGATCAAAATCTGATTTGTATACTCCAGATCCAGATGTTCACCATCCGATCACAACCATGATCAATTCTTAACATGCTTTCAAACAATATAATATCATAACTCAAGATCTACTCAATATCCATAAGTTTCACAAACATGGTCCAACAATAACAATGGTTCACATACATTCACATCACAATACGAGGATCATATCATTCATGAGATGAAATAAAGCTAAACGATGTCATTCACATAAATTAAAAACAAACGATGTCATACCATTCACAAAATCAAACAACAACACAAACAAATGTCACTCACAAAATCAAAACAAACAAAACAAGTCACTCACTTTGATTTAGAGAAGATCCACGAAAAACTTTTCTCCTTGCTAGATCCAAAACTTCTTTCTCCACCAAAGTAAATCTCCAAATTTCTGTGTATTGTAAATGACGGCTGGAGAATTTCTTTTAAATATGCCGGATAATAGATTTAGGGTTTTACCCAATTTTGTAAAACAATCCTTTCCAAAATACAACTTGTACATATGATTCTATTCTTGAAAATTCCATCAAAATTTATTTAAATTGGGACTTAAGAGAAAATATACTTCTAAATCTCAATTAGTACTGTTCAAAACGTCCAGAATTCACATTTTGCACTTTAACCCTTAAAATTGTCAATTTTACAAAAAGGTCCTTCCTTTCTCAAAAATTGCAAATAGTTCCAATAAATTTCAGAAAAATCTGGAAAAATAATAATTAAATCTCAAATATTAAATAAAGATTTTTCATAAAGAAAACTAAATTTTCACACTTCTCATAAAAGCATTTGCACGTGTTTTGCACGTGTACAAAGATAAATTTTCTGATAATATTCATTAAATCTCCAAAAATAAATTTAAATTCATTTTCAAATATAAAAATAACATTTGAAAGTACGGGGTTCTACAGAAATTTTAAATTCTTTGACCTTATTTATACCTTCATGTGTTACCTCAAGAGTATGTGATATTTGATATGCTGTTATTGCGTTTGACACACGATTGAACTCTTCTTTGGTAAGTGCACAAAAGAGAGCATTCATTGCCTTTGCATTGTTCATGGTGTTGCTCTTCATATCATCATTCCATTGTGCATAGGGAAGAGTAGGTTTGGTGTACTCCGTCTCGGTCATGTTCCAAATCTCATGGTTGATGGAGTGTAAGTAGATCTTCATTCTACACTTCCAGTAGTTGTAGTTTGTTCCATCAAAGAGAGGTGGCCTTTGTGTGGATTGGCCTTCATGGTATGGACTTGCATTTGAAGTAGATACCATTGCACTCAACCAGGCTTTGATACCAAGTGTTGGATCCTGTATGCAAGGCAAAGAACACTAGAGGGAGGATGAATAGTGTTGTATAAAAATTAAACAATAAACTGAATTTTTCGCAACTGTTAAGTCGACTGTATCGGAGAAATCAGTCGACTGTCAGTGCAAATATAAGAGTAAATGAACTGAATAGAAACCAGTCTGTTAAGTCGACTTAAAGCAGAAACCAGTCGACTGCACAGACTCGATTTTCAATATAACTCAGCGAAAATGAAATTTCAAGATGGAGAAATCAAACCACAGAGAGTCAACACAACAAACACCACGATATATCCTGGTTCGGTCCTCCCGACCTATATCTAGTCCCCAAGCAACCCACTTGAGATTTTCCACTATTCTTAAACAAATACAAGAATACTGTACGGCCTTTGACAACAACTATGTCAAATCCGTAGACCTCTCTCACCACTAGAGAGAGCAAAACCCACTCTACAACCTAAAGTGAAACCGACTCTACAACCTAAAGTGAAACCGACTCTACACCAAGAGTCATACTCTCCAACCGAAAGGACCACTCTCATAACCCGAGAGTAAAATAACAATAAAAGTGAAGATTACAATGACCTAAAGCCTTGTTTTGATTGTGCTTTTTGTTTAGTGGCTAAAGGTCAACTTCTAACTTCAGTCTAGAACGAATTCTTTGTTAAACAAGACTGAAATCAGAGAACCAAGTCTTAAAGAAAGTAAGTGCATTGTAAACTTGTTCTTTTTTTCTCAAATGTAAAATGACTTAATAAGAAGTTAAGGAACCTTTCCCAAATGAATTCTATACTCTATTTATAGAGTTAGATTTTCTTGGACGTTGAGAAACAGTTCCCCAACTGCCACACAATGGCAGTAAGAATTTAAATTTTAAAAAATAAAATTTAAATATCAGAAAACTATCAAAAACTGCTTGAACAGTCGACTGGGTTGCCATATGAGTCAATTGGTCAGAGCTTGAGTGAGTTCAGTCAGTTTCGTACTAGAACAGTCGACTGTTCTCAAGAGTAAGTCGACCGGTACTCAACAGCTGAACTTATACAAGCTTCATTTTGACATTTTGATTTTGGAAAACTTTATTTTTATTTAGGGGATGTGTGAGTGTGTGTGTGACAAGGCTTTTACAAGAAATCTAAGACACAAATATTACAAACACAATTACAAGACACATGTTCCTTTAGTAAAACACTTTTGAAACTCTTGAGAAGTCTTTGACTTGTGTCTTGATCTTGAGTCTTGATCTTGTCTTTGTGGCTTGATATGAAACTTTTAGAAGCCTTCATTGTATTGTTGCCTTAATCACTTTTGGTACACACTGCAAAAGATATGTAAGATAGAACAATTGTGTATTGTGTTGTAGTCATCAAAATCAAGAATCTACAGGAGTTACTATTTTCGTGCGAATAGTTTATAAATTTGGCAACGAATTATATGTGTATGGAGTAAATATAAACTCAATTTTCCAGAATTTAATATTCAATTTTAAATGGACTGCTCTTAAAGATAAGAAGGCATAAGTTTCAGTTTAAGGAGAAATGAGTTTTTAGTTTTTGGCAAATTTGAGTTGCAATTTCAATTGTAGAAAACTAAAACTTTGTGGAAGAAATTCTCAGTTTTGAGGGGAGTATATGTTTCAGTTTGAAGGATAATTATTTCAGAATTTTAAGAATTATTGTCAGTTTTAAAGAGGTGTAAATTTCAAATTTTGGAAAATTTTAAATTTCAGATTTTTATACGAGATCCCACATGACTAAGAGACTTGTTACAGTTGAGATTGAATGAATTTCTTGTAGAATTAATTGAATTGTATGGATGGATGGAAAGTGATATTTAAAAGTTGTTTTAACGAATTTGCGTAAGTTGGATATGTTTCCATATATGAAAGAGTCTTTTATGGCAGTATCGGTTGATTAAAAGGAATGTGATTAATGAAGAGTATTTTTTATAATTGAACCAAGTTGGGCTTTGATTTGAGATTTAGGGTTATGTTGTGGACCCTAGAAAGTTTGTTAAGGATTTTTATGTTGTATGCACTAGAAGTTAAGCAGGACCCAGAATTACCGGCAGTGAATTAATTGATTGTGGGAATTGGCCAGGAAGGGCTGGTGCTTCTAGTTTTGTGGGTTTAAGTCTGGTAGGGTGGAGCTAGCTCTTGGTGGTTCAGGTTACTTATATGTATACATAAGGACAGGCACTAGATTGTGATATGATGAAACAAGAGCAAACATGAGTTATGGACTCCAGGATGATCCGCCGAGTGAGATAATCCCCAATATTCCGGGATGATGGATGAAATAGGCTACAGAATGATCCATGGAGTGGGATTGATCTCCAGTATTCTGGAATGAGAGTGATGCTCATGGAACATTTGTGCGATGAGGGTTCCAGGATGACTCGCGGAGTGAGACAATCTCCAGTATTCCAGGACGATGGATGAAATAGGCCAAGAAGATCCACAGAGTGGGATTGGTCTCCAGTAATCTGGGGCGAAAACCAATACTTGCAAAAATGTGTAAATCACGTAGTAGTCATGGTAGTAAGTTGCATAACGAGGTATTGAACCCTATAAAGCAGAGAACGATAAGGGCTTGCAGCGGACCTATGTAGAAAGGGATGCATAGACACCGACAAGTCTGCATTAGAAATCATCGTGTGCATTGTGTTCTTGAACATTGTTTAATGCATTTCTCTTTTGTTTTCTTGACACACTTAATATAGATTCACTTGTTGTTTATTGAATCTTTCATCATTATTTCATTTCATGTTATATGGCAAGTTTGATATTGTGGGACTTTGGAAGGTTGCTATTACTATAGTATTGCATCAGTTGCCTTCAACTGATGTCCCCACTCTGTTGGTCAGTTTTATTTGTGCTGGATTTGCAAGTGAGTTGCTCAAGAAAAATGGAAGCTTGGATTTGAGATGATTAAAGTTTAAGTGTTGGGTTGTGTTGTAATAAATTTATTTAAATTTTTTTTGCCGCTGTGCAATTATAAGAAAGAATTGTTGTAATAAAAAGTTTTAATTTTTCCCTGTATTTGATACTATGTTTGGATTACATTGAAGTTGATTCTGGAAATTGTGTCACTTATTTCTAATTTTATTTATTGGAAATTCGGGGCGCTACATTATCGATCACGATCGAGCACAGATCGGGAGGAGGATTTTTCTCTCATTTTCCGATCGAATTTCGTTCTGCTTAGAGTGCGTTTGCTGAATGACGTGGCTGCTTCGGCGTGCTGACACGTGGCGGCCAATCGCTGGCTATTGACTTGGTCAACGTTGACCATTGACCTTTTTTTGCTCAACCGAGCTATTCTCTCTTTCTACTTGAAAGAGCCTCTCTATCCCCAACCGCTTGACTTTCACTGCCTTATTATGCTAATAAAAGGCCTTACAGACTCAGTGGTCGATCAAGATTGAGCGTGGATCGGGAGGAGAGTATTTTGCTCCATTTTCTACTAGGAAACTAAATTGCTCAGATTCGCCGTCGAGCTGTTGTGGCCCATTCGGCGTGCTAACACATGACGCATTTGACCGTTGACCAGTCAACGCTCTTTGTGCCAATTTCGTTCGGGAAATTGTTTATTTGTTCGGGAACGTTTTGGATCGTTTGGTTGCTCGACATGTGGCACATTTGCTCGTAGACCGTTGACCAGTCAACACTTTGTGCACTAATTTCGTTCAGGAACTCGTCTTCTCAGCACGCTTCACCGATCGATGAGAACGTTAGCCATACCGGCATGTGGCGTTGATCGTTGACCGTTGACCGATCAACAGTTTTTGCCCTATTTTTGTTCGATTCTTCATTTGCTCGGATTTGGCCTCCTAATGTTGGAGTTGCTTGGGAGAGCTGCATTGTAACTAGCTTTTCTGGTGCTACATAGATCTAATTAGAGCATGTGACCCCTCATTTTGAAGCTGACTCGAAGATCTGATCTACAATTTCTCTTCAGAAATCAGTTGAAGAATCATCATTCTTCAGGGTCAAAAAAGTCCCGTAATATCTTTGCCCTCGTGAAGTTGGGAAGAGCTTTGTACGACTCTTGGGAAGTTTCGTTCTTGGAGGAGAGTTTGGGGAGCACCACTAGATGAGTCCCGAACTCACGGTTGGTGAAGAAGAAGGGGGAGCGAGCATGATAAAGACTATCAATGGGCTCTAGGAGAGAGCCGTTCAGGAGGCAAGTTTAGGGAGCAGCTCTAGGGTTGAGTTAAGCTCCGAACTCATTGTGGAAGAAGCCGCTCAGGAGGCGAGCGGGACGAAGAACATCACCGGGCTCTAGGAGAGAGCCGTTCGGGAGGCGAGTTTGAGGAGGAACTCTAGGGGTGAGTTGAGCTCCGAACTCATTTGGAAGAAGGTCGCTCGGGAGGCGAGCGAGATAAACCACAGGCTCTAAGGAAGAGCAGTTAGGGAGGTGAGTTCAGGGCAAACTCTAGGGGTGAGTTGAGCTCTGAACTTGTTTGGAAGAAGATTTCTCGGAAGGAGAGCGAGACGAACATCATTACTAGGCTCGAGGAGAGAGCCATTCGGGAGGCAAGTTTGAGGATCATTCTACGAGTGAGTTGAGCTCCGAACTCGTTTAGAAGAAGGTCTCTCGGGAGGCGAGTGGGATGAACAACATCACCAGGCTCTAGGTGAGAGCGGTTCGGGAGACGGTTTTTAGGAGCAACTCTAGGGGTGAGTTGAGCTCTAAACTCGTTTGGAAGAAGGCCGCTCGGGAGGTGAGCAAGATGAAGAGCATAACTAGGTGCTAGGGAAGAGCTGTTAGGGAGGTGAGTTAAGGGAGAAACTTTAGGGGTGATTTGTGTTAGTGTAAGTGCCCTAGAGACAATGTGATTGTGCTTCTAGGAAATACTTTTGTTAATTAATGATTGTGTTCTATTGATTATTATATGTTAATTTATTATGTCTTAATTTACTGCGATAAAAATGTTAGAGTAATAAATGTCCTTGGAATATATAATACGTATTCTATATCTTTAAGTATGTGACTTAAAAATGAGATTATATGAATAGTGTTTATATTCCTAAATATCCCTAATCAAGCATTGTCATTATGGGACAATAATAATGCATAAAGATTAGTATGTTTGTTGACTGATGACCACATCTCATTGGTCATAGGTATAGTGATACTAAAGTCAAGAACATAGGTGCATGTAAGATTCTACATGGCACTGGATAGACCCACAGTGAGATTCTTCATGTTTAAATAAAGTCATAAGAAAGACTCACAGTGATAATGGTGTAATGATCCTCTGACTTGAGATCATTATATTTCTATACGAGGATTAATATACTTTGACTACATTAAAAGTTACCTTTGACCGGGTGATGATAAAAGTGGACATCGGGTATATTATGAGTCGTATGAGAAATATGAATGATAGATAAAGGATTTAACCCTCCTATAATTAGGAGAGATATTATTGGCCTCTTGATTGAGTGAGACTATGAAATGCATGGCCATGCTCAAATAATGATTTGTTTTAATAGTCTACTCATTGATCAAGGAAACCCGGATTAAATGTTGAAGAGGATGACTGAGAACATGCCTCGAGTTTAATCTATAATATTTGGTTAAATGGATTATATTACACGGAAACATTAATCACGAAAGGTTTTATTGGATCACCAATTATTATTATTACTTGGGTAGCAATGATGTATTACTAGATGCCGCTCATTGTTTATAATTTTATTATTGGATATTAAAATTATTTCCAACGTAATAATAACCTAAAGGGTCACACACAAGAACGCTTGAAGGAGATTTGATTTAAATTATGAATTTAAATTAAATAGTAATTCGAATTTATTTATGATATTAATTAAGTGGGACTTAATTAATTAATTAAATATAATTTCAAATTTACTAATGATTAGAATTAGAATTATATTAGAATATTAATTAAGTTTGACTTAATTATTTATTTAATTAAGAATTCTAATTTTAATAAAAGCCCAATAGGATTGGGCTTTAGAAAAAAAACAGATTTGTCTCTCTATATAAAGATCTTAAACTCTCAAATTAGAAAAAGAGGCTAAGAGAAAAAACCCTAGCCGTTTTGAGAGAAGAAGTTGGAGATAGAGAGAAATTTTTTTTCGGATGCTAGTACATCGCTCCTTCAAATACCAAGTATTCGTGTGGATACCGATAGAGCGTAGATCGCGTGAGCGGGATGCGTGGTGATTCAAGAAGCTTGGACCTCCATTAGTCATCCTTTTCTCAACTGTTAAAGCTTCGTTTTAAGGTAAACGTTCATAACTACGAATTAAACGTCTTGTTTTGCATGGATCCTGCGATTGGGTTTTGATTTTATTGTTTTAATCCGCTGCATTTATGCCCCGAAAACCCAACAATGGTATCAGAGCCACTTGCGAAAACGTTTTAATTCGTTTATTTGTTACAGTTTTGATATATATGCATAAACTGTAAGTTAATGATGTTTGGATGATCATATGATGATCTTATAATCTGTATGTATACTGATATGTATATGATTTATGTTTGTTCTAATTACGAGAATCGTATTCGATATGGATTCTGAAACGGCTGCTGCAGATTTGCTGAAATCTATTTCTAGTGTCCGATTTTTGCAAATGAGTACCTTTTCGGAAAGGGAAACGAGCGTCTGAACAAAACTGATAGCATAAGCTATCACCGACTCGTCTGTAAGGCGTTTGACGCCGTTTAGGGCCTGAAATATGCAATTTTATGTTTTCAGATTTAATTTCAATTTTCTGAATTATGCCTTATATGATTTTTATGATTGGATCATGATGAAATATGATATGGTATAACATGATAAGATAATATATGATATTATTTGAATATTATATATTTGTTCTTATCGCGTAGATTGTATACGATACGGTTTCTGCAAAGATGATCAGATTTGGTGAAATCTATGTCCAGTGTCCGATTTTCGCAAATAAAATATGTTTTCTGACTGGAATCGGGTCACTGAGCAATACTGACTTTGTCACCGACGCGGATATAAGGCGTTTGACGCCGTTTAGAACCTGAAAACTGCGATTTACTGTTTTCAGAATTTTGATTGCAATTTTCTGATTTTACCCTATTTAATTTTTGTGATTGGATCATGACAAATATGATGTGGTATGATGACATAATGAAATATGAGATATTCTTAATTGTTATATGAGCATGGTGTATGGTTATGGCCTTAAGACCCATAGGTTAGTGGTTTTGATTTATGGTTTGGTTTCTAAATACGACTTGCATGTCGTCTTCAATTTCTTGTAATTTATATTCTCGAATGTAACTCGAGTTCCTCTTGTAAGTTCATAAGAACATTTTTTTTTTTTTTTTTTTTTTTCCATTATTCAATGTAATGATCAATGAAGGCATGGAAGCAAGGAGGCAAACTAATGAGCATTCCAAAGAAGGAGATACAAGATGAAGATGAAGGAGATAAAGACATGTAATAGTGTAGTATTTTAAACCACCCATAGATTGACCTTGATTTTTCCATTAGCTTGGAAAGATCATATAGGATGGGCCATAACCAAACACGTTTACTTTATGCACTTTACATTTGAATGAATGTATGTGATACAATGTATGTGTAGAGATAATGATGCATGCTTAGTTAGATTAAGATGAATGTATTAGATACGACACCCCATTCATGCTTAAACAAGATAAAATCCATAACGATTTAAGATGAACATTAAACAAACGATCATGAGATTCTTGTGTTTATGAAACACGGTAATTAAATATGAATTTTCATTATTCAACGATTGAATGATTTTGTCAACAACCGATTACGAATCTGTAAGAAAAGGGGTGCCAATAATGCCGTCTGTGCGTTAACCTCTGATCTGGAAATCATTCATTCAACGAATTTTGATTTGAAATATTTGATTCGAGAAAAAAAAAATTGAGAATCTCTTTATGATGGGATCATGATCGTTTATAAGTAAATCTCTTAATAAATATTAAGTTAAACAAGATGCTTTCCAATGAATAACACTCATCAAGGCCTAGATCATAAGGGGTGGGTTTGCCAAAGCAGAGTGCTCCTTTTAATCGTGGTGAGGTGCGAAAGAGTAAATGTGATACTCGTTATGTTGATTCATTGGGCCTAACTTAACTAAGTCGTCACAATAAGATTATGAACTTAGAAGCACAGAGTTTGGCGAAAAATTTATTAGATAAATTAGAGCAATGGTTGTTCACCAAACTATCCAAGAGTTATATACGTGATATAATTGACAAATGTTGTCTACCTAAATAGTTGTGTTTTGGGAGTTTCAGCCAACGCTGACTCAAGACATGATGAAATATGGATCTTGGCTCACTAGAAAGATATATAATAAATGCTTTCCGAATTAATAGTAAGGGCTATTAATTTGATCAAAATAGTGGGAGATATATATATTATGAATATATATGAATAATCATTTGAACATAAACTAATAATTCCGTAGACTAATTCTTTTATGCATTTTACATTATAGATATTCTAATGGCAAACAACTCAAATAACTTCTCTGTACGATCTGTCCATGAGAAGGACAAGTTGACAGGAACAAACTTCCTCGATTGGCAAAGGAATATGAGGATAGTCCTCAGGTAAGAGTGAAAGCTCTATGTCATTTCCTCGCCCTGGACCTCTCCCTGTAGGTGCATCGGTTGATCAACGTAATGTTTATCAGAAACATATCGATGATGACACGGATGTCACTTGTCTTATGCTTGCGACTATGAGTCTTGAGCTTCAGAAACAGCATGAGCATATGGATGCTCATATAATGATAGAGCACCTTAAACGTATGTTTGAAGGACAGACTCGTCAAGAGAGGTTTGATACAAGTAAAGCCTTGTATGCATGTAAATAGGGTGATCGTGATCCAGTTGCACCGCATGTTCTAAAGATGATGGAGTACCTTGTTACTCTGGGTTCCGCCATCAGTCCGGAAGCTCAGATAGATCTAATCTTGCAATCTTTGAACAACGACTATGCTCAATTTGTAATGAATTACAATATGAATGAGATAGACTAGACACCTACCGAATTGTTGGCTATGTTGAAAACTACTGAGACCAACATTCAGAAGGCATCCCCTGCTCCCATAATGATGGTCAACAAAGGGAATGCCAAAGGAAAGGGTAAATGGAAAGGCAAGAACAAGATTGGATCTAAGCCTGCTAATCCAGAACCCGCTGTTAAGGCTTAGAAGCCTACTGGAGGTGTTGCAAAGGCAAAGGCAAAGGGTGATTGTCACTATTGCAAGAAGCCGGGTCATTGGAAGAGAAACTGTCAAACTTATTTGGAGGATCTGAAGAAACTGAAGGCTGTTCAGATTTCTGATTCAGGTATTTATATTATAGAAGTCAAATTTGTCTACTTCTACATCATGGGTATTAGATACTGGATGTGGTTCTCACATTTGTATAAATGTGCAAAAACTGCGAAGGAGTAGAACTTTGGCGTTAGGAGAAGTCGACCTACATGTTAGCAATGGAGCAAAGGTTGCTGCTTTAGCTGTAGGGACTTATTATTTATCGATGCCCATGGGGCTTATTTCAGAACTTGAGAACTATTTTACGTGCCTGCAATTTGCAGAGACATTATTTTGGTTTCTTGTTTGGACAAGATTGGTTTTTCCTTTTTTTGATTCAGAACAATTGTTGTTCCTTTTCATTAAATAATGTTACCTATGAGGTTGCACGTTTGTTTAATGGTTTGTATGTTCTTGATTTTGATACTCCTATCTATAATGTAAATAATAAACGTCTAAAGATAAATGACTCAAATCAAACATACCTCTGGCACTGTCATTTAGGCCATATAAATGAGAATCGCATTTCCAAGTTACATTAGGATGGATACTTGGATGAGTTTGATTTTGAATCATACGAAGAATGTGAACTATGTCTCATTGGCAAAATGACTAAAACTCCTTTTACCGGATAAGGTGAGAAGGCCACCAAACAATTGGAATTGATACATAGTGATGTATGTGGTCCAATGCGTATGTTGGCAAGAGGTGGCTTTTACTAATTTTAACCTTTACTGATGATTTTAGTAGATACGGATATGTGTATCTTTTGAAGAACAAATCCGAATCGTTTGAAAAATTCAAAGAGTAAGAGATTGAAGAAGAAAAACAAATAGGCGAAAGTATAAACTCTACGATCTGATCGTAGAGGAGAATACCTAAGCTTAAAATTTCTTAAAAGCGTGTGGTATAGTATCACAACTCACTCCTCCTGGAACACCACAAAGACATGGTGTGTCTGAGAGGAGAAATCGCATTTTGTTGGACATGGTGCGATTGATGATGAGTCTAGGGGATCTTCCAATTAGTTTCTGGGGTTATGCCCCTAGAGACGGCTGCAGAAACACTAAACTGAGTTCCTTCTAAATCAGTTCAAAAGACAACATATATGAGATATGAACTGAGAAACGTCACAGCGTGTCATTTATGAAAATTTGGGAATATGAAGCGTTTGTGAAACGTATGATCTCTGACAAGCTAGGACCAAAATCAGATTTTGTGGGATACCCAATGGAAACAAAAGGGTATTATTTCTATAAACCTTCGGAGAACAAAGTGTTTGTTGCTTGAATGGCTATGTTTCTAAAGAGAGATTTACTTTCTAAGAAAAATAGTGGGAGGACAATAGATCTCGATGAGGATCGAGAACCACAGAATTATGTTGAACAAGAGTTGGAACATGAGCAGAGTGTGACTCAAGATGTTGATAACAACACTGCTCAAGAAACACAGGTTATTCGTAGATCTAGTAGGATTCGCTATGAGCCAGAGAGATATCGTGCATTTCTTCTGACTCAAATTGGCGATGTGATGATCATAGATGATGATGAGCCTCTCACCTACAAAGATGCTATGAATAGTCCAGATTTTGAGAGATGGCTGGAGGCCATGAAATCTGAGATGGATTCCATGTATGAAAATCAAAGTATGGACTTTGGTTGGACCACCCGAAGGGGTAAAACCCATAGGGTGCAAGTGGGTTTCTTGAAGAAAACTGACGTGGATTGTAATGTACAGACCTACAAAGCAAGACTAGTGGCGAAAAGTTTCAAGCAGATTCATAGTAGTGACTATGATGAAACTTTCTCACCGGTGGCTATGGTCAAATCCATCAGGATTTTGCTTGCGATAGCAACTTACTATGACTATGAAATCTGGCAAATGGATGTCAAGTCGATCCAAAGTTTGCTAGAATGGTCTGTGAGAAGCGATGGTCCATTTATGGATTAAAGCCGGCCTCGAGGAGATGGAACATTCGTTTTGATGAAACAGTCAAAGAGTTTGGCTTCATGCAAAATGAAAATGTGTCGTGTGTTTACGAAGGGTTGGTGGGAGCCATGTGTCATTCCTATTATTATATGTAGATGACATATTATTAATAGGGAATGACATTCCTAATCTACAGGTTGTGAAGATTTGGTTGGGAAATAGTTTCTCGATAAAAGACTTTGGCGATGATACATATGTCTTAGGGATCAGGATCTATAGAGATAGATCTAAAAGATTAATCGGCTTAAGTCAGAATACATACATATGTAAAGTGCATACTTAAGATAACGTTGCGGACCCACAAGACTAAGGCTTTGTCGCAGCAGAAGCACGAAGGTCACACTAGTTCCATGGGTATTAGATACATGAGTGATTGGCTCTAGTGCAAGTGGGAGATTGTTAGTGTAAGTGCCCTAGAGACAATGTGATTGTGCTTCTAGGAAATACTTTTGTTAATTAATGATTGTGTTCTATTGATTATTATATGTTAATTTATTATGTCTTAATTTACTGCGATAAAAATGTTAGAGTAATAAATGTCCTTGGAATATATAATACGTATTCTATATCTTTAAGTATGTGACTTAAAAATGAGATTATATGAATAGTGTTTATATTCCTAAATATCCCTAATTAAGCATTGTCATTATGGGACAATAATAATGCATAAAGATTAGTATGTTTGTTGACTGATGACCACATCTCATTGGTCATAGGTATAGTGATACTAAAGTCAAGAACATAGGTGCATGTAAGATTCTACATGGCACTGGATAGACCCACAGTGAGATTCTTCATGTTTAAATAAAGTCATAAGAAAGACTCACAGTGATAATGGTGTAATGATCCTCTGACTTGAGATCATTATATTTCTATACGAGGATTAATATACTTTGACTACATTAAAAGTTACCTTTGACCGGGTGATGATAAAAGTGGACATCAGGTATATTATGAGTCGTATGAGAAATATGAATGATAGATAAAGGATTTAACCCTCCTATAATTAGGAGAGATATTATTGGCCTCTTGATTGAATGAGACTATGAAATGCATGGCCATGCTCAAATAATGATTTGTTTTAATAGTCTACTCATTGATCAAGGAAACCCGGATTAAATGTTGAAGAGGATGACTGAGAACATGCCTCGAGTTTAATCTATAATATTTGGTTAAATGGATTATATTACACGGAAACATTAATCACGAAAGGTTTTATTGGATCACCAATTATTATTATTACTTGGGTAGCAATGATGTATTACTAGATGCCGCTCATTGTTTATAATTTTATTATTGGATATTAAAATTATTTCCAACGTAATAATAACCTAAAGGGTCACACACAAGAACGCTTGAAGGAGATTTGATTTAAATTATGAATTTAAATTAAATAGTAATTCGAATTTATTTATGATATTAATTAAGTGGGACTTAATTAATTAATTAAATATAATTTCAAATTTACTAATGATTAGAATTAGAATTATATTAGAATATTAATTAAGTTTGACTTAATTATTTATTTAATTAAGAATTCTAATTTTAATAAAAGCCCAATAGGATTGGGCTTTAGAAAAAAAACAGATTTGTCTCTCTATATAAAGATCTTAAACTCTCAAATTAGAAAAAGAGGCTAAGAGAAAAAACCCTAGCCGTTTTGAGAGAAGAAGTTGGAGATAGAGAGAAATTTTTTTTCGGATGCTAGTACATCGCTCCTTCAAATACCAAGTGTTCGTGTGGATACCGATAGAGCGTAGATTGCGTGAGCGGGATGCATGGTGATTCAAGAAGCTTGGACCTCCATTAGTCATCCTTTTCTCAACTGTTAAAGCTTCGTTTTAAGGTAAACGTTCATAACTACGAATTAAACGTCTTGTTTTGCATGGATCCTGCGATTGGGTTTCGATTTTATTGTTTTAATCCGCTGCATTTATGCCCCGAAAACCCAACAATTTGAGCTCCGAACTCATTTGAAAGCTGACAGCTTGGGAAGCGAGCTGGATGAAGTGCATCGCCGAGCTCTAGAAGAGAGCCGCTCGGGAGGCGAGTTTGAGGAACAACTCTAGGGGTGAGTTGAGCTCCGAAATTGTTTGAAAGAAGGCTGCTCGGAAGGCGAGCGGGATAAAGAGCATCACTGGGCTCTCGAAGAGAGCCACTTGGGAGGTGAGTTTGAGGAGCAACTCTATGGGTGAGTTGAGCTCTGAACTCGTTCGAAAGAAGCCTGCTCGGGATGCGAGCGGGACGAAGAGCATCACCAGACTCTAGGAAAGAGCCATTAGGGAGGTGAGTTATGGGAGAAACTCTAGGGATGAGTTGAGCTCCGAACTCGTTTAGAAGAGGGCTGCTCGGGAAGCTATTGGGATGAAGAGCATCATCGGGCTCTAGAAGAGAGTCTCTTGGGAGGCATATTTGAGGTGCAACTCTAGGGGTGAGCTGAGCTCCGAACTCATTCGGAAGCAGACTGCTCAGGAGGCGAGTTTGAGGAGAAACTCTATGGGTGAGTTGAGCTCCGAACTCATTTGGAAGAATGCTGCTCGGGAGACGAGCGGGACAAAAAGCATCACTAGGCTCTAGAAGAGAGCAGTTTGGGTGGTGACTTCTGGGAGAAACTTTAGGGGTGAGTTGAGCTCCGAACTCGTTTGGAAGAAGGCCACTCGAGAGGCGAGCAGGATGAAGAGTATCACTAGGCTTTAGAAGAGAGCCGCTTGGGAGGCGAGTTTAAGGAACAAGTCTAGGGGTGAGTTGATCTCCAAACTCGTTTGGTAGTAGACTGCTTGGGATGCGAGTTTGATGAGCAACTCTAAGGGTCAGTTGAGCTTTGTCGTTTGGAAGAACCCTGCTAGGGAGGCGAGCAGGACGAACAACATCACCATGCTCTAGGAGGGATTCATTAGGGAGGTGAGTTCTTTGAGCAACTCTAAGGGTGAGTTGAGCTCCAAACTTGTTTGGAAGAAGGCCGCTCGGGAGGCAAGCGGGACGAAGAGAATCACCAGGCTCGAGAAGAGAGCCGTTAGGGAGGTGAGCTCTGGGAGAAACTCTGTGGGTGAGTTGTGCTCCGAACTTGTTTGGAAGCACATCGCTTGGGAGGGGAGCGGGATGAAGAGCATCACCGAGCTCTAGGAAAGAGTCGTTCAGAAGGCGAGTTTGAGAAGCAACTCTAGGAGTGAGTTGTGCTCCGAACTTGTTGTGGAAGAAGGTCGCTTGGGAGGTGAGTGGGATGAAGATCATCACCAGGCCCTAGGAGAAAGCCGTTCGGGAGACGAATTTGGGGAACTCCAGGGGTGAGTTGAGCCCTGAACTCATTTGGAACAAGGTTGCACGAAAGGTGAACGAGACGAGCAGCATAACCAGGCTCTAGGGAAGTCATGAGGGAGGTGAGTTCAGAGAGCAGCTTTAGGGGTGAGTTGAGCTCCAAACTCGTTTGGAAGAAGCCCACTCGAGAGGCGAGCGGGATGAAGAACATCACCAGGCTCTAGGAGAAATCCTTTAGGGAGGTGAGTTCTGGGAGCAACTCTATGGGTGAGTTGAGCTCCGAACTTGTTTGGAAGAAGGCCGCTCGGGAGGTGAGCGGGTTGAAGAGCATCACCAGGCTCTAGGAGAGAGCCATTCGGGAGGCGAGTTTGGGGAGAAACTCTAGGGGTGAGTTGAGCTCCGAACTCGTTTGGAAGAAGGTTTCTCGGAAGGCGAGCGAGACGAACAACATAACCAGGTTCTAGGGAAGAGCCGTGAGGGAGGTGAGTTCAGAGAGGAACTCTAGGGGTGAGTTGAGCTCCGAACTCATTTGGAAGCAGACCGCTCGGGAGGCGAGTGAGATGAAGATCATTGCTGGGCTCTAGAAGAGAGTCATTCGGGAGGCGAGTTTGAGGAGAACTCTAGGGGTGAGTTGAGCTCCGAACTCATTTAAAGAAGGCCGCTTGGGAGGCGAGCAGGATGAAATGCATGGCCTGGCTCTAGGAAAGAGTCGTTCTGGAGGTGAGTTTGAAGAGAAACTCTAGGCATGAGTTGAACTCCGAACTCATTGGGGAAGAAAACCACTCAGGACTCGAGCAGGATGAAGAGAGCCATTCGGGAAGTGAGTTCAATGAGCAACTCTAGGGGTGAGCTGAGCTCCGAATTCGTTTGAAAGTGGACCGCTCGGGAGGCGAGTGGGATGAAGAGCATCTCTAGGTTCTAGGAGCGAGCCATTCGGGTGGAGAGTTTGAGGAGTGTTGTGCATTCTAGATACCTAAATAAATAGATAAACTAGACACAAATTAAAACCTCGCAAGTGCACGAATCGTTTATAGAAGCGTAGCAATAGCAAGGGTCGATCCCACAGAGATTGTAGACTTTAACTTACTAATCAATAAGAAGAATAAAAATCATAAGGAGTTGTTTTAAAAGTCTAAAAGAAATAAAAAGATTAAAACTAAATCAAGAAGTGTTGAATCACAAATATCGATTAAGTAGTTGGGTTTAGATTTTTACCAATAGTTAGTAATGCTAAGTCACCTTCTGAACTTCTTCTTATTACTCATGTTTGTTCACTTTAAGGGCATGGTATCTACTCCTTAAAGTATTGTTTCCCTAAGCCAAGAATTAGGCATGGTATCTACTCTAATTCGTTTCTTTCATTAAGTGTTTAGCATGGTATCTACTAAGTTGCACTTAAAGAAAACATAAGATCAGTGGAAACGAACAAACACTCAAGGTTCTAGAAATTGGTATCAGATCTAGATCCCTTAAGTTGATTGAACCAAGAATCCCTAAAGATTCCCTTGTTACAATTACGAACACGAGATACGGGTCGTCTCAATATGCTCATTTAACAGATTCAGATGGATGGTAATGCAAACTTGGATTTCTCAAGTTCTGTACGTCAGTCGACTGGCTCTCACCTCAGTCGACTGCTCTCAGACTTTCGAGAACAAGTTTGGTTACAATCAATCTATATCAATACAAACGGATTAAATCAATAAGTAACATAGAAGAGTTCAGAAGAATATAGCACTACATAACTACGGCTTCAATCTACCCAACTATGAATTTAGTTCCACATAATAATATTTTTATTAATCAACACGTTTGAATACATGATCAACATAAAAGAATAGAAAGAGAAGAAATAAACTAATGAACTTCGGCAATAAGGTCGACTGGCTGTCACACAGTCGTCTGCCTTCGAGTACTTGATCTCCTCTCTCCTTCCTTGATGCTGATAGAATAAAGCCCTTGTTGATGACTTGAACGCGCAGAAACTCTTGTGATTAAGTTGCTTCCCCAGAGAGAGAGATCCTGCTGAATAATGCTTCTCTTCTGATATTTATAGAGCATGGCTGAGAATTAGGGTTTTGCCCTTTTTCAGGAAAGTCCTTCTTTGTTTTATTTGATGATTTATTTCTTTCTCTTTTCTTCTTTCCTCCCTTATCTGTTAACCACGTGCTCTTGGAAATTCCCAGTCTCTAGATTTGCTTTGCATAATTCTGGATTCAAATAGATTTGAAATTAGATTTGGATGAATCTTCGAATATCTTATCTGTTTACTCCGCCGCCTATCAGTCGACTGCCTCTGGATGTAAGTCGACTGTATCGAGACTTCAGTATTTTCATGATTCATCAGCCCAGTCGACTGTTGTGTAAACTTGATTCCCTCTGTCCAGTCGCCTGTAAGCATGATCAGTCGACTGATCTCTTCAGTTTCCTGTGTTTCATCCTTACAATCCTGAATTTGCTTCGTTTTGCTGTTATAGACTGTTTCCTATGGAAAAGAGAAAATAAGAGTTAAATACCACATATAGAGCTTTTAAATGTGCATTTACATTAAGATTATTGCTTCTAAATGTGAATAATAATGTGTTCATCAAATACCCCCAAACTTAGCTTTTGCTTGTCCTCAAGCAAAGAGTGAATTTATGAACAAGGGTATAATAATAATGACAGCCTTAACCATCAAGAGTTCTTATTATGTGGGCATTAATATAGAAAGGTATAAACAATTTAAGATAAAGTAAAATTAAACATACCCACTTTCTCTAGTGCAATTGTTTATTCATAACTCCAAACTCAACCATACTTGTCATGCAATTAATTATAGTTATAGTATGTAATTACTCAATCTGTGATTATCCCCTTTTTTCTACTACAAACCGAGTAGCAAACTAGAGTTTAGTTTTTTTTTTAGTCGCTTCTCTAAAGTTGTCACTTGCCTTTTGACGCGAATGCGAAACATTTGTGATGAATCCACCCGGTTACTCAACAAGTCACACACTCTAAAGTGCTTTGCATACTCATATTTCAAGTTGCCGTTTGACGTAAAGGTAAACATTGGTGATGAATACCCCTAGTTACTAAGCACTCAAAACATTGGAGTAGATTGACTTTCTTCAAATATATATATATATATATTTTATCACTCTATTTACTTAAACTCAATTTAGGACTAGATCTAAAGGGAATAATTACCAGAAAAAGCATCACATTTGTTTATTATGTATAATTGCATGACTCATGTAATTTTGTAAAGAGTTTATGAACTCAACAATCCTAAAGTAAATAAGTATCCTTCTTCTTACTTTATAAGAAATTGTTTATCCTAAAAAAATTCAAAAGACTCTAATACCCCTAATACCCCCAAACTTAGATGGAACATTGTCCTCAATGTTCGAAAGAAAATTTAAAAATAGGCAAGTGTTACCATCTAGTAAGGAGAGACTGAAAATGAAAATAATTAAAAGAAAAATAATAAAGGATAACTGAAAGAAAATAAAGGGAAAGTGTAAATACTCCCCTGAAAAATTGGGTTGCCTCCCAATAAGCGCTGTGTTTTCTGTCTCCAGCTAGACTTGATGAGGTCATGCCATGTATGGAATGGTTTGAAGATTCACATCTTCCTCTTGCGGTTCTATGCTCATCTCTATGTATGGCTTCGCTCTATGCCCGTTCACCTTAAATGTTTGATCCTTCTCTTTGCTGTGAACCTCCAAAGCGCCATGTGGAAAGACTTTTGTAACAACGTATGGCCCATACCATCTTGACATAAGCTTGCCTGGAAAAAGTCGTAGTCTTGAGTTGTATATCAGTACCTTCTGTCCTTCATAAAACTCCTTTCTTGCTAGCTGTTTGTCATGGTACAACTTTGTCCTTTCTTTGTACAATTTTGCATTTTCATAAGCGTCATGCCTCAACTCTTCAAGCTCGTTCAGTTGCAACCGTCTTTTGTCGCCTGCCTGTTTCATATCAAAATTGAACCTTTTAATAGCCCAATAAGCTTTGTGTTCCAACTCCACTGGTAGATGACAGGCTTTTCCAAACACCAAACGGTATGGTGACATGCCAATGGGTGTTTTGTATGCTGTTCGGTAGGCCCATAATGCATCATTCAAGCGCAGCGACCAATCCTGTCTCCTTGTGTTGACTGTCTTTTCCAAAATGCTTTTGATTTCTCTGTTGCTAATCTCCACTTGCCCACTAGTTTGGGGATGATACGGGGTGCCCACTCTATGTGTAATACCATATTTCTTCATCAAAGAAGCGAATGGAAAGTTGTTGAAGTGGCTCCCACCATCACTAATGATTGCTCGTGGTGTCCCAAACCTAGTGAAAATATTTTCCTGCAAAAACTTGACAACAACTTTGTGATCATTAGTCCTTGAGGGGACAGCCTCGACCCATTTAGACACATAATCCACACCAAAAAGTATATATAAATAACCAAATGAGTTAGGAAAGGGACCCATGAAGTCAATTCCCCAAACATCAAAAAGCTCGATCACTTGGATGTTTTGCAGTGGCATTTGATTTCTAGAAGAGATGTTGCCTGTCCTTTGACATTTGTCACAAGACCTGCAAAAAGAAAAAGCATCTTTGAATACTTTAGGCCAATAAAATCCAGATTGCAATACCTTGAGTGCAGTTCTTTTTGGTCCAAAATGTCCTCCACATGCATATTGGTGGCAATGTTGTAGAATACTCAATTGCTCCTCTTCTGCCACACATCTTCTTATGATTTGATCAGGGCAAAATTTGAACAAATAAGGATCATCCCAATAATAGTGCCTGCACAGAGCCACCAATCTCTTTCTCTCCTGACTTGTCATATCTGGAGGGAAAACATGAGCGGTTAGATAATTTACAAGGTCAGCAAACCATGGAAAATTTGAGCAGTGAGATACCAGTCGACTGGTCCTGTTACCAGTCGACTGCCCCGAGGATAAATTTATTTCAAAGAGATGTTCATCTGGGAAAGTTTCATTAAGTGGGGGCAGAATTCTCTCTTCCTCATGCAGTAGTCTGGACATGTGATCTGCAACAACATTGTCGCTTCCTTTTTTATCTCTAATCTCAAGATCGAATTCTTGAAGCAACAGCACCCATCTGATTAACCTAGGCTTCGCATCCTTTTTAGCAAACAAATATCTCAAGGCAGCATGGTCAGTGAAAACAATAACTTTAGAACCAGTTAAATATGATCTAAACTTCTCTACAGCAAATATAACAGCTAACATTTCTTTTTCAGTAGTGGAATAATTTAGCTGTGCATCATTTAAAGTTCGAGAAGCATAGTAAATAACATGGGGTTTCTTATTGATTCTTTGACCTAAAACAGCCCCTAAAGCATAATCACTTGCATCACACATGAGCTCGAAAGGATGGCTCCAATCTGGTGCCATGACAATAGGTGCAGAAATGAGAAGATTTTTCAATGTAATAAAAGCATTTGTGCACTCTTTTGTCCATACAAACTCAACATCCTTAGCCAACAAGTCACAAAGGGGTTTGGAGATTTTTGAGAAATCTTTTATGAATCTTCTATAGAACCCTGCATGTCCTAGAAAACTCCTAACACCCTTAACTGTAGTGGGAGGGGGTAGTTTTGATATTATATCAATTTTCGCTTTGTCTACCTCTATTCCCCTTTTGGACACCACATGTCCCAACACAATACCTTGTTGTACCATGAAATGGCACTTTTCCCAATTCAGCACTAAATTGCATTCTTCACATCTTTTAAGCACAAGCTGCAAATGGTTAAGGCATTCATCAAAACAAGATCCAAAAACACTAAAATCATCCATAAATACCTCAATGAACCTTTCCACCATGTCTGAAAATACACTCATCATGCATCTTTGAAATGTAGCTGGAGCATTGCACAATCCAAAGGGCATCCTCCTGTATGCAAAAGTACCAAAAGGACATGTAAAAGTGGTTTTTTCTTGATCTTCTGGAGCAATAGCAATTTGATTATAGCCACTATAACCATCTAAGAAGCAATAATGACTATATCCTGCTAATCTTTCTAACATTTGATCAATAAAAAGAAGAGGGAAGTGATCTTTCCTGGTTTCATTGTTCAGTTTCCTATAATCAATGCATACCCTCCAACCTGTAGTCACTCTAGTGGGGATAAGCTCATTCTCTTCATTCCTCACCACTGTGACTCCACTTTTCTTAGGCACTACATGTATAGGACTTACCCATTTGCTATCTGAGATGGGGTAGATGATGCCTACATCTAGTAGCTTCAGAATTTCTGCTCTTACCACTTCCTTCATGTTTGGGTTAAGCCTTCTCTGTGCCTCTCTGCTTGGTTTTGCGTTGTCTTCAAGAAGTATTCTGTGCATGCATTTGGATGGACTTATTCCTTTGATATCTGCAATGGTCCATCCTATTGCATTCTTGTGTTCTCGTAACACCCTTAGTAGCTTGTCTTCTTCCTGTGCACTCAGGTTCGCAGCTATTATCACTGGTAGTATCTGGTTCTCGCCCAAATATGCATGCTTCAAATGATTGGGCAGCTGCTTAAGCTCTGGGTCTGTAAGTCTTGGTGCAGTCGACTGGTCCTTGGTAGCAGTCTGGACAGTCGACTGATCCTCTTCACCAGTCGACTTGTCCAGTGTACCAGTCGACTTGTCTGCAGAAACAAAAATGTCATCAGTAACCAATTTTTCAAATACTGGTGCAAACTTATCTGAGTATGACTGTGAAGTGTCAAGGTGATGTACTGTCTCTGCAATCTCCCAGTCATCATATTCCTGTTCAACATTAGATACAGTTAGAGATTGTGTAATTGTGGCTTGTAGTGGTTCTACGCTATGTACCTGAAATGTTTGATCAACAATATCCTGAACCACATCAACATTATAGCATTCATGATCATCATGTGGAAATTTCAGTGTATCAAACATTTTAAATTCAACATTTTCTCCATTTATTTTCATGCTTATAGTACCCTTTTTAACACAAATTTTTATATCAGCCGTACTCATAAAGGGCCTACCTAAAATGATTGGTAGAGAAGATGGCATTGAAGAGTCCTCCATGTCTAACACCACAAAATCAGCAGGCAAAATAAAATCGTTTACCTGAACTAGGACATCTTCCAAAATACCTCTAGGTCGTTTGATACTGCGATCTGCCAACTGCAATGTGATGGATGTTGGTTGGAGGTCCCCCAATCCTAACTTTTCATAGATGGTGTATGGGAGAAGATTGATGCTTGCCCCCAAATCTAGTAGTGCTTTCTCAAAGAAGTGCTCACCTATCCTGCAAGGAATGGTAAAACTACCTGGGTCTTTTAATTTGGGAGGTAATTTTCTTAATAAGACAGCGCTCACTTCTTCTGTCAAAGCCACATCCTCCCTAACCTGAAATGTTCTTTTGTGAGTACAACATTCTTTCAAAAATTTAGCATAAGAGGGAATTTGTTTAATAGCATCAAGTAGAGGGATATTAATTTCTACCTTTCTGAGAGTTTCAAAGATGTCAAATAAATGTTGATCTTTCTTTTGTTTGACTAACCTTTGGGGGAATGGTGGCAAAACTGTTCTTTCTTTTTCACTTACCTTGTTGGACCCCACAATTTTTGATGGTTGTGTTTCTGCTTCTTCTGTGTGTGTTCCAACTTTGTTGTCAATTATCTTACCACTTCTTAATGTTGTGACTGCCTTGAGCTGTTCTTGGCCTCCAGGGTTTGGTATAATTTGTGATGGAAGTTCCCCTGCTTTTCGTTCGCTTAATTCTTTAGCAATTTGGCCAATTTGTGTTTCCAACTTCTGAATTGCTTGCCCTTGTTAGTTGCTTGTTTGATATTGTTGTTGGAGCAATTGAAGAACGGTGGATTCAAAATCTAACTTCTTCTGTTCTTGAACTGGCCTATCAATCCCACTTCCCATTTGGAAGTTCCGTGCATGTCCTTGTGTGAATTGAGTCCCTTGATTATTCTGATTATTGCTCCAGGAGAAGTTTGGATGGTTCCTCCATCCTGGGTTGTATGTGTTCGAGAATGGATTGTTCTTCTGTGGAAACACTCCTCGCCCAACATAATTTGCATGCTCCTGATCTGTGAAAGAAGACATGGGACATGTATCAGTAGTATGATCTACATGAGAACAAATTGCACAAATTTCATTTGTTTGATTTTTAACTCCACCCATCATAGACATTGCATTAACAAGCATATCAATTTTCTTATTCATGTTTACCATTTCTAATTGAATGTTATTGCTATTAGAAATTTCATAAACTCCCTGTTTTTTCGAAGGGCCCCTCCTTGTTGAGAATTGTTGTGAGTTCTCGCTGAGTTCTTCAAATAGTTCTATGGCCTCTTCACCGCTTTTCCTCATTAAGATCCCGTTGCAAGCTGAATCCACAATTGCCTTGTTAGTATCATTTAAACCTTCATAAAAAGCTTGTACCTGATCGTCTTTAGGCATGTTGTGCGTAGGACACTTGAGAAGTTTGTTCTTGAAATCCTTCCATGCTTCGAAAAATAAATCTCCATCCTTTTGTTGGAAGAGTTGAATCTCCCTTTTCAGCTGTTTGGTCTTTTGGGCTGGAAAAAATTCTTTCAAAAATTTCGTGGCCAATTGCTCCCATGAGTTTATTGATCCTGGTTCCAAAGAATTATACCATAGTTTAGCGTTAAGTTTTAAGGAAAAAGGAAACAATATTAACCTGATTTGCTCAGGGGTGAGCCCTTGAACACTTTGTGTCCTGCAAAGATCGAAAAAATCCTGCAGATGGAGATGAGGTTCTTCATCTGGTCTGCCACTAAAGTGGGGAACCATACTAAGTAACTGAGGAGATAGATGCATGTTCCCTGTGACATTGGGTTGATACGCAATGCAGGAGGGTTGTTCAATGTTCTTAGGTGTAAATTTATCCTGCATTGGTACGCGATTGGGTGTTTCTTCTGCCATGATTGCTTGTGACTTGAGTCTCTGAGCAGTCGACTGGGTTCGTGCAGCAGTCGACTGGTTGGTCGCAATCAGTCGACCTAATCTGTGCAAAGTGCGTTCTGTTTCTGCGTCAATTGGTAGTAGCTCTGGACGAAGTGATCTCCTTCCGTGCATCCACCAAAATCCAATAACCTAAAAGAAAAACTTATTAATAAACTGAAAGAAAGAAAATAAAAACTTCCTACTGATCTGTAAGTTAAAATACTAGACAATCCCCAGCAGCGGCGCCAAAAACTTGTTGTGCATTCTAGATACCTAAATAAATAGATAAACTAGACACAAATTAAAACCTCGCAAGTGCACGAATCGTTTATAGAAGCGTAGCAATAGCAAGGGTCGATCCCACAGAGATTGTAGACTTTAACTTACTAATCAATAAGAAGAATAAAAATCATAAGGAGTTGTTTTAAAAGTCTAAAAGAAATAAAAAGATTAAAACTAAATCAAGCAGTGTTGAATCACAAATATCGATTAAGTAGTTGGGTTTAGATTTTTACCAATAGTTAGTAATGCTAAGTCACCTTCTGAACTTCTTCTTATTACTCATGTTTGTTCACTTTAAGAGCATGGTATCTACTCCTTAAAGTATTGTTTCCCTAAGCCAAGAATTAGGCATGGTATCTACTCTAATTCGTTTCTTTCATTAAGTGTTTAGCATGGTATCTACTAAGTTGCACTTAAAGAAAACATAAGATCAGTGGAAACGAACAAACACTCAAGGTTCTAGAAATTGGTATTAGATCTAGATCCCTTAAGTTGATTGAACCAAGAATCCCTAAAGATTCCCTTGTTACAATTACGGGCACGAGATACGGGTCGTCTCAATATGCTCATTTAACAGATTCAGATGGATGGTAATGCAAACTTGGATTTCTCAAGTTCTGTACGTCAGTCGACTGGCTCTCACCTCAGTCGACTGCTCTCAGACTTTCGAGAACAAGTTTGGTTACAATCAATCTATATCAATACAAACGGATTAAATCAATACGTAACATAGAAGAGTTCAGAAGAATATAGCACTACATAACTACGGCTTCAATCTACCCAACTATGAATTTAGTTCCACATAATAATATTTTTATTAATCAACACGTTTGAATACATGATCAACATAAAAGAATAGAAAGAGAAGAAATAAACTAATGAACTTCGGCAATAAGGTCGACTGGCTGTCACACAGTCGTCTGCCTTCGAGTACTTGATCTCCTCTCTCCTTCCTTGATGCTGATAGAATAAAGCCCTTGTTGATGACTTGAACGCGCAGAAACTCTTGTGATTAAGTTGCTTCCCCAGAGAGAGAGATCCTGCTGAATAATGCTTCTCTTCTGATATTTATAGAGCACGGCTGAGAATTAGGGTTTTGCCCTTTTTCAGGAAAGTCCTTCTTTGTTTTATTTGATGATTTATTTCTTTCTCTTTTCTTCTTTCCTCCCTTATCTGTTAACCACGTGCTCTTGGAAATCCCCAGTCTCTAGATTTGCTTTGCATAATTCTGGATTCAAATAGATTTGAAATTAGATTTGGATGAATCTTCGAATATCTTATCTGTTTACTCCGCTGCCTATCAGTCGACTGCCTCTGGATGTAAGTCGACTGTATCGAGACTTCAGTATATTCATGATTCATCAGCCCAGTCGACTGTTGTGTAAACTTGATTCCCTCTGTCCAGTCGCCTGTAAGCATGATCAGTCGACTGATCTCTTCAGTTTCCTGTGTTTCATCCTTACAATCCTGAATTTGCTTCGTTTTGCTGTTATAGACTGTTTCCTATGGAAAAGAGAAAATAAGAGTTAAATACCACATATAGAGCTTTTAAATGTGCATTTACATTAAGATTATTGCTTCTAAATGTGAATAATAATGTGTTCATCAAGGAGCAACTCTAAGGGTGATTTGAACTCCGAACTCGTTGTGGAAGAAGGCCGTTCGGGAGGCGAGCAGGACTAAGAGCATCACTAGGCTCTAGGAGAGAGCCATTCGGGAGGCAAGTTTGAGGAGCAAATTTAAAGGTGACTTGAGCTACAAACTTGTTTTGAAGAAGGTTGCTCGGGAGGTGAGGTAGACGAACAACATCACCAGACTCTAGGAGAGAGCCGTTCAGGAAGCGAGTTTGAGGATTAACTCTAGGGGAGAGTTGGACGTCGAACTTACCATTTGAGCTCGACAAATTTGTAGAAGCAACCCGATGAGGTGGTTGGCACCGACCTTGCAATTTGGACCCGGCAGTCTTGTTGAGGCGACTCCCTGAAGGAGTTGGCATCGACCTTGCTATTTGGACCCGACAGGCTAGTAGAGGTGACCCGAAGAGGAAGTTGGACTCCAAACTTGATGCATGAACCCTGCAAGCTTGGGGAGTCAATCTTGAGGTGGAAATTGGCTTCCAAACATGCTGTTTGAACAAAGTAAGCTTGCGGAGGTAACGCGAGGAGTGAGTTGGATGTCATATCCGATGCTTGAAGGTGAACTGGTTGTAGTAGAAGCTCTTCGGACGAGATGTGCTCTAGCACCATCTCATGGAGTTAAGGAGTTGCTTGTGTGGCTTAGAAGAGGAGCTGAGCACGGAGGTCATCGATCGGGGTTTTCAAGCCGAGGGAGCAGCTCCAGGTTCAAGCTAGGCCCTAGATTTAGTATGTATGAGTCAAATTTTAGAGATAGCCCTGGAAAAGACCTGGTCTTCGAACTTGCTTGTTGCAAAATTTAACCTATAATGGGAGTAGTTTGAATGGCCGTTTTGAGCCCCGAAACCGCATACTTGCAAGCTGTGAGGGCACTTTCGAACCATGATTGTGAACTTCGAACCGGTTATTTCGGAGTTATCAACGAGTTGTAGGAGCAATTCTGAATGGTGAACCACTCCGTAATTGCTTTTTTGCAAGTGACTAAAGCACCGTCGAACCAAGTGTTGGACTCTAAACTTGTTGTTTGAAAGTTTCAACGAGATGTAGGAGCAATTCTGAATGGTGATCTGCTCCACACTTGCTTATTTACAAGCGGCTAAAGCGGCGTCGAACCAAGTGTTGGATTCCAAACTTGTCTTTTGAGCCTAGCAAGTTGTGGGAGCAGCCCTGGGTGACAAGCTGGACTCCGAACTTACCGTTTAATGAGTCGTAGGTGTGACTCGGCGAGGTAGACATGAAGCCAATGCAATGATCTTCATACGAAAAAAATCTAAGTTTATTGAAACAAACTAAGTGGCTGCCTTGAGGGGACGAGCCGTTATTATATGCTTTAACCATATCGCAAGCGACGACCTTGTTGAAAACTGAAAAACTTACTTCTACGAGACAGAGTTAGGAACCCTCTTATTACTTTATTTGATGCTCTGTATTCCAAGTCCACCTTCCCAGAAAAGGGGGATCTCCTTGAGTTCATCAACTAGTTCGGGAAGGACTTGACTGTTCCATTGGGGGAGCTCTAATGCTTCAGTGAAAGGACTGAGCCCCCATTGTAGTTTTGTAGCACTGCCGAGTTGTCTCTTGGTTTCCTTTGACCTACCCTACTCCTACTGAGGTCAGGAACTTCATTTTCATGTGAAAGACTGAGGGTATGGCATGAAGTACTACTAGGCCTGGTCAGCCCAGACTGACATTGTAAGTGTCCTTCATATCGATGACCCTGAAGTCCATTGCCTCTGTGCGGTTTATCATTGCTTTTCCTGCGGTCACATCAAGAGTGACTATTCCTTCGATTGAGACTGAAACCACAGATAATCTGTGAAGTGTGTATCCGGCAGACTTAAGATGATCTCGAGAAAGAAAGATTGAGGCCTTGGAAAGCTTCCAGGAAGAGGATATTGATGGAATTGTTATTGTCGACCAAGATCCGGCGCACTTCGTGATTGACCATGCTGAGAATGATGACGAAGGCATCACAGTGAGGCATTCAGATGCCTTCTAAATCCCTGTCTGAGAATGACAATGGAATCCTGAGGCTTTTGGGCGGTGGAAAGTTCTGTACTGAATTAACTTCTCGGATGAAGGCATTCTGGGAGGAGTTTGATTTTTCCCTTATATTCCCTCCATGGATCAAATAGAAGACTGCTCCTGGCTTTGAGTCTTGAGACTTAGAGGGCTTCTCGGCCCGCTTGTTAGCTCCCCAAAGTGAAGGAAGATCATCTCTGTCCTTTCTGACGAACTTGGCTAGGTGCCCCCGCTGTATGAGCTCTTCGAACTCCTCATTGAGAGCCCGACAGTCATTCGTGTCATGGCCATGACCCCTGTGGAAGCGGCACCACTTGTATCTATTTCTCTTATTCGTTGGGGTATTCATTCAAAGGGGAGGGCGGAGTAGCCCTTCCTTGTCCACCTCCATGAGAATTGCTGATATACTGGCATTGAGGGGGGGTGAACTTCTCATAACGAGGAGCAGGGCAGCGCTGACCATTGTCGTCTTTCTTAAATTACTGAGATCCTTCTTCGTTTTCACACTTTTATTTTTTCCCAGAAGAGGGCTTTCTTGACTGAGGGGGCTGAGAGTCTCTTCAGCTCGGATTTACTTCTCACTCCTAAGCAGGAGTTCCGAGAAGTCCTGAGAAGGCTTCTTGGCGAGGGATGCCTTAAGGTTGTTGTTATTAACGTTGTGTCTAAATGCTGCGGAGGCTACTGATTGGTCGAGAGAAGCAATTAACCGAGTTTTGGCGGTAAAGCGCCGAACATAATCTTTTAGGCGTTCACATTTTTTTGACTGAGGGATAGAAATGATGCACTCAGCTTGCGGCTGCTAACAAAGTGGGTGAGGAAGAGCTCCTCAAACTGGTCAAATGAGAAGATGGATGCTGGAGATAAATGAGAGCACCATTCTCTCGCTGGTCCCCTCAATGTTGCTGGAAAAGACTTGAAGTTAAGCATGTCTGAGGCTTGATGGATCATAATGAGGGTTCAAAAACTCTCAATATTATCAACCAAGTCAGACTCCCCATTGTAGAATTCAAAATGAGGTGGCTTGAAAGTCTCGGGGACACGGGCATCCATGATGGTCCTGGAAAATGGAGGTCTGCTCGTGCGGAAGTTCTTGTCCTGTTGACATTCTTCGAGGTTGATCTTGCTAAGGCTCATCTCCATCTCTTGAAGGCAGCGATGAACTGAGTTGTCCCTCTGGTAGGATCTAATTGACCCTCTGGACTCTCCTTCATGAGTGGTGGCATGGAAAAGGCTATGTGCTTGTCGATCGTGATTTGGAACGATGTTAAGGGCTCACAGGAAGTCATCTTTGAAATTTTGAAATTCTGCCTGGGTGACCGGTGCCTTTCCATCCTGGTGAACCCTTGGCGCTAATCGGCTTGCAGCGGTGTGGGTTCTTTACCGTCGACGGGGAGGGGACCCCCTTCCCCCCTGGGGAGGAAGGCCTTTTGGATCTCGACCTCCGGGGAGAACAACTCCTCTGGCTTCTCTAGTGTTTTGGATGAAGGACTTCATCACAGCCTCGTAGCTCATTCAGACGGGTTTGGAGGTCGATCCCTTGTTGGTGGTTGACGATGATTTGACAGAGGTCTCTTGACCCCTGAGGACATTGCGAGGCCATTATGTTGGTGGAAAGATTGTGGACCAAGACATGGTCATGGATAGGATGCTTTCCTTGACGGCTTCGGTGGGAGCCCCCAGGCACAACCGCTCTGGATGTAGGGCGAGCCTGTTGGGGAGGTGGTTGTTCAGGTTGAGGATACTGAACTTATTGTTCTTGTTGAGGGGGAACATCCGAAAGTGGAGGTGGAGGAAGAGGGGTGGTTCTTCGGCTTAACGTCGCCGCCTTCCATTTTCCTTTTGGGGACATGGATGGAAACTACTTTCACCGGTGAGTATGGTCAGATTGCTTTTTCTGATTCCCACAGAAGGCACCAATCTGTTGCTGCTAATTTTGGTGTGGGAGCAAACAGATAATTTATGAATTCTTTTGGAACCAATAAAAGCTAACATTTTTACTACTTGTCGATATTGACCGTTCTCAGCGCTGCTGCTGACTTGCAAAAAAGTTTGAAACACCGGGATTGATCCCGACGACGAACCTTTCAACGCTTAAGTCAGTAATCTGAAATATTATGAAAGAGATTTTATGGAGAAAGATACTGATTACCTGATTCTGACGGGGAAGGGGGTATTTATAGTCGCCTTTGGGATCAGTTTCGAGATAATCATTTATCGCTACTTTCTGGTGTTTATGGATATGAAATAGAGTTTAAATTTCTTCATGATAAGAGATTTGGTTTAAACCGTTTCTTAGGGATAATCATGAATTCAAATCACTCTTTAAATGTTCTAGATTTATTTATAATGGACTGTCCCCTAACCCAGTAATGCAGACCCGTTTTGGGGTTATTCGGCTTGTAAAAGACCCAGTTCCCATTTTCAGACCCATTTCTAGTTAAAATTGCCGTTTTACCCATGTGAGCAATGAGATTCATGCCAGAATTGAACGGTCCCGATTTGGTTATATTTCTAGCCATATCAAGAACAATTAACAATTAAGCTACAAAAGTTTAGTTAGGATCAAATCATTCACTAACATTGTAACACCTTGCAAAATCGGGATATGACAATTTTGCCCCTCGTATGTTACGCACGTATATTTTGTACCGTTACGGGTAATATCCGTAACATATTTAATACAAATATCATAAGTATTTTGTATTTCGACTATTTGTGAATTTTCGTCTTCTCGAAATTCATTTTTATCCTATTTGAGCAAACTCAAATATTAATTTCCAATCTTTGTGTTTTTACGTACATTGCACGTGTTATCGATGCACGTGTCAATTACGTATAATATTTTCTATGTGTTACAATTATTTATTCCATGACTTTTTCGAATTCGTTTTATAAATGAAAATTCATTTTTCTCCTATTGTGACTAAAATATTTTTATACGTGCGGTGCACGTGTTTTCCATGTACGCGTTGATTACATTATTGGATATATATATATAGTTAACGAAATATATTTTTGTATGTTGAATTTCGATTATTCATAAACATTTATCTGTTGATAAAATCTATTTCGTATTTTAATATTTTTACGTGCGACACACGTGTTTGTAGTGCACGTGTCGGCTGTATTCTTTTTCAAAATAAAATTCATGAAGTATGTATGTGCCTATTTTTATTCATGCATGAAAACTTTAATTTTAATTAAATTAAACTATTTTTATTTAAATACTTATTATATATTAATATATTTTTTAATTTAAATAAAAATATAAATAAAATAGTGTGCATGTGGTGCACGTGTTTGTGCTTTTTGGAAGTGGCCGGTCAAAACTAGGGCTGTAAATCGGACCGGACGGGACCGGATAGTAATATGTTTAAGCTCGGACCGAAATTTTACTCGGACGGACTTATGTCCGGCTCGGTCCAGATCGGACAAAAATTTTAATATCCGTACTCGGTTTGGTAAAGCATTGGACCACAATAATACTCGGACGGTCTTATGTCCGGCTTGAGCTCAGTGAAACATCGGACCTAATAATTTGTTCAAGTTCGGTTCGTATAACAGTTCGGACAGTCCACGATCGGGCCATTTCTCGAGCCGGACTCGGACGGACAACGGACTGTCCTGTTCATTTTACACCCCTAGTCAAAACTTAGGAGGGAAAAGCCTAAACTTTAAATGAATTGTGTTAGTGGTTAGTTACATGGCTTAGTGGGTTAAATTAAATTAACTATTTCTTAATTAATAAATCCCCTATAAAACCACCCCACCTCCACTCCTATTCAGCCAAAAAAAAAGACAAATCCAAAATAATAAAACAAGTGAATGGGTTAAAGCTTTCGGGTGGCTTTACTGTTTGGAAATTTTGGTGGAGTTTTGGCTTCATTTTGTGGAGTTTTGGAGAGCTTTTAAAGTGGAATTGTAACTACTACTCTTCTAAGGTGGGTGGCAATTCTTACATTCTAGATAATGTGGAAATCATGCTTAGATGTTTTCTGAATTGTTTTGCTAGTTTAATGAAGTTCTACAAGTTAATTTGATGCATATTCTAGTGATAAAGATTGCTAATGGTAGAACATTGTAGAATTCATCGTCTGTTTATGAGAAGTTCCATCTTTTAATTGGTAGATTATGCTTGTGAAATTTAATTACAGGCATGTGTAGAGTTGTTAGGCACAAACACTCAATTTGATTAGATTGCATGAAATTTTGTCTCTTACGAAGTGGTTAGAAATGTGTATGAAATGAGGATAATTAGTAAAGAAAATTTAGGGAAAACATTTTGGGAAGGAATTGGTTAAAGTAGAACAAAAGAAAAGATGCATTAATGTTGGTAGAACATTTATTTAGTTGTAAGATGTGTTTTAATTCTTATAACACAAAGAAAGAATTAATTTGGGGAAAATTGAAGTTAATTCTTCAATAATATGAATAAAGTCAGTAAGATTATAACTTTGGAGGTTATAGATACAAAATAATGGAATTAATTTGAAAGAAAAGAGATAATTTTGTTAATAAATCAATTATATGTTTATGTGTTTCTAAAAATAAATATGTACATAAAGTGAGGTTTATTCTTCATTAATATGATTAAAATCAGTAAAATAACAATTCTGGAAATTTATAGATATAAAATAGTAGTATTAATTTGAAGAAAAGAGTAGAACTCAAAAATAGTTAAAAGTGTGAAATATGTGAATAATCAGAGAACTGAGTTAACTAAATTTAAACCCCTGTTAAATCGAAAGACCCGCTTGGCCTTAGTGGCTCACGCGAGCGCCAAAGCACCATGCGCTGCCACGTGGCGCCGCTGGGGTCTTGGTTGGGGGTCTCGGGTTCGAAACCTGTTGTGCACATTAAAGTACCTTCTAAATATTTTTTTGGGGTTTTGAGTTTTAAAATTCAGAAAAAATTATGTAAATATTTTAAAATATTATGGGAACATCTAAAAATATTTCTTACTTGAGTTGGGTTCAATTTGAAAATAAATGAGACATAAAGAATTAAAGGTTTTATGAATTGAGTATAAACAAATCAAAATGTGAGTTAAGAATGAAGGAGATTTAGTAATAAATTGTTATGTAAAATGTGTATTAAAAAGTGATGATTTTAATCGAAAGAATTTAATAAGCTTGAAGCCTAGTATGAGAAAAGATTGTGTAGACCTAGTATCATGAAAGTGGTTAGTTGATTGATTAATTAAAGAGTATTGTTTATGAGAAATTGTTTTGGAAATTAATATAGAATGTGAATATAAGAAATGGAATGTTTTGGCAAAAGATTGGACTAAAGAAGTTTAATGAATAAGAATTCAAATGTGAATGAAAGTTGAAATATTTATGTTGAGGTTGGATATAACCTATATTGATCTCTATTATTGAGGTGATTGTTGTAATCTAGAGGCTAAGTGAGACTCTTGTACCGGCAAGTTATGAAAATGAGATTTGATTTTGAGAAGTGGCCAATAAGGGCTATCGTCCTCGGTATTTTGTTAAGACCGGTAGGAGGGTAAACTAGCTCTAGGTTGTGATGATGTTGATTAAACATAAGGAAAGGCACTAGAAGAAGATATGATAGAAACAACGATGAACATGTTCGGTAAAGAATATGTAGCTCCTAGGGGTTCGAGATTGAGAAGTACACTCGATAAATCTACAGGTGAGGGCTAGGGGTAGGCCAGTGAGGTCGATAAAATGGCTGGTAAAGGACTGTGGTCCCTAGGAATGTTCACGACTAAGGATACGCCCGGTAAATCCACGATGTGGGCTAGGGATATGTCTGTCTATAATCGAAAAGGCCGGTAAAGAGATGGTGTAACCCCTATGACTCATTTTTGTATTTTTATTTGTATTTAATTAAATTCCTGGTTATTTTATTTTATTTCTGATTATATCTCTTTTCGTACCTTTTGAATTGTATGTTGTTGTTCTCCTTATAATTCATTTCTTGCTTTGATCCAGTCTTTATTTCTCTATTTGATTGATCTACATTTTGTTCTTAACCTTGTGTATTGTCTAAACCAAATTCATTACCTATTTGACTCATATTGGACTCTTTTCTTCCTATTTGATACTAACTAATTAAACCAAAGCCGATTTGACTCTATATAACCCCACTAAACACCCTAACCCTAATTACCAAACCCTAATCATCTCTCTCTCTCTCTCTCCCAATTAGCCGTCACCCTACCCTCTCTCCCTCTCTCCCCTCTCCTGGACCCCCCCTCGTTTCCAGTCGCCCACCTCCTTGCCGGTAGCCCCTTCTCATCGTCGTCCTGATCCCCGTGCTCCCTTCAACACCCCGACACCTTGCTCCTCTCCGCTGTCCTCGCCCCATCCCCGTCTTGCCTCATCCCCGTCCCCATCTTCTTCTTCGTCTGTTGTTGTTGTTGCTGTGGTCGACTGCTGTCCCTAGCATCGCCGCCGCCCAAGCCATCCCTGTCCCCGCCCGAGCCCGCAGTGCCGTGATTCCCCCTCTTGTCGTCACTACCATCGATGTCGTGCAGCCTCACCGCTGTGCTGCTATCGTCGCCTTGCTGTGCCATGCCGCTATCAAACCCCCTTGCTGTCGACATCTTGCTTTTGCTGTCGTGTGTGCGTGTGAGACACGTGCTCCGCTCGTATTTTGATTGGTGTTGATTCTTGCTCTTGTTCGTGTTGTTCGGTGTTTTGTTCGTTGTTCAGGATCCGTTCCTGTTATCATTCTTCATCTTCATCTTCGTCGTCGTTTTCAGGCAAGTAGCTTGTATGTAATTTTTTTCATACAAGTTAAATACTGTACGTAGTCTTGCATGCATTTGTTTTGTACCCTCATGATGATCATGTATATCTTATTAGTTGATTCGTTCCTTCATCTCTTGATCATGAGTATTTCACAGTTGTTGTCACTCGTTGCATGAAAAACAAATTAGTTTAGATGCACATCTTGATTGCATGGTTGTTTGTGACACACCGTATGTTATAGATAATTTGTACTTGGATGCTTGTTAGGTATATTATCTCATTATAGACTGTTTATTCACATGCCATGCTGATTTGAGTATCCCATATACCATGCTTTGTAGGACATCTTAGGTTGGATCGTTTGTAATTAAACTATTTGATGAATTGCATAAAAGAACTTTTGTTTTTACTGTTGTCCTATTTTGTATAGTAATTTCAACCCTGTTAACATCAGTAAAATAAATAAATTTGTGAACATAATTTGTAAGATTTGTCTTCTAGTTTTCAGAACTTTCGACAGATCTGAATTCCGATTTTCGATGCATGAGTTATCGCTATTTTACTGTAGTCATAACGTAAATTCCAGATTCTAAATTATATGATTTTTGTATGAATTATTATTTTAAAGCTGATATTAAAAGTAGAATTTGAACTTTATATTTTTCTGGGTATGTTTAGACATGACTGGGATCAATCCCTAATTTTATTGGAATTATTTAATGACTTTTGTATCTCATTTCATGCTTATGAAATCAATCGATATATTTCCAAACTGCATGCTAGCTGTTTAGTAAAGAATTATGTTTTCAACCCGATTCTATTAATTTTTGCTGAAAACTTTGTGAATATAAATTATAGCTCGATTTATCTATTTTATTACCCTTTTGACGGATTTGGATTTTGAACTGTATTTTGTGAATTATCTCTGTTTTGGTACTGCTGTGTCTGAACTTTCAGAATTGAAATTTTGTTGCATTACTCTGTTTTCCCAATTATATTGACTATACTATCTGTAATATAATTTCATGATATTTTATATGTTGAGACTAGATATGCTAAGGAATCTTCCAGACTTTTCTCTGAATTAATTATGATGTTTTAAAAAAAAATTCATTACTCATTACTCTGTTTTCCCAATTATATTGACTATACTATCTGTAATATAATTTCATGATATTTTATATGTTGAGACTAGATATGATAGGGAATCTTCCAGATTTTTCTCAGAATTAATTATGATGTTTAAAAAAAAAAATTCATGCTTATGAAATAGATTTTGCATTTTCTGGCTGAACATATGTTCTGTATTAAACGCTGTTTTAGACCCATTACTGTGGCTGATGTGTGACTTTTATATATGCACTGGATTCGGAGGAAATTCTAGTTTCCAGATTTTCTGACGGACCGAGATTTGCAGTTCTGTAGCAAAGGGAATCTCAAATTTGGTGCAGTAGTGTCTTGCTGTCCAGAACTGAAAGTTTTGTTATTTTGACTGTTATAAGTTGTTTTTGTCACTCGTTTGTGTATCCTATAAATCTTAGACTTGTCATTTGTTCTTGCCATGTCTTTAGCCCTATTTGTGTTCGTTCACACCTATTTAATAATAATGAAAACTAATCAAGTCGGGGTTTTAAGAAAAAGATCTAGTAGTGGACATTATAGAAATGTGTATTCAGACGGGAACTGTTTCCATACTATTTACTGTGGTACTGCAGAAGCCCGTAGCTCCACTTGTGTTGCGCCATCCAGTCACGACAGAGCCAGTCAGCAACACCAGTCCAGCAGACCCCCGGCCATTCTCCGCCGCTGCAACCACCTGCGGCCGCCGCCTAACGTCCTCTGCCTTACCACCAGCCAGCGAAGCGCTGGCCTATGCTCTCCCAAGCGCAGCCAGACGTCAGAGCGCTCCGGCCGGTCCTCCCAACGTCAGCGCTGCCCCCATGCGCCGTCGACCTTAAGCCCCGCCGTTGTGTCCCCGGGCTGCTGCCCATGGCCGCCGTTACCATGCAGTGCAGCAACTTCTCCCCCCCGGGTGGTTCTCTTGTTGGGTTACTGTTGTATTGGTTTGGATGGATTTATTTTGAGCCGTTCGTTGGATTCTTGATCATGTGAGTTTTGATCAAGCGGATCCGAGCCGTTGATCTCTAGATCATATTGATCATGGAGGGTTTGATCATCTTTGTTTGGAGCCGTTCGATTGGATCATGATCTCATCCATCATCTTGATGATCACTTTGATTATGGACCGTTGGATCGCATTATCATCATCTTGGGGTTCTTTGATTTCTTTGATTGGTGGTCGTCCGATCGACGATCTGATCCGATCGCCTTGATCTCTTGATCTCATGATCTCAGTCGTCCGATCGTATTCGTGGGTTATTTGTTCTTTGGATTCGTGATCTTGTTTCTGTTCGATCCGTTCGTTGGTTTGTTCCCGGGAACCCGTTTCCTTTATTCTTGTTTGTTGGATCGTTGTTTTCGTCATCTCATAGGTAAGTAACTTGTACTCCAATTCATTTGTTTGATACAAGTCCAAAAGTTCACCTATAGTGTAGTTGGGTCTAGAGACAACTCTTGATTGTGTTTTCCTTGAAGGGTTTTGTCTCTATTGTGAAAATATGACCATAGATGACTGACAATAAAATTTGGATAGGAATAACCTAGGATTTATCCGTTCTTGGTTTTGTTCATGTATGTGAGACTAGTTGTGAAAATTCGTGATTTGGTTGAGACCCATGTGTTATAGTTGATGTGGACATGTTAGATACCCTAACTCATGATGTTTAGACATTTGGTAGACTTGATTTCATGTTTGGGTGTGTTCGGATCAATTTTCTTGAATCTATGTCGATTTTGCTTTTAAGGGAAAAATCTGTATTATGTCGTTGTTCTGTTTTGTTTGCTGTTTTCGACCGTGTTACAGTCAGTATCTTAATTTCGGTATAAAACATGAGTTTTAGATAATTTTGTCTATTTTCCAACCGCTCTGACCTTACTTGATTTTGATTTCGTATGACTGAGTTATGACTGTTTTAGTACAGAGGTGTCAATCTTTTTCAGATTCTGTTTTTCGGTAATTTTGATAACAAACTATTTTCAAGAACCATGCTATACATATTATTTTGATCCAAAACTTTGGTCAGTGTTTTTTTATCTAGTTAGGGATTACCCAAATTTTTGGTGAATTTTATTGATAATTTTTATGTGATGATCCATGCTCGTTTATAAAATCTATACATGCTGTATTTTGCTCGCTGTTCTGTAAAGAAACCTATTTTCACTATGATACCTTATACTGTATGAAAAATATTTGTGAAATAAGAAAGTTAGTATATTCTATCTATTTTCATATTCCTTTGGCGGAATTGGATTTCGTTTCACTGGTTGCGAGATATCTTAGTTTTCGTACAGCAGTGTTGGGATTTCCAGATTTGGTAAACTACGTTTTCTTGATGCTTTCTTATTTTTGATAACTGATCTACTTTTACTGAAAAATTCTGAAACTTTATATTTTGATTCTGGACATATAGGGGAATACCCCAGATTTTTCGTGGAATTATTTATTGTGTTTTCATGCTGTTTTCCTATTCTTGAATTCGTTTTCTTGATTTCTGGCTGAACCTATTTTCTGTATTAAAACCAGTTTTGAGTTGTGTTTTTGTGAACTAGTATGTGACTTAATTATACTTGCTGGATTCGTGTGGAAGTCTATTCTCCAGATCCTTCGAAAGATCCAGATTTGGATTTCTGTAGTAACGGAATTCACTGTTTTAGTACTGTACTGTCATGCTGTCCTAAATATGAACATACACTGTTTTGCTCGTTTATGTGACTGTCTATCATCTATGCGTGCTTATTTGTTACCCTAGACCTGATACTGATTATACTATGTTAGTTTGACACTGTTCTATGCTTATACCTGCATGTTTAAGAATAATAATAAATAATCAAGCCAGGGTTTTAATGGGACAGATCTAGTAGTGGATAATGCAGAAATGTGTACTCGGAAGGAGACTTGTGTTTCCTGTATATCAAGTTACCGATCAAGTTTACCGATCAAGTTTACCGATCAAGTTCACCGATCAAGTTCACCGATCAAGTTACCGATCAAGTTTACCGATCAAGTTACTGACCAAGTTCTGTGATTCTGTGAATACCTAAGTACACTGTCCTGTATGGTCTTCTACGAAATCTAAAGCGAAATTGTTTGTTGTAGCAACCATGTATTATAATATGGGGCGCATGAAGTGCTACCTAGATAGTAAAATAAAAAGACTTGACATGACATAATCTGATTCCCTGTATACCTGATTATCCTGTTACATGATTACCTGTTTACCTGTTACCTGTATACCTGTTACCTGATACAAGATACATGCTTGCTTTACACTTGACTACATGATACATGAGACTTGTTTACATGAGACTTGATACATGACACTTGATGCATGATTTCACGACACTTGACACCTGATGCATGTTTACATGATGCCATTTATACCTATTCACCTTACCATGCTAGTTGTTATATTTTGACATGTGATTAGTTACTTTTTCCCATGTGCTTGTATCCTACATTATAAGTGGCCCGTAACTTACAATTGACGGGTACTTGTTTTTTTCTTTCCCTTTTTCCTGCATTCGTTGAATTGCTGATTTTGGAGAACAGGTTCCAGACAGTATTGGTGACATGAGATACTAGTTGCTGGAGTCATGTTATCATTATCTCTTGTTTTCTTGCTTTGAACAATATCGTATTTTTGATACTTGGATTTATTCTTGTATTTGGACAATGTGAATCAGGATTTATTGTGTATTTCAGATCATGACTATTTGAGATTAATATATTTTATTTCAAGTATTCTTGTTGGTATTTGGTTCATATGTGCATGTGGTTGACTTTTCTGGCTTCCGACTCTGATTATATTGTGATATAATGTAAAGATTCTTGAACAGCTTATGGATGATGAAAATCATTTGCTGGGCCAATGTTACGTGCTCGTATTCCGTATTTTTGGGAAGCGGGGCGTGACAGGTACCCACTGTTTTTCTCTGGATGCATGAGGACATGATCCATGACACCGTTACTATTTGTTATTACTGTTACTGTTACTGTTTGTCTGAATATACGGCCCTATAGGTTCCACTACGAAATCTTAAAATGAAACTGTTTGATGTAGCAACCATGTGGTATAATTTGGGACGTATGAAGTGCTACCTCAATAGTAATGAAAAATAGACATAAGAACAATTATTTTATTGTCACATCCTGTTACTTTTACTGTTGACCCTTACTGTTACTGTTGACTTCACTATTACTGTTACTGTTACTATTATACTCTTTACTGTTTACACACTATATATTTACTGTTATCCGTAGTGTAACCCCTGTTTTTCGTTTTGTGTATTTTTTTAGTGTATTTTTCATTTTGGTGTATTTTCTCTCTTTGTATTCCTCTTGTATTTCTTTTGGACCGTATATTGGATTTCTGTTTTAATATATATTTTCATTTTATTATTTGGTCTTCTTTTACATATTGAGTTCTTGATTCGTCGTCCGCCTTTTGTTTCGTTCCATTTGTTCGGACCACCATTTCTGATTTCCTATATTTAATTATTTATTTTATTTACTTTTTTTTTATTTTATTGTCATGGCCTATTCTTTGATCCCTTAAACCATTTCTGAACCAATACCTACTTCAAATCCAATTATCAAACCATGCTCTTATAATTCCCCCAGATCTATAAACCATATACCTACATATTAACCACCTAATATAATCCTTCATACTTATTAATTACCTACCATAATCTCCCCCCCCCCCATGCCTTTCCCCCCTAATTCTTGCCTAAATTATCTACCACTAAACCCAGGGTGCATGCACACTCCCAACCTGTGCATGCATACCCACCCAATATCTTGCTGTGCCGCTTCCCATTTGCAACCAACCCTAATCTCCCATATATATTAACTACCTATCCTTCCCCATGCTATGTATCCCACCTAGCCGCCACCAGAGAAAACGAAAAATTTCCTCAGTTCTCCCTCTCTCCCAACCCTGTTTTGGCACTTTCGGCCTCACCTGAACCCCCGCCGGCCCCTCGCCGCAGTCAACAACGACTGCAGCAGCTCTCCTCTCTGCCGTCTCTTCCTCTCTTAGAGTTCATGTCGGTCTTAGTAAGTTCGCGCGTTCGTTCGAGAGTTGTTCCGGTTGCTTTTATGTCTTTGTGTTCGTGGGTTTTTGTGTGTTCTTGCTTCGTTCGTTGGCTCGTGGGTTTTGGTGTGTTCGCGTTCTCGTTCGTGGTTCGTTGGTGTTCGTTGTTCGTGGCCCGGAAATCCGTTCCCGTTATTCTTATTCTTGATTTTTCGTCGGTTTCGTCTTTGGTTAAGGCAAGTAACTTGTACTCAAATTTCTTTGTATGATACAAGTTAAAAATACCGCATGTAGTGTAGTTGGGTTCTAGAAACAATTGTGTGTGAAACCCCTTGTTGATATTGTCTCTATAGTGATTTGACCACAGTTGCCTCACGACACAATATTGATATGAAACAACTTAGGTTTTGCCGTTCTAGATTTGATCATGTATGTGAAACTTCTTGTGAGAATTTGGGTATTTGTTGAGAACCATGTGATAGACTTGTTTTATATAAGTTAATTACCCTATTTCATGATGTTTGGACACTTGGTAGACTCGATTTCATGTTTGGTTGTGTTTGGATCAAGTCTCGTTGAATCTATACTGATTTTGGTTTTTGAGAAAATTTTGTATTTTGCCGATATTCTATCTTGATCAGTAATTTAGACCATATTAAGGTCACAATATTAATTTCAGTATAAAAAATGATTTGTAGAGAAATTCGTCTTCTTTCCAATCCCTCTGACCTTACTCGATTTCGTTTTCGTATCTGTGAGATATGACTGTTTTACTACAGAGGTGTAGATCTTTTTCAGATTTCGTTTCTTGGTGATTTTGATGACTAAATCATTTTTATACTTATGCTACACATATTATTTTGATCTAGAACTTTGGTCAGTTTTTCTATACTTATTTAGGGATTACCCAGAATTTTGGTGGATTTTATTGATGAGTTTTATATGCCGTTTCGTGCTTGTTTATAAAGGCTGTGTTTGCTGTATTTTACTCGCTGTTCTGTAAAGAATCGTATTTTCACCCTGATTCCTTTGACTGTATGAAAAATATTTGTGAAATATGAAAGTTAGTTTATATTGTCTATTTTCATCTCCCTTTGGCGGATTTGGATTTCGTTTCACAGTTTGCGAGATATTATAGTTTTCGTACAGTGGTGTTGGGAATTCCAGATTTGCCAAACTATCGTTTCTTGATATTTTCTGATTTTTGATGACTGATCTATTTTTACTGAAAAATTATGAAACCTTATATTTTGATACTAGACAGATAGGGGAATATCCCAGATTTTTCGTGAATTTATTTATTGAGTTTTGATGCTGTTTTCCTGACTGAGAATTTGATTTACTGATTTCTTCCTGAACGTATTTTCTGAATTTAAATCATTTTTGAGTTATGTTTGGTGAAATACTATATGACTTATTTATATTCGCTGGATTCGGTTGGGAGTCTATTTCCTAAAAGTTTCGACGGATTTAGATTTGCATGTTTATAACACTGGGAATTTCAGTTTTGCTACAGTATGGTCTTACTGTCCTGAACTTGAGACTTGGTTATTTTGTTCCCTTATGAGTTATCTTGCACTTGTACGTGTTTATCTCAAAACTTGAACTTGTTACTTGATCATACCACGATATACTTGCTTGTTTCGTGACACATACATGCTTGTTTGACATTAATAATAAATTAACCAAGCCGGGGTTTTAAAGGGACAGATCTAATAGTGGATAATTCTGAAGCGTGTGCTCGAAAGAGAATCTATTGATTCTATGTGATACTTGGCTTGATACTTGAGTCTTGGAATGATACTTGAGACTTGGCTTGATACTTGATTACTTAAGGCTTGATATTTCACTACTTGAGGCTTGAATATTTCACTTGGCTTGATACTTGATACTGGAGGCTTGATACTTGATACTTGATTCTTGAGGCTTGTCCCTGAGTACACTGCCCTTGATGGTCCACTATGAAATCTAAAGCTAAACTGTTTGTTGTACCAACCATGTAAGGTGGGCTGCATGAAGTGCTACATAGATAGTAATCACTACAAGACTTAATACATGATACTTGGACATGATACTTGAAACTTGATACTTGATTACAGGATACATGATCACTTGTACTTGACTACTTGATACTTGCACTTGACTACTTGACACTTGTTTACTTGTTACGTGATTTCGTGAGACTTGATACATGACACTTGATACTTATTTACATGATACTTGTTCACTTGACACTTGATACATGCCCATGTACTTGATCATCTTGCCATGCTAGTATTCTATTTGTCATCATGCCTATACCATGTTACTAGTTAGTTTTCCCCATGTACTTGTATCCTGCATTACAAGCGGCCCGTAACTTGCAATTGACGGGTACTTGTTTTCTCTTTTTTCTTCCCTGCAATTGTTAAATTGCAGATTTTGGAGAACACGTTCCAGACAGTATTGGTGACATGAAGTATTAGTGCTGGATTCTATTATTATTATTTTTTGTAGTTGCTTGAACAATATTGTATTCTTGTACTTGAATTTATTCTTGTATTTGGACAATGTGATCCAGAATATTTGACTTATTCAGATCATGACTATTTGAGATTTATATATTTGGTTTCAAGTATTCTTATTGGTATTTTTGGTTCATATGTGCATGTTGGTTGATACTTTTGCTTCCGACTCTGATTATTTCGTGAGATGCTGTAAAGATTCTTGAACAGCTTATGGATGATGAAAATCATTCGCTGGGCTTTTGTCGCGTATTTGTATTTCGTATTCTCTTTTGGGAAGCAGGGCGTGACTCGTAGAGTGTCATCCTTTGTTTCTTTTCCTCCATGTCAGTACTTCCTGTTTTTGTATTTTTTTTTCCCTTTCCTTTTCCTACTTGTACTACTTGCGGTCCGGAACTTGCAACTAACGGGCATCATGTTTTCCTGTCTTCCTATTTTCCTTGTAATTGTCATATGAGAAGGTATTGGTGATCGCTTGCCTATTGGAGTTGGTGAGCAAAAGTTTTAAGCTGCGCATTGGACAATTTTGCTTAATGTTTGTTTTGAACTATCATATTCATATTTCTGTATTGAGACTTGTATTTGGGCTTGTAGTCCTAGAATACTGTTTTGCTTCAGATCTCGTATTTGTTTGGAATATTCATTATCGTTGCAAATAAATACTGTTGATTTATAATTGTTTAGAGTATATTGCTATATTTACTGTTGTGTTGAGTCAATTAGATCCGTACAGGGTAAAAACTATCCGCTGGGCATAGTCACGTACCGTATTCCGCATTCCTTTTGGAAAGCGGGGCGTGACAGACTGCAGTTCCTAGGAATGTTTGGGATGGACAGGATACGCCCGGTAAATCCACTGAGGTGGGCTAGGGGTAGGCCTGGTTCGTAGTTGCGAGAGATTCACCTGCTAGGGTTCGTGGCTGAGGATACGCCCGGTAAATCCACTGAGGTGGGCTAGGAGTAGGCCGGTATGGTCCAATATTCTGGGGGTGCGACTCTTTGGTGACTACGCATTAGAGTATATTCATTGAGTTAGGTTGCATGACGTGGGATGTAAACCCTATAGTGGAGTACCTTAAGGGCTTTCCCTCAGACCTATGTAGTATGGGATGCATAGAATCCGAACAAGTATGCATTAGTGCATTGTAGTGTAAACATCTGCATTAGGCATCTAAGGCATATCATACACTGACTTGTTTAGGATAGTCACTTTTACACTTTGTAATGCATTCATACACTGACTTGTTTAGGATAGTCACTTTTACACTTTGTAATGCATTCATACACTGACTTGTTTAGGATAGTCACTTTTACACTTTGTAATGCATTCAAGTTTGTGTTTGCTAAAGTAAGTGAGCCGCTATATTATGGCATAGTGAGAATCGCCGAGTATAGTATTGCGTCAGTTGCATGTAACTGACGTGTCCACAGTATTCAATGCAGGGTTTGTATTGGCAAAGACTTAAAGATGAGTTTGAAGGTTTGAAGCTAAAGACTCTTTTAAATTTTGATGTTTAAATTGTACATGTGTTATATTGTAATCTTTATTTTCCCGTTGCGTTGATGTATAATGAACAGTGTTGTACAAAGAAAAGTTTTTAAATTCCTTGTAAAATTGTACGAAATGAAGTAAAGATCCTGTTGTGCTACAAATTACTGTAATTTGGAATTTGGGGCATTACAATCAATGTCAATTTCCAACAAATTTTGCCCATAACAATTAGTAATCTGTACGTGTGATGCACGTCCTAAAATTTTTATTATTTTTTTAAAGTAAAGACAATGACTGTTATAAAAAGTGAGAAAATACATGTAGGCAATGAACTTTAAAAAAAACTTAAGATGATTAGAAATATTTCTTAAGCATTTAATTCAATAAAGAAAAACCCAACTAAAACTAATTAACAAAATTATAACACTAAATCGAGAAACCACTCACAAAGTAGATATTGTCAACACCACAAAGTCACAAAGTAACGCAGCTGCAAGTTTCGACCGAAATGGATTGTACTTCACCTTCATTGTTGCTGCTTATTTCAGTGTGGGAGTAAACATATAGTGAGTAAATAATTGAAGAAAACTACAAAAAGTCAAACCTGTGGTCCTGGCTGTTAAAGACGGTTAGAGCTCCTGTGAATGAATCTGGATCGTTGATTGACCACCGCTATCTGAATCCGACGGTTGCTGATGCGGCTGACGGAACTGCAAAAAGCCTGAAATGCCAGGGGGTGGCCCTGGCGACAAACCCTCTGACGCTCAAGTCAGATACAGAAAGAGAGTGAGAGAGTAAGAGAGTGAAAACTGGCAAGTTGTTGATTACCTTCTAACTGTAGAGGGGGAGGGGTATTTATAGGCCTGAAAGACATTTCAAGAGATTGATTTGTGTCCGTTGGATCGATTTAAATACCTTATCTCTTTCATGTCTCTCCCCCTCAAGAGATAAGATATTATTGTTAGGGGATAAGAGATTTGAATCCTAGACTGCATGGGCTGGGCGTCTCTCCTAGTGGGCCTAGTCTATCACTTTTTATGGGCTTGGGAGAATCCCATGTCTTGGAGTGGGTCCAGACATGTAAAAGAGGCATGCGATGGCCAATCTGTCGTTGGATGCTTCGAGATCTGTGCAGGAATCGTTCGGCTCTGATTTGCTGCGATTTTTACCATCATCATAAGCCCTCAACTCCCGGAAGGCAATTTTCTTGGCTCTCGGGGAGTAGTACGTCTTATTTTTAAAATCTGGTATATATCTTAGCAGTCAGAGTGTTTGGAGATACCTGAAACCGATCTGTGGCTTCTAAAGGTAGTGAATATTTTCCTGGATTTTTCCATAGTTCTTCGGAAATTTCCAAATTTTCTGGATTTTTTCCCCAATTTTAAAATATCACTTTCGAATTTTATAATTAATAAATTCAGTTTTAGTTATTTTTTCCAATTTTTAAATTAATTTTCCGAATTAAAATAATTATTTTTGAATTTTTTAATTAAATTTTTGATTTTTAAATGATTTTAAGGGGTTTTTTTGTAAAATATCAAAGCTGATGAGAATTTTAGTGCAACTGGGATGCTGATCAACTCCAGACTCGAGCGCTGAGAAGATCGAACGGCAGAAGAGTCATAGAAGCGCTGGGGATGACGATGGGGCGACACGGACGCATTTGAGCCGTCCGTTGCGCTCGAGCTCGAATATCTGAAAGATTAGAGGGTGAGGAGTCGGCGCGGAGACCTCCTAGCTCGGCCGACCATTTGGCCGAGCTATGGCCATTCGTTTCGATTCCGATGGCTTCGCTGAGCTGCGGGGACCTCGTGCCTTTGCAGAGCTACAAGTTGCCGTCGTTGTTGAGCTATGATGCTCGAGTTTCTCCGAGTTCTGGTTTTTTCGACTTCGCCGACCCATCTCACTCGCTGAGATATTGGGCTTCACTCTTGGATGAGCTATGGGGATTTTCGAAGTCTTTGCTGAGCTATCTTCGCCGAGCTTCAGAGCTATCGCTGAGCTTTGAAGTTCCACTTTCGGCCGAGCTGTGGCGATAGCTCGCTATTGCCGAGCTACGGTAGCATGACTTGGCCGAGCTATGGAGAATCTGAAAGTCATTTGGCCGTTGTCGAGCTAGGGTGGTGCTTTGATGAAGGCTTTGAACCTGGCAGGGCTTGAGCGACGGGGTTTTTGAAGGAGCTGTCGATCTCTGTTTTTGGCGTCGAGCTATGGATTTGGGGCTCGACAGTATGGAGGAGGAGCAACTTGGCAAGGTTTTTTTGAAGATGAGGCGCTTGGAGTTGGAGCTTGGCAGTTGTTCCGTAGAGTTTTGATTTTGGCAGGAGAAAGAGTTTTCGGGGGCGGAAGAAAAGACTGAAGAGGTTTTTGGAGAAGGAGGAAACAGAGTATTGGGTTTCGGATCCCGATGTTCGGTTCTTGGAGTTGCTACCCGTATGCCCGCTTATAACTAGAAGCTTGGGTCCAGGTTTGTGAATTTGAACCCGTTCGGAACTCGTTTCTTTTTCTTCCCTTTCTATTGAACCCGCAAGTACTTTTTGGCGAATATTTTTTGAAGTTTTTGGGAGCTTTTGCGAAGACTTTTCGGAGTTTTTTGGGCTTGGGTTTGCATATAATTTTATATATATATATATGTGTGTGTGTGTGTGTGTGTGTGTGTGTGTGTGTATACCCACCTTTTTACTCCATCACCCTTGATTGGTGGATCTTCTACACACATAGTTGTCCTGTGAAAGCTATTGCAGACTTGCTATTGATCCCAGCAAGTTTGTGGAGAACGTTCTACGACGGAGTTTGTGTCGATCTTGGCATTTGTGCCCAGCAAAATTGTAGAGACATTTCTGAGATGGAATTGGACGTAGAAACTGCTGTTTGATCCCGACAAGTTTGGAGACAACTCTGAGATAGAGTTGGTATAGAGCTCGCTGTTTGATCCCAGCAAGTTTTTAGAGACAACACTGAGATAGAGTTGATGTAGAGACTGTTGTTTGACCCCCGACGAGTTTAGGGGGAATTCTATGGTGGTGTTGAACATTTGTGCTTGTCGTTTGCACCCAGCAAGTGTGTAGAGAACTCTTCGACGGAGTTAGATGTTTTGGACTTGTTGTTTGCGCCCGACAAGTTTGGAGAGATAACTCTAAGACAAAGTTGATGTAAAAATTGTCGTTTGATCAAGGCGAGTTTAGAGAAAACTCTGTGATAGAGTCGTGTGTTAAGCTTTGCCGTTTGCACCCAGAAAGCTTTGCGAGACAATTCTCTAACAAAGTCGGATGTCTGAGCTTGCCGTTTGCGCTCGACAAGTTTAGGGAGACAACTCTTTGAATGAGTTGACGTAGAGCTCGCTGTTTGATCCCAGCGAGTTTGGAGGGACAACTCAGTGATGGAGTTGTGCGTAGAGCTTGCCGTTTGTGCCTGTCAAGTTAATAGTGATGATCGTGAGACAAAGTTGGTCGTAGAGCTTCCCCATTTGATCGTTGAACTCACTGTTTGCGCCCAGTGAGTTTTGTAGAGACAACTCTGAGATAGAGCTGAAACTGTTGTTTGATCCCGGCGAGTTTAGAAGAGATAACTCTAAGACAGAGTTGATGTAGAGCTCGCTGTTTGATCCCAGCGAGCTTGGAGAGAACCCTGTGATGGAGTTGAGTGTTAAAACTGCCGTTTGATCCTGGCGAGTTTAGTGACAGCTCTGAGATAGAGTTGATGTAAAAACTGTCATTTGATCCCGGCGAGTTTGTAGGGAGAGCTATAAGATGAACTTGAGCTGGAACTTGCTGTTTGGCCTCAGCAAGTCTAGAGAGGCAACTCCCTGATCGAGTAGATTTAGAAACTGTTGTTTAATCCCGATGAGTTTAGAGAGACAACTCGTAGTGGAGCTGGTAGTTTGAACTTGTTGTTTGGATCCAACAAGTTATTGATGGAGCTTACGCGGTGAGAAGAACATTGAACCTATTGTTTGGTGCCAACGAGTTGTTGAAGGTGCTTGGGCGAAGACCAAGGCGTTGAACTTGTTGTTTGGAGTTAACGAGTTGTTGACGAAGCCTGAGCGTAGAGCAAGGTGTCAAATTCGTTGTTCGGAGCCAACAAGTTGTTGATGGAGCTCTTGGCGAAGCTTGTGTAGAGAGATAACTCTAAGACAAAGTTGATGTAGAGCTTGTTGTTTGATCCCAGCAAGCTTGGAGAGAACCCTGTGATGGATTTGAGTGTTGAAACTGCCATTTGATCCCGGTGAGTTTAGTGACAGCTCTGAGATAGAGTTGATGTAGAAACTGCCATTTGATCCCGACAAGTTTGTAGGGAGAGCTATGAGATGAACTTGAGCTGGAACTTGCTGTTTGGCCTCAATAAGTTTAGAGAGGCAACTCCTTGATCAAGTTGATTTAGAAACTGCCGTTTGATCCCGACGAGTTTAGAGAGACAATTCGTAGTGGAGCTGGTAGTTTGAACTTATTGTTTGGAGCCAACAAGTTATTAATGGAGCTTACACAGTGAGCAGATCATTGAACCCGTTGTTTGGTGCCAACGAGTTGTTGACGGTGCTTGGGCGAAGACCAAGTTGTTGAACTCGTTGTTTGGAGTCAACGAGTTGTTGACGAAGCCTGAGCATAAAGCAAGGTGACAAACTCATTGTTCAGAGCCAACAAGTTCTTGATGGAGCTCTTGGCAAAACTTGTGTAGAAAGCATGGCGTTGAACTCGTTGTTTGGGGTTAACAAGTTGTAGACAAAGATCATGTAGAGCAGCAGAGTGTTGAACTCGTTGTTTGGGACCAACGAGTTGTAGGTGGAGCTCATGCAAAGGGTAGAGCGTCAAACCTGTTGTTTTGTGCCAACGAGTTGTTAAGTGAAGCTTGTGCGAAAAGCAAGGCGTTGAACTCGTTGTTTGGAGCCAATGAGTTGTTTGGGAGAACTTGAGCGAAGACCTAGGCGTCGAACTCTGTGTGTAGAGCCAACGAGTAATTGATGGTGCTCAAGTGGCAATCAGAGCATAGAACTCGTTGTTTGGAGCCAACGAGTTGTTGACGGAGCTCAAGTGGGAATCAGAGCGTAGAACTTGTTGTTTGGAGCCAACGACCTGTTTGGTGGAACTTGAGTGAAGACCAAGGCATTGAAATCGTTTGGAGTCAACGAGTCATTGATGGAGCCCACGCAGAGTGCGGAGCATTGAACTCGTTGTTTGGAGCCAACGATTTGTGGACGGAGCTCATGCGGAGAGCAAAGTGTTGAACTCTTCATTTGATGTTGACGAGTAGTTGGTCGATGAAACTCACGTGGTGCGGGTAGCATTGAACTCATGGAGCGGATGAGTTGTGGATATACTGAATCTTCTTAATATTGAAGTGAAGTCACTTGTGTTTGATCAGTGTTGAGGTGATTCCATTCTTCTCTTTACTGAAAAGTAGTTGCGTGCATCGAATGAGGTCCCCCAGGACACTGAGCTTGCTCTTCTTTATGATACGCTGTGCTTGATGGAGTTGGGAGTCTTCTGTTTGCATGGCATTTTAAGCGAGAGAGAGTTGGAGCTTGCTCAGGTGAAGGTAGTCGGATGAACCTAGAGCTTTCCCACCTAAGGAAGACTTGTCTTGAATTTCATCATCAAGAGTTGAGGCGGCCCTGTCGAGCTGTTAGCTGGTAGGAGGCCGGAGAGGAGCTTTGTGTCTCTTAGGTAAAGAATCTCTCCAGTGTGTCACTGGCAGAACAACTTACATGACAGTTTGTTGTACAGTGTTTGCAAGACTTTTGGTAGCAATTCCTAGACGTGAAATGTGGATTCATTGTAACTTTGCTGTTGTAATAAGACTTGTAGTTTGTGGAATAAGAAGTCTTCTATGTGTCGATGTCATGTCCTGTGATACATCATTTTGGGGGTTGGCTAGTCATATGAGCTGCTCTTGGGGAATTGGACTCTGGACTAGCCATTTTGTATTTGTAGATGTTTGTAGTGGTACTTGATCTGGACATATGGGTTTGCGATAGTTCTATGATTTGAAGAATTCTTTCTATATGCTTGATCCTTGCTGTCACGGTTGATGTGCCAACGACTGCGTTCTTTGTAGCGAAATAATAGGGCCTCAAGTCTGTTGCGTATAGCTAAAGAATTGTCGACGGTGTATGACGGAGTTTAGCATTGCTCCATCTTGAATTTAGCTATTTGTAGGGACAACTCTGAAGGAGATTTGTTTTCCAAACTTGCTGTATGGGTCCTCTAACAAATTGTGAGAGTCACACCAAATGAAGAGTTGAACTCTAAGTGTTACTTTTTACAAGTGTTGCTAGAGTAACTGCGATCCACAATTTTGGACCTCTTAATCTTTCATTGAGGGAATTTAACTAGTTGCAGGAACAAATCGAATGGCGAGTTGAACTCTGAACGTGTGTAATTGCAGATTGCGAGAGTAACTCTGAGCCATGGGTATGGATTCCGAACTTGTTAGTTTGAGTATTAACATGTTGTAGGAGCAGATCGAATGGCGAAGAACACTCTGAACTTGTTTCTTTGCAAATTGTGAGAGTCTCTGTCGAGCCATGGGTATGGACTCCGAACTGGTTGTGGAGGCGCTAACGGATTGCAGGAGCAGATCGATTGGTGAAGTGCACTGTGAACTTGTTTTATTGCAAATTGTTAGAGTCTCTTCGAGCCATGGGTATGGACTCCGAATCCGTCTTACGGGAAGACTTGTAACGAGTGTTTGGTGCTGCTTAAATGTATAAGTGTGGAACTCAACTTGTTGTATAAGTCTCCAAGGAAGTTTAACTAGTTGCAGGAAAAGATCGATCGGTGAGTTGTGCTCTAAATGTGCATGATTGCATGTTGCGAGAGTAACCCCGAGTCGTGGATCTGGATTCCGAACTTGTGTCGTGGAAAGCTTATAACGAGTGTTCAGCGCCGCTCTAATTGTAAGTTGGGCATTTAGCTCGTTGTTTGCTTTAATGAATTAACAGGTTGTAGGAGCAGATCGAATGGCGAAGCGCATTCTGAACTTGTTTCATTGCAAATTGCTGTAGTAACTTTGAACCATGGGTGTGGACTCCAAACCCGTTTTGTAGGAAGCTTTTAACGAGTTTTTGGTGCTGTTTTTGTGTACAAGTTTGGCACTTAACTCATTGTATGCATCTGTAGAGTTATACAAGAATTTTGCAAAAAAATGTAGTATATTTTATTGGAAAATAAAACTAAGCGGCTGCTCTAGTGTCTGGCCGTTATTACTAATTGGGAAAATTTGCTAGGAAATAGGACTAAGCGGTTGCTCTAGTGGCTAGCCATTATTACAAATTGGAAAAAATTGCTACTACTATTAAGAGACGACGTTAGAGACGCCCTCGTTCACCTTCTCAAGGTGTTCTACTTCCTAAGTCCCTACTGATATCGCCTTGCCCCCCGGGTCTTCAAGTTGATGAGCTGTTAGGCAAACAACTTGGTAGACCTTGCCTAGGCTTGCCTGTTTTGGAGGGAGCCCGCCATTGTTTTGCATTGAGAAAGACAAATCTTCTGATGCACCAATGTGTTTAGGCATGACTGTTTGGCTCCGTTGAATGAGCGGAGTGGCTTCGGGCGAGTGATTCAGGTTTATTACTGTGTCATGATGAGAACTAGTTTGGACCTAGTGAGAGATGATGTGGCAGGTTTGGAAGTTCTTGGTAGAGTTGTTTATGGCAGTGGCTTCAAGCTTGTTTACAGTTTTTGAATTATCGTGACTACTTTCTGGAGGTAGCTCTATGGTGCCATAGGGGAGAATCGAGTCCCCCATTGTAGCAGTGTAGCATGATCGTGCTGCCTGTTAGCTTCCTACAGCTTGGCCTACGCCAGCTGTTGTTGGGAACTTCATTTTCATGTAAAATGCAGAGGCAACTGCATGGAATGCCGCTAGGCTGGGACAGCCGAATATAGAATTGTATGCAGCTTCAACATCGACTACCATAAAGTCCAGTGCTTCCGTTCGAATAGCAGGGGCTTTCCCTACTGTCACATCTAGTGTGACGACTCCTTCTACTTGAACGGGGACACCGGAGAATCCGTTGAGTGTATAACCGGCTGGCTTGAGTCGGTCCCGAGAGAGCTTAAGAGCCTCGAATGTGTCCGTGAAGAGGATGTTTACTGAGCTGCCATTGTCCACCAGGATGCGGCGTACCTCATGATTCACCAAGCAAAGGTTTATGACCAATGCGTCGCAATGAGGTGTTCGGATTCCTTCTAAGTCCTTGTCAGAGAAAGATATTGGGACCCCGGTGTTTTTGACAAGCAGTGTTATCTATGGAGTTGAATTCCTTGACGTAAGCTTGGCGGGAGGAGTTGGAATCTCCCCCTATCGGGCCTCCGTGAATGGAGTGGAGGACGGTCATGTGTTGAGAGTCTTGCGGCTCGTATGGCCTCTTTTGACGCTTATTAGTCTCCCGGGACGGAGGGTTTTCGGCATTGTTGTCTTTCTGAACAATGTTGGAGAGATAGCCTATGCGGATTAGGGCTTCTAGTTCTTCTTTAAGGGCTCGACAGTTGTCAGTAGTGTATCCATGATCCCTGTGAAATGTGCTCCACTTATTTTTGTCTCTTCTCCTGATAGATGTTGACATAATTTAGGGGGGGGGGGATTATTCCGCCCTTCTCAATTTTCATGAGGATGGCTGATATGCTTGCATTGAGAGGAGTGAACTTGTTAAAGCGTGGCACTAGAGTTGGACGGTGTGAGCTTGCACCATTTTTTTGAAACTTCCTGAGTTCTTCCTCCCTTGTATTCTTCCGTTTGTTCCCGGAAGATGAATTATTCTTGCCTTGAGGATAGAGAGCTTCCTCGACCCTGATATACTTGTCACTCCTTTCCAGGAGCTCAGTGAAACTTTTGGGTGGCATTTTTGCAAGGGAGGCTTTTAGGTTTTTGTTAGTGACGTTGTGGCGGAAAGCTGCAGCCGCTATTGAAGTGTTCAAGGAGGAAATCGACCTTGCTTCAGTTGTAAAGCACCTAACAAAGTCTTTCAGAGTTCTCCATCTCTTTGCTTTAGTTCTAGCAGGGAGACGCTGGTCTTTTCAGATATCTGGCTTCTAACAAAGTGTGCATTGAAGAGTTCTTTGAGCTGATCGAAGGAAAATATGGATTTGGGAGTCAGACATGAATATCATTCCCTTGCTGATCCTTTTAGTGTTGCTGAAAATGTTCGACACATGAGCGCATCAGTGGCGTTATAGACCATCAAGAGTGTTTTGAAGCTTTCGATATGGTCAGTCGGGTCTGATTCTCTGTTGGAGGATTCGAATTGAGGAGCTACGAAGTTCCTTAGAACGAGTGCATCGAGGGTTTTGCTGAAGGGAGGTTGACTAGGTTGGTAGGCCCTGCTGGAGCAGTTTCTCTCATTCTTCATCTATTCTAGGCGATCTTCTACTTTCTGGATACGGCGAAGGACTTGGTCGTCCTTCCCCTGAGATCCAGTTGATTCGGCAGATTCTTCGTTAGGAGGAGGCCCAGATCTTGACTCCCATTGAGAGCATTGAGGATGTCAAGCTTGAACTTATCCAGTTCGGCCCTTGTGACTGGGGGCATTTTGCCCTCTATTCTACACAGGAAGCCTTTGACTCTCAGGAAATGGGCTTCTCATTATTGGGTGGCCCCTGTGAGAGGAGGATTGCTGATATGGCTAAAAATGGGGTTAAATCGAAACCGTCCAAATCAGGCGTGAATCTCAAAGCTTGGGGGTAAGATGGTAATTTCACTTACAAATGGGTCTGAAATGGGTTCGGGGTCTTTTCTCCAAAAGCCCATTAACCCACCAACAGATCCATCTCAACTGGGTGCGGGTCCCAACCCACAGCAAACCCGGTCTAGCAGGATAGAATTAGGGTTTCTGATTATGCTTAATCAACGGCCCTGATTCGCTCTATCCTCTCACTGGGAATTAGAGATTTCCTTCCTAAACTGATTCCAAAGGCGGCTATAAATACCCCCCATCCACCACCATCAAGAGGTAATCCATCTTTTGCCAGTTTATGCTCTTTATAATCTTTTCTGATTACTGACTTGAGCGTCGGAGGGTGCGTCGCCAGGATCAACCCCGGTTTCTCGCACTTTTTGCAGGTGAACGGCGGGAGTCAACGGTTAAACTCTGGTGGAAAGGTTCCAGGTTTGCTATTCGGTTTTCCTAAGAATCCACAAACTCTATCTGTTTGCCCCCACACCAGATTTAGCGGCAACAGATTGGCACCGTCTGTGGGAAACCACGAATAGCGATCCTTCTTCTCCCATTGGTTAAGATCATCTCCAGCCATGCCTCCCCGAAAAATGAGATCCAGAGGGTCCAACCATGGACCTACTCCTCCTCAACAATAGGAGATCCCCCTCCAAACCGTCCAGCCGATGGGACCCCCCTCCTCAACCTGATCAGGCCCCGGAGTAGGACCGACCTCCTCCTCAGAATCTTCAACCGCCTCGCGGTCAAACCGGGCCTCAGAATGCCGGTGCGGGGGGCTCCTGTCCCAATCCTCAGAAACAACCTCTCCAACATGACCACGTCTCCGTGCACAACCCCTCTACGGACTCCATGGCAGCTCACAATCCCCGGGCCTCTGATGACCTCCGCAACACCCTCAACAATCGGCATAAAGAAGAGGATCTTCGCCGCCGTCTGGATGAAAGGCAGGCCCGAGAGGGAGTCTCCCGCCAACAACGTCCAAATGAGCGATCTCCTCATCGTCGAGAACATAGGAGGTCTCCTCCTCACCGAAGACGAAGAGAGTCCCCTGAGCACCATAGAAGAAGGCCTCGCTCCCCTACTGGTCGGCAAACCCCGAGGGATGATAATGCTCCTATCACCCGTGCCGAATTCCAGCAATTCTAGGAAACCATCTTGCAAGCCCTCCATCTCCGACCCAACAACAACAATGCTCAGGGGGTCCCCACTCCTCCTCCGGTCCGAAGTCCTCGCCATCGATCCCCAACTCCTCCCCAGCTCTTAGCAACTGCCATCATGACCTTAGGCCTCGTCACTCCCCGAGCTACCGTCGTCGTTGCCCCCGCTCCCCTTCGTACGAAGACGAGTCCAGAGGCTCGTTTGGCTATCGTCGAAGGGATGACACCATCTATCGTCGTCTCCACGAGATGGAGAGGTGCTTGGGTCAGCTAGACAAGGAAGAGGAGCTTTGAGGAAGGACCCTCCGTCCGAGCCGACCTCCCTTCTCTCGAACAATCATGGAGGCGACCGTTCCAATAGGCTTCAAGCCCCCACAGTTCGAGACTTACTCTGGGGAATCAGACCCCGTAGACCACATCGAGAGCTTCAAGACCCTCATGCTGATACACCAAGCTTCCGACGCTCTATTGTGCAAAACCTTCTCGGCCACTCTCAAAGGTCCCGCTCGGGAGTGGTACTCTCGCCTCGCCCCATCCTCCATATTCTCCTTTGAACAATTTGAGACCCTCTTCGTCACCCACTTCGTAAGTAGCCGCCGCACAGAGAAGACCAGCATCTCGCTACTCTACCTCAACCAGAAGAAGGGTGAGAAGCTCAGAGACTATGTGAAAAGATTCACTGCGGAAGCTAGGTCCATCGCTTCCCTCGACCAGTCAGTCACTGCAGCAGCCTTCCAATCGAATGTCCTTAACTCCAGCCTTCGTTCCTCCCTAGCCAAGAAGCCCCTACAAAACTTCTCCGACCTCCTTCTTAGAAGCGAGAAGTATATTCGGGCTGAGGAAGCTGAGCATCGCCCCACCTTTGAGGGGCCTTCCTTCGGAACTAAAAGAAAGACGACTGAAGAAGAGGGAGCCAAGAAGCTCCAGAAAGACAACGGCGGCCAACGCCGCCCTCCTCTCAGGTTCGAGAAGTTCACGCCTCTTAACGCCAACATTTCCACTATTCTCATGGAGGTTGAGAAGGAAGGGGTTATACCTCCTGCCCCGAAGATGAATACCCCTGGCAAGAAGAGGGACAAAGAGAAGTGGTGCCGTTATCACCGGGACCATGGCCACGACACCAATGATTGTCGGGCCTTGAAGAACGAAATTGAGTCCCTCATCCAAAGGGGGCAACTGTCTAAATTTGTGAGGAAGGACCGGATCGATCTTCCTCCTCCCCCCAGGGGGGCAAACAAATGTCCTGAAAGGCGCGAGGAAACTCCCGAGTTCGAAGAGGAACGCATTCTGCATCTCATTCATGGAGGCCCCATGGGAGGCACCTCCAACTCCTCTTGAAAGGCTTTCATCAGGGAAGTCAACTCAGTACATGGCATGCTCCCTCCCAAAGGCCTCGGAGTACCGGTCACTTTTTCAGATGAAGACCTTGAGGGTGTCTGAACCCCCCATTGTGATGCATTAGTGATCAACCTCCATATGGCGAACTTCAAAGTGGAGAGGATCCTATTGGACAATGGTAGCTCCGTTAACATTCTCTTCCTCGCTGCTTTCAAAGGACTCAAGCTATCTCAGGACAGGCTTAAGCCCGCCGGCTACACACTCCACGGGTTCATGGGAGTGCCAGTGACTATCGAAGGGGTAATCACCCTCGACGTAACCACTGGCAAAACTCCTACCACCCGGATGGAGCCGATGGACTTCATGGTCGTTAATGTCCCCACTTCTTATAATGTGATTCTAGGCCGACCTGGCCTAGCTACCCTACAGGCCGTCCCGTCGTCTTATCACCTCAAGATGAAGTTCCCCACCAGGGCGGGAGTAGGGGAAGTAAGGGGTAGTCAAGAGATGGCCCGCAAATGTTACATGACCTCCACCGGGGGACCAGTCCTCTCCCTCGAGACTCTTGAGATTCCCCAAGAGAATGTCTGGCCAACGTCCAAACCGGTGGATGAATTGGAGGAAGTGCTCTTCTCTGAGCAAGATCCGGACCGCAAGTTCCTTATCAGTAAGACCCTCCCTTCTGCCCTATGTTCTGACATAGTCCAATGCATTAGAAAGAACCGCGACCTCTTCGCATGGTCGGCTGTCGACATGCAAGGAATCTCCGAAGAGCTCCTCGTCCACCACTTGAGTGTTGCTCCGGGGTCCAAACAGGTCCAACAAAAAGGCGCAAATTTGCCCCTGAGCGCCAGCATGCTATCAAGGAAGAAGTGAACAAGCTCCTTAAGGCCCGGTTCATCCAAGAAGTCAACTACCCCAAATGGCTCTCCAATGTTGTTATGGTTAAGAAGTCTAACGGGAGTTGGAGGATTTGTATCGACTTCACGGACCTGAACAAGGCATGCCCTAAAGATCCATTCCCTCTCCCAAGCATCGACACCCTGATTGATGCCACTTCGGGTCATGAGCTGCTCAGCTTCATGGACGCCTTCTCCGGGTATAACCAAATCAGAATGTTCCCCCAAGATATTCCAAAGACCTCCTTTGTCACCGATCAGGGGCTCTACTACTACAGGGTAATGCCCTTCGGGTTGAAGAATGCAGGTGCGACATACCAACGCATTATCAATAAAGTTTTTCAGAACCAAATCGGCCGAAACATGGAAGTATATGTTGATGATATGTTGGTCAAGAGCATCCATGGGGCCGATTATGTGGCCAATCTGTAATAGGCATTCGACGTATTGAGGAGGCATGATATGAGGCTCAATCCGAAAAAATGTGCGTTTGGAGTCTCGTCCGGAAAATTCCTAGGCTTCATGGTTAGCCAAAGAGGAATCGAAGCCAATCCCGAGAAGATCAAAGCTATACTGGACATGGCTCCTCCCAAGAGTGTGAAAGATGTTCAGAAACTCATGGGTCACCTCGCAGCCATAGGGCGCTTTCTATCCGAGTCAGAGGAGAAGTGTCTTCCCTTCTTCAAAGCCCCCAGGGGGGCTAAGTGCTTCGAATGGGGTCAACAACAGCAGGAATCATTCGATCAGTTTAAAGCCTATCTAGTAAACCCCCTCTCCTCAGCAAGCCTATCTCCGGGGAAACACTCTACCTCTACTTAGCTGCCTCCGAACAAACCCTCAGTGCTGTCTTGGTGAGGGAAGAAGACAAGGCTCAGAAGCCCATCTATTACGTGAGCAAGGTACTTCGGGATGCCGAGCTCCGCTACCCAAGATTGGAGAAGATGGCATACGCCTTGGTCATGGCAGCTAGGAAGCTTTGCCCTTATTTTCAGTCCCACTCGGTGGTCGTTCTTACCGACCAGCCGCTTAAGCAAGTCCTGCACATACCCGAGACCTCGGGCCGGCTGATGAAGTGTTCGATCGAGCTGAGTCAGCATGACATAGCATACCAGCCTCGGACCACAATCAAGGCTCAAGCCTTAGCTGAATTCATTGTTGAGAGCACCATCCCAGAGGTTAGCCAAGCAGCAAACGGGCCTCCTATTTGGACAGTATATGTAGACGGGTCCTCTTGCACCGAGGGAAGTGGAGCCGGGGTCATTCTGGCAGGCCCAGATGATTTCGTTCTCCAATACTCCCTCCGCATTAACTTTAAAGCCTCCAATAATGAAGCGAAGTATGAAGCCCTTATAGCCGGCCTCAGTATGGCTCGCAAGGCAGGGGCACAATGCCTCCGGATATTTAGCGACTCGCAGCTGATCGTGAATCCAGTCTTGGGTGAGTACGAGGCAAGAGATACCCGAATGGCTAAGTACCTAGCCAAGGTCCAAAATCTCATGGCTTTATTCGAAGATGCGCTAATTCAACGAATCCCCAGAGAAGAAAATTCCCAAGCAGATGCCCTCTCCAAGCTAGCCACTTCCTCCCTTTAGGGTCTCGAGCAGACCGTCCTGATTGAAGTGCTCCTCAGACCGAGCATAGAAGAAGAAACTCCCGACTCAATGGAGTCGCTGCCCGTCCAACTTCAAGACAGCTGGATGAAACCTTTGATAGAATTTCTAAGGGATGGATTCCTCCCCGACGACCCAAAGGAAGCTCGCAGAGTCTAGACCAGAGCGGAGCGGTACACCCTTGTTGAGGGGATCTTGTACAAACGCTCCTACACCCAAGTAGACGGCATACCCTACTTGCGGTGCCTCTCCCCGGAAGAAGCTTCATATGCCTTGCAAGAGCTTCACAAAGGCATAGGCAGAGCACATTCAGGGTCGAGGTCTCTCGCCAGAAAGGTGTTGAACTATGGATACTTCTGGCCGACTCTCCTCCAAGATGCCGAACGACATGTCCAGCAATGCAACTCTTCTCAAAAGTACTCCAACGTTCGTCGCCTACCCCAAGCACAACTCACCTCCCTCTCAAGTCCGATCCCTTTCGCAATGTAGGGGATGGACTTGCTCGGCCCGTTTCCACCGGCTCCCGGACAGCTCAAGTTCTTAGTCATGGTGATCAACTACTTCTCAAAGTGGATAGAGGTTGAGCCTTTGGCTACAATCACTGCGAACAAAGTGCTTCAGTTCTTCTGGAAGAACGTCATCTGTAGATTCGGGGTGCCTCGGGTCCTGATAACTGATAACGAAACACAATTTACAAGGGCGGCATTCCGATCTCTGTGTGAAGACCTCGCCATTCAGCAACGCTTCTCTTCCGTCTCCCATCCTCAAACAAACGGCCAAGTGGAAAATGCCAACCGGCAGATCCTCTCTGGTATCAAGAAAAGGCTAGATAAGGCGGCCAAAGGCTTATGGGCAGATCAGCTCCCCAACGTACTGTAGAACTACTGCACTATGAAGCAGACCCCCATAGGTGAATCGCCATTCAACCTCACCTATGGATCCGAAGCTGTGATCCCCTTGGAAGTCGGACTACCCTATCCTCGCCTCATGTCTTATGAAGAAGAACAGAATGCTAGAGAGCTTCGGGCAAACTTGGACTTGATTGATGAGCTACGGGAAAGAGCTTCAATTTGCCAACAAAACTATCGAAGGAGGATCGAGTTAGCCTACAACAAGAGAGTCCGACCTACCAATCTCAAAGAAGGGGACTTAGTCCTTAGAAAACTAGCTATCTCCTTCCCCAGCCAGAAGAGTAAGCTAGCTCCAAATTGGGAGGGACCCAACAAGATCACCAAAGAAGTTCGGCCCGGAACATATCGCCTTGAGGATCTTGAAGGCAGAGAGATTCCTAGGACTTGGAATGCCGACCATCTATTGAAGTACCAGGAGAGCGCCTGAGCGCCTCTCTAAGCACCTTCATATGTCGAACCGTTCCTTTCCTTTCACTTGTATTTTGCTTCCTTATTTCTCCAATGTAATAGCGGCTTGCAACTTAGAATCAGCCGACTAAGTAGTTATCAATAAAAAGCTTCTTTTTTCCATACTTTTCGTAATTGTGTACATCTCTCTATTTTTAATTTCTTATACTCAAACGACGAGTTCGGAGTCCAACACTTGGCTCGACTCCGCTTCGCAAGCTTGCTCTTAAGCGAGCTAGAAGTGGTTCGCCATTCGGAATTGCTCCCACAACCGTTGAAATATACTCAAACGACGAGTTCGGAGTCCAACACTTGGCTCGACTCCGCTTCGCAAGCTCGCTCTTAAGCGAGCTAGACGTGGTTCGCCATTCGGAATTGCTCCCACAACCGTTGAAATATACTCAAACGAAGAGTTCGGAGTCCAACACTTAGCTCAACTCCGCTTCGCAGGCTCGCTCTTAAGTGAGCTAGAAGTGGTTCGCTATTCGGAACTGCTCCCACAACTGTTGAAATATACTCAAACGACGAGTTCGGAGTCCAACACTTGGCTCGACTCCGCTTCGCAGGCTCACTCTTAAGCGAGCTAGAAGTGGTTTGCCATTCGAAACTGCTCCCACAACCGTTGAAATATACTCAAACGACGAGTTCGGAGTCCAACACTTGGCTTGACTCTGCTTCGCAGGCTCGCTCTTAAGCGAGCTAGAAGTGGTTCGCCATTCGAAACTGCTCCCACAACCGTTGGAACGCGCTCCGCCGTCGCGTGCGGAGTTCCTACAACTAGACCACACATGGGAGAAGAGTACTTGGAGGATCTAACCTTTATTTCTTATGGTTCGTTTAAAGTTGAAATAATCCTCCAAGAGGCTGCTCTCCACTGCAAGAAGCTCACTCTTACCAATTCACGAGCTAGGAGATGCAAAGCGGTGCTCGGCATCCCTTGCCGAGCGCTCTTGGCACCGAAGCCCAGACGAGCAAATGTCTTGCCATGGGACCTTGGCAAATCTTGCCGAGCGCTCTTGGTACCGACGTCCAAACAAGCAAAAATCTTGCTCTGGGCCCTCGGCAATTCTCGCCGAACGCTCTTGGCACCGAAGACCAAATGAGCTTATTTGGCTTTGGGACCTCGGCACGCCGAAGATAGTAACGAGTAATACAACGACAAAAGCCTGACAAAAATGCACAAGTCCAAGAAAAGAAAAAGCTTCATTTCAATTAAGTGTGGGAAGACAGTACAAGACGGTGCCCTTCTTTACAATGAAGTATACAAGTTGAAAAGCCAAAACTACAAAGCCCACTCGTAACACTTAGAAAAATTACAAAACTTGGAGAACAAGAGATCTTCAACGCCTCTTAGGTGCAGGGATGTTCCGCTTCAGAGATATCCGGGGTCGGCGGCGCTTGACCCCGGAGCTCGTCCCTAAACCGACGAACTGAGACGTATCTTCGGCACTGTTCCTGACAGTTGCACCGACAGACACTCCGCTCGATGATATCACCACACCACTTTGGGCATCACCCGAACTTTGCCGAGCAACAGGCGAATGGGTCGCAAGCTCGTAGAACGAAATCCCTCGTCTGCTTTCTTCACGAGTGCACGAAGTGCTCTGGACGTTGATCGGTCCCGAATGCGGTTTGAGGCGAGCCACTTCCACCTCCAGCTCGGCTATCCATTGCTTCAGAGAGTCATCTTTTATGTCCACCTCGAAGTGAGGAGGCACTGCGGGGCTCGGGATGCTGGGACAGCTGGCAATGATTCGGCGGAGCTGAGTGACTTTGATGCCCCTGTCCACTGTGGCCCTCTTCAACGCGTCGACTTCTGCCGTCAATTCGTCGCGTTCGGCCATCAGCTTGCCCACTGCCGTCGTCAACTCCTCTTCTTCCGTCAGAAGCTCTGCCTCCACAATCTGCAGGTGGTGAACCTCAGTGAGCATATCGTCCCTCTCTGCTGTCATCTTCGACAAGGAATGTTAGAGACACTTAAGCCTCAGCCCATTGGTGAAGGCAGTCGACGAGCCGTCGCCCTCGCCGACGGGAGGTATCTCGGTGAGCCTACCCTCTAGCCGCCGAATCTCGATTTCTCTCCGGCTTAAGATCAGCTGCAGATGGTTCCGCTCACTCTCGGCCCCGCGCAGCCCCAACTCGACTTCGTAGAGGCGATCTCGGCACCTGGTTAAACACAACCTCGTCGCACCTAAGTCGACCTCGGAGCGTAACTCCTCCCTGGAGCTGGTGGGTTCGGCAGACTGGGTCACCTCGGCGAGCTGAAAAGTTCAAATCAAACGAAATGCGCTCAGTAAATATTCACGAATTTACTCCACATCCGATCCCTGAACAAAGCTACATGCGTCTAATGGAGACTAAAATCTTGTGTTCTAACACTTAGTCAAATTTCAAGACTACAAAAAAAACAAGACAAGACAAGTTCGAGCTCAAAAGTTGTATTTCCATTCATCACAAAAATGCGTTGGCCAGTCCGCAATTAGGCAATACATGCGACAACTCCAAAAACAAAAAAAAAACAAAAGAAAGAAGAAGAATTTAGGGGGCGACCTCTTTCCCGGGGCGTCGAGACTGGGCAGGGTCAGACTCCCCTGAAGGAGGCACCATCGCCAGCGGAGTCACCACTGACCCCTGCACCTCGCCGATGACCTCAACCTCGGCGTCATCTTCGTCGTCCCCTCCTTCCTCCTCCGACTCGGGTTCGAAGCCTTCGACGTGGTCCGGGAAGAGCCGCCACCCGGAGCAGTCGACCTCAGGGTAACGCTCCGACACCTGAGTGATGGCCTAGGCGTATGCCTTGGCCATGTTTGCGGCAAGGAAGCCTTGCGCCTTCGTCATGGTGGCTGCTTCGGTTTCCTTCACCGCCGCAACCTTGGCCTCTGCCGCCTCGACCAGCTGCTTGGCCAACTCCTCCTTCTACCGGAGACGGTCGCCCTCGAGCCTTGTGACAAGGTCCTCGAGGTACTCGAGCCTTGTCGCCTTCCCTTGAGCTCGACCTTCAACTTGTCGAGTTCGTTGCCCATTCGAGCCTTTTCGGCCCGAGCTCGGTCGAACTCCTGCTTGAGCTCTTTCTCCAACTCCGTCATCTTCTCCATCAGATGACTGAAGTGGACAGTTATCTGCAGCAGAACAACAAGAAGTGCAAGGAGTTAGAAAATCAAACATAAAAGCTACCTTCAAATGCGAAAAGTCGACACTTACCGATATCGCCGAGCGAGCAATCTCGATGACATCATCGCCTGCTTGGCTGGCGTCCATGGTGGCCCGGTCCTTCGACGTCGCCAGGTGCTTTACCACCTGCATGCTCGCTAGGGAGTCACCGAGGAACCCATCTAGTTTCCGAACCTGTCAGTACGGAACATGAATCCTCTTGTGCTCCTCCGTCAAGAGCTCCTCGGCTGCCACCGTCAGCGGGGGCACCTCCATCCCGAGCGCGGCAGCGATCGGGAACTCCCCTCCCTCGGTCGATGCCGAGGCTACTGTCGGAGCGCGGGTCGGGGTCACATCCGCCGGCACCTCCACCCCCTCGGCCGCGCTCGTGACTTTCTGGGTCTTCGTGGACGGTAGCTTGGTGGCGACCCTCTTGCGCTTCTTCGACGCCTTGCTTCCGAGGGCGGCCCTCTGTGCCAGCACTGCTTCGTAGTCCATCGCCTCTGCATCAAACAAGAAGTTGGTTAAAAAAACATAAGTTATGAAAGGAAAAGCAAAAAGCAAAAAGGAACACAGAAGAAGCCGCGTACTGGGATCTACGCGGCAGAGCCCTCCCCTAAAGAGAACATCTTCGGTCAGATCCTGCCAATCGTACTTCGGCCGATCTAGAAGAATCCGAACTACCTCTTCTTCTTGAGGGTGAAGCACTGGCGACTCTCTGACTCGCTTCGACACCTCCTCCACCCAACCAGAGGGTATGGGCCACGCCTCCGCACTCCGCACTATGAGATACTTATCACGCAGTGCTTTATAGAATCGGGGCAAACGACGAGCCGACCTCCATGTCTCGGAGCCAAATAATATCGGAACTCCGACCGGTTCTGCTGATGAAGTCGGTAGATCGTCCGGAGCACCCTAAACTCCTGCTCGACTCCTGCTGTTTGGCAGTGGAGCACGAACCCGTTGATGACTCTCCACGCATTCGGCATTAGTTGGATGGGGCTGACCCCAAACCACCTAAGTACTTGAATCGCGAACGGGTGGAGAGGGAGCCGAGCCCCGGCAATGAAGGCATCGACCTACCAGAAACACATTGTTATTGGCAGCGGTGAATTGGCCCTAAGCCCGGGACCCGGCTGCATCAGTTTGTACTCCTTCGGGATTTGGAAACAGTCCCGGATCGCTGCCAAGTCCTCCAAGCTGAGGATGGACACCGTCTTGTCTTCCTCGGAGGTCTCCCTTGCCACGTTCTCCTTGAAGGTCCTCCCCCTCCCGTGAATGATTCGTTCGGCATGCTCCTCCGGAAGTTCTCGAACCCTTTGCAGCCCTGTCAGCGGTCCCGGCAACCTGCCGAACACCCCCATGCGCTTCGGGTCCTCTACAATCGTGTCCCGACCAAAAACTCTCTGACTCGGAGAAGGAGCTTCGACGACAAGAGGGGAGGGCTCGGAGATAGGGGAAAGAGACATATTTACACTTGGAAATAAACTAAGTACAAATTACCTTGAGTGACATGTGCGGTCGGAGAATTCACCGGAAAACGATCGACGATCACCGTGAGCTCTCACTAGCACAAAATCACCGCTTGAGTAAAAATTCAGAGAAGTGAAAAATGAGGGAGGAGGTGGAGTTTTATAGAGCGTGGCACACGAAACGAGGATAATGGGCCCAAAGAGCCAGGCCCATTCGCACAAGACGACAAAAAGAGCGGAACCGTCACATTATTTACTGCGCCAAGCTGAACTGTCACATTAATGGCTGTCACATCTGTCAAGAGTTGTCAGAAGTACAACAGATGCCAGCTCAGTCTGACGTTTCTAAGATGCCAAAAATCTTGCTCCGGGACCTCGGCACGCCTCGCCGAGCGCTCTTGGCACCGATGCCCAAATGAGCAAAAAATCACAACTCTGGGACCTCGTCCCACACTGCCGAGTGCTCATGCCATCGACCTTGTTATGTGGAAAAATTGGACCACGGCACACCTCACCGAGCGCTCTTACCACCGACCTTGTTACGTGGAAAAATTGGACCTCGGCACACCTCGACGAGCGCTCTTGCCACCGAACTTGTTACGTGGAAAAATTGGACCTCAGCACACCTCGCCGAGTGCTCTTGCCACCGACCTTGTTACGTGGAAAAATTGGACCTCAGCACACCTCGCCAAGTGCTCTTGCCACCAACCTTGTTACGTGGAAAAATTGGACCTCGGTACACGCTGCCTAGCGCTCTTGCCACCGACCTTGTTACATGGATAAATTGGACCTCGGCCCACACTGCCGAGCGCTCTTGCCACCGACCTTGTTACGTGGAAAAATTAGACCTTGGCACACCTCGCCGAGCGCTCTTGCCACCGACCTTGTTACGTGGAAAAATTGGGCCTCGGCACACCTCGCCGAGTGCTCTTGCCACCGACCTTGTTACGTGGAAAAATTGGACCTCGGCACACCTCGCTGAGCGCTCTTGCCACCGACCTTGTTACGTGGAAAATTGGACCTCGGCACACCTCGCCGAGCAATTTTTCTACCGACTTTGCTACGTGGAAAAATGGGACTATGGCACACCTCGCCGAGCGCTCTTGCCACCGACCTTGTTGCGTGGAAAAATTGGACCTCGGCACACGCTGCCGAGTGCTCTTGCCACCGACCCTGTTATATGGAAAATTGGACCTCGGCACACGCTGCCGAGCGCTCTTGCCACCGACCCTCAGATACGGGAAAAAGGGACCTCGCTCCGCCGGCCTAGCTGAGGTATCTCCGCACTTCGGCGGAGGGTGTCGAACCCTCATAGACCTCGGCCTCCTCCTCAGCAAGCGTACGAGGGGGGTCGGCAGCAGCGTCGAAGTATATAAGCTGTGAAATAGAGGAAATCACTCCTCCAAGCAAGCACAAGTGCTAGATCTCCTAAAAATTTGTGCCCAATACTGATGAAGGGATCAGATCGCACTGCGTCGTGAATAATAGCGAGTCGTCTACCTAAATATTGCTAAAAATGATTTAAAATTCAGAAAAATTAATTAAAAATTCTGAACAATAATTATAAATTCGGAGAAATATTTTTGAGCCCCTGGATAAATAATTATTGCTTAGAATGGTTAATTAAGACCCTCAAATAACAAATCACCACGTCGCAAAATTGAGAAAATCACCAGAAGCCCAAGAAAGCTCAAGAATAACCTTGAGCACGCAACTAACTCAACAATTACCATAATCCCCCCACACAAGGATTCGTCACCTCCTATTTGGGCTCCAATACAACTCCGCAAGCCATTAAAACAGTAAAACTACTCCTTAAAGGCTGATCAAACTCAGTCTTCGGGAGTGGGGGGCTCATGATATGGCTAAAAATGCGGTTAAATCGGAACCGTCCAAATCAGACGCGAATCTCAAAGCTTGGAGGTAAGATGGTAATTTCACTTACAAATGGGTCTGAAATGGGTTTGGGGTCTTTTCTCCAAAAGCCCATTAACCCACCAATAGATCCATCTCAACTGGGTGTGGGTCCCAACCCACAGCAAACCCGATCTAGCAGGATAGAATTAGGGTTTCTGATTATGCTTAATCAACGGCCCTGATTCGCTCTATCCTCTCACTGGGAATTAGGGATTTTCTTCCTAAACTGATTCCAAAGGCAGCTATAAATACCCCCCATCCACCACCATCAAGAGGTAATCAATCTTTTGCTAGTTTACGCTCTTTCATAATCTTTTCTGATTACTGACTTGAGCGTCGGAGGGTGCATTGCCGGGATCAACCCCGGTGTCTCGCACTTTTTGCAGGTGAACAGCAGGAGTCAACGGTCAAACTCCGGTGGAAAGGTTCCAGGTTTGCTATTCAGTTTTCCTAAGAATCCACAAACTCTATCTGTTTGCCCCCACACTAGATTTAGCGGCAACAATTGCCTTGATCGCTGTCTAGGAAATGTATTCTCTGGCTTGCTTAATGACCTGAGCGGGAGGCCTAGAATCGGGCGCACCTCTTGTCCAATTGGATTCACAAATCGGTTCCTTGTTGCCTGGTACTGATGATCTGGCAGAGATCTCTACACCCCCGTGGGCCTTTTGAGGCCATTGAATCAGTTAAAGCATTATGGATTGATACGCATTCGTACTAAGGATGTTGTTCATGTTGGGAGCCCTCCGGTGCCTCTCCATTGAAAGGAGCGTGATTAGGCTGTCGGGGTGACTGTTGAGGAGGAATCTGATCTCCCATAAGAGGAGCTGGTTGACGAAGAGAGGTAGTGCGATGGCTGGAGGCCGCCCCTTTACCTCCTAATCTTGGTGGCATGACGATAAGTCTTACTTGTGTAATTTCCCACATACGGTGCCAATCTGCTGCTGCTTATTTCGATGTGGGAGCAAACACATATTGAGTTAATAATTGAAGGAAACTACTAAAAGTCAAACCTGTGACCCTGACCGTTAAAGACGGTTGGAGCTCCTGTGAATGAATCTGGATCGTTGATTGACCACCGCGATCTAGATCCGACGATTGCTGATGCAGCCGATGGACCTACAAAAAGCCTGTAACACCGGGGGTGACCCCGACGATAGATCCTCCGACGATCAAGTCAGAATTCGAGAGAGAAAGAGAGTTTGAGAGAGAAACTGCTGATTACCTTCTGACTGTAGAGGGGGGAGGGGTATTTATAGGCCTGAGAGACATTTCAAGAGATTGATTTATGTTCGTTGGATTGATTTAAATACCTTATCTCTTTCATGTCTCCCCCCTCAAGAGATAAGATATCCTTGTTAAGGGATATGAGATTTGACTCCTAGCTTGCATGGGATGGCCGTCTCTCCTAGTGGGTCTAGTCTGTCATTTTTTTATTATCTTAGGAGAAGCTCATGTCTTGGAGTGGGCCCAGACCTGTAAAAGAGGCCAGTGATGGCTAATTTGCCTGTGGATGCTTTGAGATCTGTGCATGAATCGTACGGATGATTTGCTGCGATTTTTACCATCATCAGTCATCCCATCCTCGTTCTACCCCAAAGCAAAAAAAAAACCCTAATCAACCACAACCAGCATAAAGACCAAAAATCAAAACTTTACAAAACCAAACCAATAATTACATGAACATCAACTCTCTTCTCCCTGAAATAAAATAAATTACTTATTAGAACCTCCAAACTATATAAGCAATCAAATCCAACATTATTACCATCTAAGGCCCTATATGAACATCATATACATCATTTCAATTATGTATAATGACATGCAAACGAAAATAATCTCAAATAACTACATTAGAAATAGATAATTAAGTAGAACCTTTTTGATCTATCCAAAAGTTCCGTATAGATTTAGTTTTCATTTACAAAACTCTAATGGTAAGGAAAAAAAATATTAGGTAGACTTTTAATTGTTACCTTGATTTCCTCTTGAAAATTTGATAATTTGCACTCGAATAGACTCTTCATTGTCATGGGTATGCAAGTCTACAAATCAAAGACCTCGTCTTTCCTTTCCCTAAAGGAAAAAAAATTAAAAATTGAGAGAATAACAACATGAGATGAGCAAGATTTTATCATCTAAGAACACCTAAAACACCAAAGAAGTTCTAAAACATCGAAGAAGTCTTGAAGAACTCAATTTTTTTAGGGGAGTGCCTCCTCAGACCAAAGTATAAGAGAATTCATAATTTTTTGAGTGAAAGTTAATCAATCCGAAGTTAAAATCAGTAGAGAAAGGAAAAAATGACACCAAGATTTGAGTAGAAAAAAATAGATCTTACTTACCAAAAATGGATCAATCATCAACTAAAGAAAATTTAATAACGAATCTACATATGAACTTTTTTTTAAAAAAAGTTTAAAAAAGCATCCACCCTTAATTTCATCTTAGCTAAATTCATCTTGTCATCTCTCACTTGAGCATGAGATCTGTCACTTGTACATGAGAAAAATCCTAAGTCCTTCAAAGTTGAAGTCGCGGACCTCTTAGTTAAGTGTGAGAAAATATACTCATTTAAAGTAGAAGTTGCGGACCTCGTAATCATCCAAACCAAAGTAGTGTTGTTAAATTGAGAATATTAACTCCGTGTAATGATGAATCAATTGTCTGCCTTGTTTTTCTGAATCATTGCATGGGTTCCAATGTCCTTAGTTCTTCATATTTGTCAATTTTGATTTCTCTAATAGCTCTACATTGATAACATTTGATGTTAAACTGAAGATTAAAATTTTTGGATAGTGTATTAGACGAAAGATATCATAATACAATTTTTGAGTTAAAACTTTTTCGTTAATAGAACATAAAAGCATGATCCATATATATTATAAGATAAATTTATCATGGATTTTCAGAGATTAGTTATCAACACATGCAATCAACACTTGTTTTATTTTATAATGCCAGCATTTACAACCTAATCTATCTCTCCCGTACATATTTATGCTCACCAAATAAAAACAAAAGTATTCTACGATATAATTTAGTAATCCACTTTATCGTAGCTGGCGATTGTAAACCAATTCTTCACACCTCAAGCTTCAAAGTACAAATAAATCAGGCCGAATTTGGCAAAAAACCAAGTGTTTGGCATCAAGAACTGGTCTTTTCGTGGAGGACTGCAGTCCACAACCAACTCCACCCTAATCGAATAGAACTTAGATAATTCTTTGTTATGAAACTCGTTTCTACATCGACAATAAAGTTACAATATTGTTTCATAATCTCAAAGTGTTCGTAGTAATACAACTCAAAGGTAACCGCAAAATAACCCTTTCTATAGCCGCCTGTATTATGAATCAAATGTCTACGCTTTAAAGTTCGTGCAAAAGTGCAAACTGCAAACTCACCCAACTTCCCCTAACAAAAACAAAAAAACTTTCATTTTTGCATTGAAACTCATGCAAGGGCAGGGTCTCCAAACTGGTTCCTACAATGAAGTTGCTACAATAATAAAAAAAAATTATTTTTAGCTTTGAGATTCGTGCAAGAGAGAGAGAGAGAGAGTGTTTCGGTTACCTGATTGCCAACCTTGATGCAGGAGATGGAGGGGCAGACGGTGGTTAGTGTGCCGGAGCACTCGAGGCCGGGAAGGGGCTGGTGCCCCTCGTTAGGGTTGGCATTCGGGTCGACCGGGCTGGGTCGGGTCAAACCCGCGCGGGTTGAAGCCTAACTTGGGCAGGTTCGGGTCAGGTCGGGGTGTCAACCGGACCGGGCTTGAAATTGAAAATTTTGATCCGTTCGACCCGCAAACCCATTAGGGTCGAACCCGTTTTAGGTCGAGCCGGGCCGCAGGTTAGCCCGTTATATATATATATATATATATATATATATATATATATATATATAACTTCACTTTAAAAAAAAATTAAAACAAGTATAACTGTATAAAAGTGAAAAAATGCATATATTATTGATTATTCATTTCAATTACTATGAATTTTTTTACAAGTTCTTTACATACAATTTAAAAATATAAGTTTTTTTCCCATCTCTTTTAACGGAAATAAATAAATAAATAAATAAAAATTGTACAACAAAGATAAGAGATTAAGAATTTTAAAAAATTGTATATATTTATTTATTTCAACTTCTATGAAAATTTTAAAATTTTTTTTACATATAAAGACTGTTAAATAAATATACAAATTCCTTCAATTACATTTTTAAGAGGAAAATCTAGAGTTCGAGATAGTCTAGAGTTAGATTGAAGAGAGGACATTGGACCACTGTCGTGCACCTCTACTTAATCTAAACCTAGGATCTCATTGCCCTAAATTCCCTAATCTTTTTGTTGGACTTCATAGAAGTTGCTTCCACTTGTTGATGTAAATGCCGCTTTTCCTTGAGTCCTGTCTTCACCCTTCATCCAATCTTCAGTGCACATGAGTATCTCGAATAAATTCGGCTTCAAGCGATTCCTGTAATCTGTTAGAACTCTGCCACTTGAAGAAAAGTACTTTCGGAAGTAACTGTGAAGACATGAGAAGTTGGTAGATCTCTAGCCATATGTGAAAGAATAGGAAAAAGATTTTCATGTTCTTTCCACCATTGTAGCACTTCAATCTTAGTACTAGAACTCTCACTATGTTGTTGATTATACCAATTTAATTCATTAGGTGCATTAGTCATAGATTTTTTTGATTGAATACGAGCAATTAAATTAAAAGTGGTATCTTCTAATGTACTCTTACCATTACCTCTAGAAATAGAAGAAGAAGTAACTATACTAGCTGTACTACTAGATGCAAATGTTCTATCATAATAATCATACAAGTTATTCAATGTCGATTCAAAGCTAGCTAAAAATTTATCGGGATCAATTTCAGATTCATCTCGAAGTAAAGTAAAATACATTTCAATCAAAATCTTCGTACCCGCTAATTTGATACGAGGATCTATAACATTAGCAATACAATACAACATAGGAAGGGGATTAAAAAACTTCATAAATTTTGTATAAGCGGGAATAACAATATGGCCATGTATTCGTCCAAAATCATTTGTTGAAAAGTTTGCATCATAGTAATGATTGAAATAAAAATACTACAAGAAGTAGAATCATAAGATGTAGAAAACTTCAAAGTTGTAATTTAAAAGGTTCCAAAAATCGTAATAAAGATTCGGCAAAATACCATGATTTGCGAGTCAGTTGAAAATTTTTCATGTTTTTTGCAAGACAAAAATTATTTATAATATCTTTGTATTGAGTAACAACATTTAGTAAATCGAAAGTAGAGTTCCATCGGTGTTTATCACCTTTAGAAAATTTTCTAAAATGTATTTCCCTAGCTTTACACCATACTTTAAATTCTTGAAGCATATAACCACTCAAAGTAATAAAATGTACACAATTTCTAATTGCAATTATATATGAATCAGCTACTTTCAATGCATCTTTTACACTTAAATTTAAAATATGACATGCACATCTACCATGAAAAATTTCCTTACATGGAAGAGCTAATAGTGTTTCTAGTATTAATCGAAGCATTGTTGTTAGATGCATTATCAAAACTAATAGTATAAATTTTATCACGGATATAATATAAATTACAAACTTCTAAAATACGTGTTGCAATAATTAGTCCACTATGGGGATACGGCAAAGCTGCAAGTGAGATGATTCTCTTTTGAATCATCCAATCACTATCTGTCCAATGACAATTTAAGCCCATCATCAGAATATCGTTACAACCTTTCCAACAATTGGAAGTTAACGATACTCTACAAGTTAAAGAAAACAAGAGTGCAATTAAAGTGCCCCTCATTTTGTTGTAAAGTTTAAAACAATCGGACTTTAGCGTGTTTCTAGGAATTCTTCTAAAATGTGGACTTAGTGCATTTTGGTTGAAAGACTCTACATTCCTACTATCGGAATAGGAAAAAGGTAGCTCATCCTTGATAACTAGTCGGGCCATTTTCCGACGAACAAGCTCGGGATATAGGGTTGGCTATTTATTTGTCCGGTCCTAGCTAGGGTTAATTTTTTGTTAGCCTTGTTGGTCTTGTACTAATTCTTTGTGTACACTTAAAATGTGTCGTTTAATTGTACCTGTTCCTTCATACTTTTTTCATTTGTTACTCTTGTCACAATGTTTACACTATTGGTGTATGCCCTAGAGACCAGTTGTGTATTGACATTATTAGTTTATATTGTATCATGATATTTATTTCACATATGAGATATTTCATTTATTGTGTTTTTTATTATGATTAAATGCACATAATAAATTCCTTAGAATAGTAGGTTCAATACCATGGGATGTCAAGTGCATGACTTGATTGTGAGATCCTATTGGTTGTAATCAGAACACTAATTTTAAATGTTCCTTGTCAAGTATTATTTTGAATTAGGACAACACACTACAAAATGCATAGGCTTTCGCGATGCTTTTACAAGGCTATAACAGCATTTTTTGGCGCCAATATAGCCCATAACGGCGCTTCTGAAATCGCCGCTGAAAATGCCATTACAGCGTGCGTCTTTATAGCTATATGGGCTATCGCGGAGTTTACCAAGTGCGCCGCTATAGGGTGTCAACCTATAACGGCGTTGCCAAGCCACCGTTATAGGAGCATTTCCGTTTCAAATTTTTCAAAAAAGTAGAGCTATAGCGGCGTTTTGCCAAGCGTCGGGATTGCTTTACTGAATAATAGCTACCGGTACAAATTAGTACCCTACAACGGCGAGTGTAAAGCGCCGCAATAGAGGGTACTACTTTCTATATCAGTAGTATCTACTGCGGCGTTTCTTGGTAAACGCCGCTATTGGACTGTTTTTTTTTGTTGCATTTTTTTAATAAAATTTTGAATTGAAAAAACCAGTAATTAATCGCATATTACTAATGCATTACCAATGCTTTGTTCTCTTTAATTCACATGAAATTGGGCAAAGCAATTTCAACTGTAGGATATTCAAAGAGTTCAGTTTAGCTAATGGAGCAAACCTATATATCTCCCAAAAGCTCAATTCCATAGATCAAAAATATTAGAATTTTTGCACATGCTATCCTTTTACCATTCTGTAGTCGATATTCTGAATTGCAGGTAACAACCGCTTGCAAAACATCCAAAAACTGATACACAAAATTGAATTGTATTTTTGTATAGAAAAAATAATTGCAATGAAAAGTTAAAACAACACAAAATATGTCCAGAAAGCACAACCACTACATGATAATCCAATATTACACCAACATTCTCAAGTAAAAGGATTTCCATGGTGAAGCCAAAACAAAAAAAAATATTACACTACCAACAAAAGAAAAAATCTGAGTCTAACTGTGAACAGACAAGCCGCAGAGCACCTTTCAATTCTGCAAATTTCTGGGGCTCACCTTTTGCCAGTTTCAATGCATGGTTTTCCTTTAACCTCAGCTTCCTATTCGCAAAATCAGAGAAATCTAAAGAATGAGTAGTAGAAGATAAAACAATTGCACTACAGTGTTACTTGCTTAAGAATTGATTCATTATTGTCCATTGACAACAAATTCTATTTCAACTAAAATATGCCTACTAAGTGCGAAAACTTTCTGTAGTAGTTAGTCTCCATGGTATACAATCTTGTGCTTTATTTAATGGAAACTTCTTCAACTTTTGTTGCTGCACTTCATCTTTATTGATAATCATAAGAAGTTGGAAAGAAGGGGCTCAAGTGGATATTTAGTGAAGTGATTTAATATTGGTGAATTCCAAAAACATGTTGCTAAGCCTAGAATTAAAAACTCCAGTATCTTGATTGCTACCAGAGTTGACAACCTCCCCAATCACCCAAAGACAAGAAACAAAAATGAATGAATCAGAAATAACGAATAATTTGTTATACTAAAATGATTTGTACTACTAAGAACTTATACTGTTGTACTACTAAGGCAATATGTAATCCAAAAGCAACAATAAAAGTGTATTTTTAATTGACTACATTCTTATGTATATACTAGTATTGAATTAGTACTAAAAAAAATTCCCATTGGGTATGCATTGTATATGATATTGGCATATCTGGTGATACTTCTTCGTAGATACTTCATTTAAAATATCAAAACTGATGCAGGATCTCACCAACAATGGTAGCATAATGGAGATGTCGTAGACATTTTGTAAAAACATTCTATTTACAAATCTCCACTAGATCAACAAAAAAATTACAGACCTGATGGACATAAAAGCAGACTGAGATACTTAATGGTGCTGGATAGAAGCATTATAGTATAGTAGAAATTTTTTATTTAAAAAAGGAGAAAGAGGAAAAAGGCAGAAAAAAGAGTTACCTCAACTCCATTGTAGACCATGTCATAAGCCAATGCACGTGCTGATGAAAGGTTATCTATATTGTCAGGGTTTGGTGCAGTAAATGGATGGTGCAGAGCCTAGAGAAACAAGCAGTCCAATACCAGATGTTAAAAAAAATAAAATTTGAGAGAACAGAACAACGGTTACATCATGCAACAATTATGGATCCCTAGTGTTCCTCCTATATATCAGATCATAAAACTAAAGAAGAAAAAGGTTGTGTGTATATATAATAACTTCGCTATTAAACTTAGGTCAGTAGCAGCTTATACTGTCTCAGTAAAATTTTATTGCTAAGTTCATAAAGAATTGTAAGCGGTCAGAAAAAATTTATAATAATCCTACAAGTTAGTTAGATGTCTATTATGTGGAATATATGATCGTTCAGTAGGCTAGTCCTTTGAAGTAACCCATATTCTAGTCCAATACCAGCAATTTTGGAGGAAAATCAAAAAAATTGTTCTTAGAACAATGGTAAGCCATCCATAGTTGCAAAATCCATGAATAGACTCATAGACATCATAAGATCATAAATTTGCCAAACTACTGTGCCCTCAGTAATGTCTAACCAATGAAGAATCAAGAAGCAGAACACTTTAGCACTAAATGGCTAACAGAATTATAACTATCACTAAATCATTTGAAGAAAGAAAAAAAAAACCATCGCAAAATCAGATTTTTTTTCCGAAAGACTGGGGAACTCTTTTATACTCACAACTTAAATTTGTAAGAGAGAGTGCATTTGTTTCCCTATAATAATCCACAAATGCAAGCAGACTAAAATTGACTGCATGCCTAATCACTGATATGTTGCCATCATGTTCTTCCAGCTCTACCATATCAGCAACATGTTGCAGAATTCTTCCTTCTTAGTTCCTTGATTCTCACATAGCAAAGCCATAGCAGATGATCCAAACTCAGGAATTTCTATATTACGGCTTTAGCAAATTCTTTTGGTTTAGCAGGTCATTGGTTAGATATGTTTGTTCCCTGAATAGTACTTACCTAACTGTATAGAAGGTATGGCATTTAAAAACTCTAGAAAGACTGTAGAAACAGAAATAACATAATATGCAATATATTTTGAAGCATTCATCGACTTTTCTAACATGGAAACATTTGGATTGATGACATAATTCGGAAAAATATATCAGCAGAATGATAAACTTTAAGACCTGATCAAGTACTGTCCCAATATCTCTAGCTTTCACAACAGTATCCTGCCGTATCCTCCTCGCTAACCGTACATTTGCATCTGTACAGAAAAACTCCAATCACAAATGAAAGAAGAAAAAAGTTCAACAATAACAGATGAGCAATTTTTAAATAACATAGTAATATGCATTATACATCAAAAGTTTAACTCAAATAGAGAAAAAGATATCTATAAATTAGTTATGAAAGTGCCAAATCTGATGTGTAATACATTTCATATTCCAACTTATTCCTGTTTCTAATATGCTTTCAAGATTGAAGTGGTGGGTGACGGCGGATAACGAAAGAAGACGGCGGAGGAAGAGGTGGGCTACGGCGGTGGGTGGCGGCGGAGGAAGACGGCGACAGTGGAAAGGAAGACAGCGGTGGCGGTGGCGATAGAGGAGCAACGGCGATGGTGGGAGAGGGACGACGACGGCGACGTGGTAGAATGACGACGACGACGTGGTGATTCAGGGATTCGGGTGTGAGAAAGGGAGGAGAGAGAGGGGATTCGGGTGTGTATGTGTGAGAGAGAGATGGGTGTGAGTGAGAGATCGTATAAATTGGGGAATCTGGGATTTGGGGGGAAAATGAAAAATTTGGAGGGCAAATGAAATAATTTGGGAGGTTTAATTGGCGATCGGATAAATAACTTAAATTTTTTTCCCTAAGAAGTCCATTATAACAGTATTATAACATTATTTGCTTCTTATCTCTACTAGTATAATGGGAGAAGGTCTTAGTGTAATTTGTCCATCTACCAACCCATGCAACGCACGTGCATAATCTCAACTTCTACTACTATAATGGGAGAAGGCCTTAGTGTAATTTGTCTATCTACCAACCCGTGCAACGCACATACATAACTATTGTAAATGATGTTTTAGATCAAATTCAGACTACGTCTGAATTTTTACTTTTAAAAAAACCACATTTATTATGACATGCATCGCACGTTTAAACTACTAGTATATATAATATCATTTGTCAGGTTAATTCTATATATGTAATACATTGTATTGGCTTGTGTTCTCCAATTTTCCTGTTGTTTTATTTTGGAGTAAAAGAACTGAATCTGGTTTCATAGCTTTGTAATAATATTTCAAACACATAATGATACATTTAAATAGTTTTCCTTATATCATTAGCATTACAAAGAAACAGTTAACACAAGCCTTTGGATATAGATTATTAAGGACTAGGTGATGGCTTGGGGCAGGTTGAGGACTAGGTGCCCGTTGATCGTGGTTGGGAGAAACATTAAGGGCCTGCATAATGGCTTCTTGAAAATCCTGGAACTTTGCCCTTGTGACTGGTGCCCCTTCAGCTTGGCGGTCCCTAGGTGTGGCTCGGCTTACTGGAGTATGACTTCTCCGCCGATGACGTTGAGGCGACTCTCTTCGCCTCCTCGCAAGAGGGGATCTTCTGGTCCTCGGCTCGAGACCCCTGGGTGCTCAGGTTGATGGACTCCCTCAAGGGCTCTCCATCCATTCAAGCGAGTTCGGAGGTCGACCCCTGTTGGCGGTTGACAATCACTTGATGGAGATCCTGCTCAAAAGGATTTTGAGAAGCCATAGAGTCAACTGAAGGATAGGGGACCGCGACATGGTTATGAAGAGGATGTTGCTTTGGACGACTCCTACGGGAGCCCCCCTGGGCAGCCCCCGAGATCCTGGAGGGGCCTGTTGAAGAGGAGGCTGTTGAGGAAGAACATCTTGAACTGGAGGAGGAGGAGGAGGAGGAGGAGGAGGAGGAAGAGGAGGAGCTCTTCGGCTGGAGACCGCTGCCTTTCCCTTCTATTTCGGATGCATAGCTTGAAACTACTCTTGCTGATGAAGTTAGATTGGATTGCTTTTTCGTTTCCACAGACGGTGCCAATCTGTTGCTACTGATTTTGGTATGGGAGCAAACAGATGAATTTATGGATCCTTGAGAAAACGAATAAGGCAAACCTGCTGACCTTCACCGACGTGTTGACTTATTTCTTGCTGTTGTCGCGAACCTGCACAAAGTTCGATACACCGGGATGGATCCCGGCGACGAACCCTCCGACGCTCTTGTCAGTAATCAAAAAGATTAAGAAAAAGCTTTAGGTAGAAAAATATTGATTACATTGTTATGGTGGGGGGAGAGGGGTATTTATAATCACCTTAGGGATCTGTTTCGAGATAAGGACAAATCTCTACTTCCCGGTGTGGATGGATAAGATCTAGAGTTTAAATCGTTTCATAGAGATAACTATGAATTGAATTACTCTTTATCCATCTGCATTGGTTTGTAACAGGTTGTTACTCATACCCAGTAGGAAAGATCTTTCTATGGGTTATTGGGCTTTGAAAAAAGACCCAGTTCCCATTTCAGACCTGTTTGTAAGTGAAATTACTGTTTTACCCCTGAGTGCTTTAAGATTCGTGCCCAATTTGAACGGTCCTAAATTTTTTTCTATTTTTAGCCATATCAATAATAATATTAGATGACTAAATTTTGTGTTATCTACATATAAATTATTATAAAAAGAATACATATAAAAATATAAAAATATTTATAGAAAAAAAAGGAAATATATATATATATATATATATATATATATATATATATGTACAAACCATATCCCGACATTTAACAAGTAAAATGTCGGGATAGATATCTAATTTATTTTGAAAAATAAAATTAAAATAGCTATCCTGGCACGTATTAACCAAACGCCGTTATCGTACACCCTACCCCGGCGTTTATCATATAACACGTCGGGATATATGTTTAATTTATTTTTTTTTAAATAAAATAGCGGCCTATGAGGTAGAGAGGGGTTCTCCCGGTGTTTATTTGTACAATGCCGTTATAGTTTGGTCCTATCGCAGCGTTTATTCCAAACGCCACAATAGAGAGTATGTTTTTAAAAAAAAATAAAATTCCCCTCACCTGTAACGGCGTGTCTTAGAAATGCCGTGATAAGAATGCTGCTAAAGGTCAAGCGTTTTGTAGTGACAATAATACATAGAGACTAGTATGTACGTAGACTGATGACCATATCTCACGGATCATAGATATGAGATATCAAGTCTTCACATGGGTACATATTTGAGTAATAATGTACTTGAATGACCCATCATGAGAACGCTGCATGAATTGTTACGTGAGTATCATAAACGGTTCTCACAGTGACCATGGTGTATTTACTCCTTTGACTTGAAGTCACTGTGGTTCCCTACATGAGAAGTTATATGTTTTAATATCGTCAAACGTTGCCTGTAATAAGGTGATTATAAATTCGACTATTGGATATATTACAAATCATGTGGAGGGATGTGAGTGACTTAGATAGTTGTCCCTCTTACATAACAGGACCGATATATTTGGTCCCCTTGATTGAGTGAGACTACAAAATGTATGGACATGCTTAAATAAGTCAATTTGAGATATTGAGCTCATTTGTTTTAGTAAGTCTAGTCGGGTATCAAGAAACCAAAGACTGAACTATACAAGGGTGACACATTATATGCCTTGTGGTCAATTAAGATATCTGGACAAAGTGACTAGACTACATGGTAACATTGGTCACGAATAGGTTATGTCTAATCACTGACATTCCCGTTACTTGAGTAGCAGTGATGTATTGCTAGATACCGCTCACTGTTTGTAATACTAGAATGTGATTTTAGTATTACTGTCAACGTAACAAGAATCTATAGAGTCATACACTTAGAATGGATCGAAATTGGAATTTAAATTCATAAGATGAATATAATTGGGGATCCAAGTAAGACTTGGACTCCTAACATTGGTTGGATATTTAATTAGATTAAATGGGCTAACTAAAGTTCAAAAGCCCACACACGAATCTGAACCAGGTCAGATTGTGAGTCCAACAGCCTCATTACTCTCTTAGGGTTGGTTTTCTGCAGCTATATATATGATACGTACCTGTAAAAAAGTGTTACATGAGAAAACCCTGGCTGTCACAGAAATTGAAAGAGAAAGAGATCGAGGAACATCCCCTTCCTGCAGCTAGCACCGTGGCGTGAGGGAAAGCTTGATTTGATCCGTTCATGTGGATACCGTATAGGCACAACAATATTGCAGTGCTGTGATCGACATTAATTGTAGACAGCATATCCATCTTCAAGGTATAACTCCTAAACACGATTTATGGTTTTCGCATGGATCCATGGCTAGGTTTCGATATTTCTTTATAATTTTTCCGCTGTGTATTTGATCTGAGACTACCATAGAAACCTAACATACACATCTTATGTCCTACACCCGGATTATTCTCATCGGGGATATAGTCAAAAAATTTGTGTCAATCGCTTGTTTCTCCCTTAGTTTTTCTACTACTAGTGGGTTCAGTTTGTTATGTTTGTGTGTCAACATTATGTATTTCTTCTTCTATTTCTTGTGTAGGGATATCGTGAGTTCCAACCATAAGATTATGTGTAAATTCAGGTTCAATTTGTTGGACTATTGGAGGCCGACATGAAGTACCGGTGGAATCTTGTCAACTTTGGCTACAACCGCTACCTTGTGATCTAGACATGGTAATAGTGTATGTTAAAAAAAGTTATTCTAGTGTTTTACTAGTGTATGTACAATAATACAAAACAAACAAATATGAGGTATATGTTAAAAAATAAAATCTAAAAAACATTAGGAGGGTTGAGAGAGAAAAAAGCGAAAAGCCAACAAACAAATATGATAAAAAAAATTAAAACTACAACAAAAATTAAGAAAATAGGGGGTTTTGAAATTTTGATACCGTACTTCGCGGATAATAGAATATAGAAATGAGAGAGAAAATAAAAGTAGAGAGTAGTCGGTAGTCCGGTAGTCGCTGAAACTTGAAACCGAGAGAGAGAGAGAGAGAGAGAGCTTCATTGTTGGAGTTGAAGTAGACGTAGTTGGGAGTTGAATCAACACAATTCGATACGATCAAAAATTTGCACTTCTTAGTTGCTTGCTTCTTTGTTGAAAAATTTTGATTGAATTGAGATTGAATTGAGTAGTGGCAGTAGAGAGAGTAAGAGAATAAGGTGTGGAAATTTTTAGATTGAATTAAGAGGATATTTATAGTGGGAAATACAACCCCCCCCCCCCCCCAAAAAAAAATCAAAAAAGACAAAAAAAACAGTGAGCCAACGGTCTGCTGCCGACCGTTCGACCCGAGGGTCGAACATTTGAACCGCGCGGGTCGAACATTTGACCTGTTGGGTCAAACGGGTCTAAACCCGCGGGTTGGCAGGCAGGTTTGACTTGGTCAACGGGTCGAGTGGGTTAGGTTTGCGAACTTTATGACCCAGGTCGACCCAGGTAGACCCGCGGGTTTGACCCGGACCCGAACCGCTTACTAGTAGGCCGGGTTCGTATGGGCGGGTCGCGGGTCAACCCGGCCCAGTTGCCATCCCTACCCCTCGGCAAGTGGGCGCCTTTCCTCTGAGCGCAATCAGCACGGTTGAAGGCGTCAACAGCGACGACGATGAGCACTTCACAGTCGCAGATAGCGGGAGGAGGGGGGGTCGCCGACCTTGTGGAGCTGGAGGACGTCGGGGCCGCGGGGGGTAGTTATCACCACTACCTTCAATTTAGTGAAGAAAAAGAGGTTAGCGATGGAACCGAAGAGAGTCGTAGGCAATTAGACTTTGACTATTGACGACGAAGTGGGCTAGGAGGCTGGGTTGAGGCGGCTGCTAGGCGACGACAGTGGTGAGGAAGAAGTTGGAGGGGCATGATGCTGATAGGAACAGAGACAGAAGATTAGGGATTTTTAAAATATGATTTATCTACAAATACATGCAATGCACATATTTTTTTAGTTACAATCCCCAACTCTCTCATTAAAATAGTAGAGATATAGTAAGATTTGCTTCAATCCTTATATGGTACCTTAGATTTTGGTACTTAATTAAATATCATGAGATAAGCTTTTAAATGCCAGACCTTGTACTTAGTCCCATCTAGGGCTGCAAACGAACCGAGCTATTCGCGAGCTACTCGGCTCGAGCTCGATCAAAGCTCAGTCAAAGCTCGGCTCGTGTCGAGCTCGAGCCGAGCTCGAGCTCGAAAGCGAGCTCGACACGTAAACGAGTCGAGCTCGAGCTTAAAGGTACGTGGGTTTTAGGCAGAAGCTCGTGAGTATTCGGCTCGAACTCGGTCAAAGCTCGGCTCGTGTCGAGCTCAAGCCTGAAAGTGAGCTCGATACATAAACGAGCCGAGCTCGAGCCTCAAGCTATTCGGCTCGACTCGGCTCGTTTGCAACCCTAGTCCCATCGAATTTTGCAATGCTTTGCCACACTGATAGTGCTTTGAGATTCATGCCTCTTGCATCAAAGGGCTATGAGCCCTTATGTGTTGAAAATCTTATAGGTTACAAGAAAAATTTGCCGTACTGCCCTTGTTTTTGAAAATAATTAGGGACTTGACCTACTTTTCAAAACAATTAGCGAGATGCCCTTGTTTGTGACACGTCAGCAACAAACGTTATTGGGAAAAACGGCATCAGTTATTTCTATGCCATTCTTCCCAATAACGGCATCTTCTTTAAAAAAAAGTGTCGTGCCGTTATTGGGAATAACGGCATAGCTTATTTTTGTCTGAAGATCTCTACAATATCAATTGTGACTCGAGAGAAAATTACAAATTGAAAGCAACTGATGCCGTTCTCTAAGAGAACGACATATATTATACTGATGCCGTTTTTCACAATAACGGCATGAGTTAAAAACATTTTGCACAGGTTCCTATAATCGAAAAACCTTTCTTCTTCCCCCTTTTCCCATGCGATTCTTTCCTTCCCCATTTCGACTCCGAAAACCCTAAACCCTTAAAAAAAAAATCCTAAAATCTTTGGGTGTGTAATTGATTTGTATTTGGGAGTGTACTCTTCAATCTTTCATTGAGAGTGCCAAATCATTCTGAATCCGAAATTATTGTAAGTATCCAAAAACCCTAATTTGTATTTTGTAAAGTTGATTTTGATAGTATGATAGATGTATGCATTGGTAGTATAGTACAAGTAATGTAGATTTGTGTTATTGAAGTAGTAATTTTGGAAATAATATTATGTATTGTTAGTGATGTAGGGTTTAGAAAATATTGAATTGTTGAGAAAGGTGGAATTGTTCATTTTGTTAGGAAAACAAAGAATTTGGAGAGATATTTTGTTTGGGGGGGGGGGGGGGGGGGGGTTACGTTGTCATTATGATGATTGCAAGTAGTTCAAAATTCATACTTAGGTTATAAAAGTCCATTTTTTTACAATGTTATGAACGATTCGGATTTGAGAAATAACGCATTTATGATGAATTATACTTAGTTTATTTTGAAAATTCTTTTACTAAAATTGTTGTTGATTAGTGTTTGTTATTGTTGACAGGCCAATGGATCCTAAACAACCATCTTCTTCGCATGGTGTTGGTGCTTCTTCTACTTCTTCATTTGGACCACGGGGACATCCGGGTCCATTAGATCCTACTGTTCTATATCTGCAAGAAGACCACAGATCACAGGTCGTTTGGACCGGGGATGTAGAGAAGATGAGTTTCCGAATGCACAACATCATGCCAGCGATCCCCGATATTGAAAATTACTTGGTAAGCAGCGGATTCTATGGGATGTCGAAGCTGGCGAAAATCAAGTGTGACCACTCTCTACTTACCGCTCTTGTGGAGCGATGGAGGCCGAAGATACACACGTTTCACTTGCCGGTTGGAGAGATGACGGTCACCCTACAAGATGTAGCCGTGATTGCGGGTCTTCCAATTGATGGGGTGGCCATCACCGGCAACTTGATGTTCAATAAGGTAGCTTTGGTACGAGATTATCTTGGGCTAGTCGTGCCTGAAGTGGATCACGGAATATGGGTTGGGGAATCAATTAGACGTGTTTTTCTTGATGGGGAGTTCACTAATCGGATGCCAGCCGTACCGACGGACATCCAACTCCAGAATTATACCCGTGCTTACCTACTGTCGATGATTGGAGGGATTCTATTCCCTAACTCTTCAGTTGATGTAGTCCACCTCATGTACCTTCCACTCATTGCTGACCTGCAGACAGCCGGCCGATATAGTTGGGGAAGTGCGGCTCTAGCCTCCCTTTACCGTGCACTCTGTAACTGTTCGATGGGGTCGATTCAAATGACCGGGCCGATGTCCATCTTGCAAATATGGTGTTGGGAAAGAATACACCTCGACCGACCCTGTGTCACGGTACTATCAGAGAGTTGGAGAGTACTACAGGATAATCCTGTGCTGAGAGCTCCTCTCGGTGCCTACTGGGCGGGAAAGCGTACATGGAGGGTTAACCCACGTGGTGTCCTCACCTATTACAGGGACGAACTCGATCAGTTGAGGGAAGAGTTCGTCAATTGGACCCCGTACACAGATGATAGGCTACAACGTCTACCACCCATTTGCACTGTCAATAATCAGTTGTGGTTGACCTTAGCTCCACTTGTGAACTTCTCAGTTGTGGAGTTTTATTACCCCGGCCGTGTTCTTCACCAATTCAATGCACAACAACCCGTTCCCGTAAACTCATTGTACGATTGTAGACTACACAACATCACGGGTCAAGGTCATTTACCAAACATGGATTGGGCCGATCACCACCGTGCTTATGTAGGATCTTGGAATGAGCGGAGGTATGAGTTGGTAGTTGAGGGTATTGTACGGCCGTATGACGGATCAATGCAAACAGCTTATATGGCATGGTACCGTCGCATCAAAAGATTGTATGTCACACCAAAAACGGATCTTCCCGCGGGTATCCAACAACCGATACCCGCGCACTAGGTTGAACCACCACCCGCACATTCATCATCACAACCCATGTATCAACCAAAAGCTTCATCATACCGTTTAATGGTAAATAAGTTTGTTTGTTCAATTACATTTATTTCGAGGAATTTTACTTATGCTTCTTTGATTATGTCTAATTTGGTTTACTATTATAGATCGACAACACATGGGACATGGCGAGAAAATGTGCGAGTGTCTTGAAGAGCAACGCCAATAAGGCATGCAAAGAATTGGCACGAGACCTCCTGTGCAATTGTCGTACCTCTCTTGAAGAGGTTGGAGATGGTCCACGTTTCAATGACCTTATGCGGTCAACCGAAGAGCAACGCCAACAAGTACGATCTACCGCTAGCCAAGCTCCACCTCCACCACAACAAGCATTGGAATTGGGAGATCCCCTCGCACCTCAAACTCCATCACATCATCCACGAAGGGGTAAGACCGTTCGATTCCCTCATACGCAAAGCAAATTGGCAAATCCCGAGATTGAAGTAGGAGGAGGTGATGACGAAGAAGGAGTTGGTCCTAGTGGACCCGCAACGCAAGAGACCCGGGAACGTAGACGGAAAGTCCCGGTTCGAAGGAGGAGAGCACCCCAACACTTCACGCCTAGTTAAACCGAAGAAAACTTTATGTATTATTGATGTTTATTGTTTTTTGTCATTATAGACTTGATGTAGTGCATGCAATGTAGTTGATGAATTGTTTAAGTATTTTTAAGTTTGATGTGCATGTTTTCAAAAATTTCAGTTGTGCATTTTTTGAAACTTGATGTGCATACTGGAGGGAAGAATCTGTGAAGTATGGATGAACTTGATGAACTTAATGAAAAATTGATGAACTTGATGTATCTGTGCATGTCTGTGAACTTGATGAAGTATCTGTGCAGTATCGGTGTATGTCTATGTAATACTGGATGGGAAGTCTTTGAAGTATCTGTGCATGTCTGTGAACTTGATGAACTTGGTGAACTTGATGATACTTGATACTTGATGAACTACTTGATGATCCATACTTGATGAACTACTTGAAGTATGGATGAAATTTGTGCAAATCTGTGCATGTCTGTGAACTTGATGAAGTTTTTGAAGGAAAGCATGTGAAGTCCGTGCAAAATTTTGTGCAAAAGTTTGTGATGAAATCTGGTTGAAAAATTTTAAGTTTGTGAAGTATGTTTAAGCATTGAAATTTTTAAGTCTGTGAACTTGATGAAGTTTGTGAAGGAAAGCATGTGAATTTGTAAGTTTGTAAATTTTTGAGTTAAATTTGTAAGATGAATTGGATATTGATGAATTGAATTGAATTGATTTTGAAGTCTGGATGTCTGTGAATTGATGAATTGATCAAGACATGCACAGATCAAGTCTGGATGTCTGTGCATGTCTGTGAAGTGAAAACCCTGAATAAAAGATGCCGTTATTGACAATAACGGCATCTTAATCCTGTAACGTTCTTGCGAATAACGGCATCAGTATGGATGGAAAATCAGGAGATATGAAGTATGCTGCCAATATTTCTGTGTCCATAGTCGTTATCCACATTAATGGCATCCTAAACCGATGTCATTATTTAAGATAACGGCATCTTTGTATAACCCACCTGCCTTCTAAGATAACGGCATATATAAAGATGTCCATAAGTATGCCGTTATCCAAGATAACGGCACCTTCAAATCCCGCCGTTTTCTAAAATAACGGCATCAATTCTGTTTGCCATTGTTCAGAAGCACGGCATCAGTTAAACATCAAAATCTCAAATTTTCAGATTACTGCCAAACTTTCTGTCTCCACAGTCGTCCTTGAGAATAACGGCATAGAAAGAAGATGTCGTTATTCACAACAACGGCATCTGTTGTTTGAACAGTTGTGCAAGTTTTCTGTGCATGTTTTGTTGTGATTGTTTATTTACAACAAATTTAACTATATCCACCACCAATTCAAACCACAAATCTCATTCCAAACAATTTAAACTTAAATTGCTCAACATATAAAAAGATGTCCATAATTTCATACAAACACTTACAACGGAGGAGACATAACTAACATCCAATAACAAGAAAAATATTCAAGTGCGGGTAGATTGTGAAGTCCCCACACTCTGTACATTCTTACAACTCCGTCTATTGTGTCCACTTACACCACATTTCGAACATACTTTTCCACTACTCCCACCTTCTCGTGCGTCCATGTCATTGCGGATGCGAGTACTCTTAGGCCTCCCCTTCACTCGACGAAGACTAGAATCAACTATTAGTACCGGTGCGCTTTGGGTAGGCCAATAAGATTCGTCTGGTATACGATTGAAAGTTGGTGCCCATGTTTTTGCTAATGAATCCGTAGAGTAGAAGGGATCTATGTACGGTTGATAATCAAGCGCACGTGAAGCACATGCCGCTAACACATGAGAGCATGGAACGTGGATCAGTTGACATTTGCCACATGTACAAGTTCGGACTTCTAGGTCCACCGTATGCCAATGTCCACCTTTTTGATATCCACCGTCCATTCTAATGCCCATTTTCACCCCAAAAACACCATCGCAATTATTAAATATTATGGCCTCATGTAAATTGGATTTTTCACGGCGGACATCAATTAGGTCCTGAATCCGAGGTGCTCATAGTTTACCTTCACTGATAAGTGTCTGCGCGGCCTCACGCCGGTCAGTGAAGTATATGTTTAGACGAAAAAATATATGTTCTACAATTGCAGTGACAGGTAAGCTACGAACACCTTTTAGAACCGAGTTGAAAACTTCGGACAGATTTGTTGTCATTATACCATATCTACGCCCACCATCAGCAGTAAGTGCCCACTTCTCAATTGCTTTTTCCTTTACCCAATTAGCCGCATCAGCATTACTAGCTTCAAGTTGTGCCATCTTTTCCTCATACTTTTTCCACTGATTTTGATACGCAATTACCTTCAATTTATTCATCAAAAATTTCGAACCAAATTTTTTATGAAAATTGCTAGCAAAATGCCGCATACAGTACCGATGATATGCAAATGGTTCCCTCCACGTGCCAAACTCATTTCCCATTGCTGATAAAATACCGGCATGTCGGTCAGAAATGACACAAAGACTTTCACGATCAGTAACAAAGCACCGAATACAGTTCATGAACCATGTCCACGTTTCTATGCTTTCACCTTCAACCAGTGCAAACGCAAATGGAAATAACCTCCCGTTTGCATCTGATGAAACCACAATCAACAAACAGCCTTTATATTTTCCGTACAAGTGAGTGCCATCTACACTTATAATTGGTCTACATGATTTAAATCCTTCGATGGAAGGACCGAATGCCCAAAAAACACCCTTAAATGTTTCTATACCCGGCTCGGTCGTAATCTTCGCCCAATGTACAGCCGTACCCGGATTTGAAGCTTGAATTGCATTGAGTAGATATGGTAATTTAGTGTACGCTTTTTCAAAAGAACCGTATAGTTTCTCAATTACTTTATGTTTTGCCTTCCAAGCTTTCCAATATGATATTGTGTATTGGAGCCTACCCTTCACCATCCCAATTATGGCTCTTGGTGTTATTGAGAGTTGTTCCTTTAGAGTATCCATTATGACCATCGATACGACCGTCGAGTCAATTTTGCTGTGATCCTGAGTCAATGTAGGATTCACACATGTGTGTACATCTTCAAGCTTTTTCACCACAAAATAATTACGATCTTTGGGAACAATTGCACGCAAACGCCATGGACAACTAACTTCATTTTGAAGTGATCGATTTTCTGCAATCTGCTCGGCTGAATGGTGGATGAGCGCGTATTTATATTTCACATGGTATAGAAAATGATCTAATTTTACTATCAAGAATTCTCTGTGGTTCTTCACGGCGTACATCTTCACTTGATGTTGTAGAGCATCTTTGGTTGGAAATCTTTAACCTATGAAGAGTTCATCCAAGTTGAAAAAATCAATGGAAGACTGGCCATGTTCATGTACGGTGGCACGGGACATCCATTCACTTGATTGCGATCCACGCATAGCTGCACTTGTGTCCTGACTTGGCAACACGCGGGAATTGTTAACCGGCACATCAACATTGGCATTAACAACTGGAGCTTCAACGGCAATCTCCTCATCATCATCCTCGAGACCGCGTACCTCATCTTCTTCCTCTTCTACTAAGTCGTTATTTACAACGGCGTTGTCAAAGTCTTCCATAGCAATGCCAGCTACCAAAATATTTTGTGGCAATGGGGTCGGATGTACCTGCTCGTATTCGGAGGAAACAGGTTCCGTTGGAGTTGTGCAAGTATCTCCAATTGTATTTGAAATCCTTGCGTGTGACTCTGCAGATGGTTTCAAAGTCCTTGTGGGCCTTGGACTTTCGATAACAACTCTTGTAGTATTTGGAAGCCTCGTTTGATCGATATATAACTCAACTATATTCCAACCACAACTTGGATGAAGTGTCCTAAGCAAGACAAACCTCAGAGAACTGTCACTGTCTATGAGTACCAACATGAAATACTGCCCATCCTCTTTACGAGCAGAATAACGGGCTCTCAATTTCAGACTCATTTCACTTCTATCCCAATTGGTGACTTCATATATCTTATCTATTAATTCTGCGTAACCAAAGTTGGGGGTAGCCCAAATAATTACCGGTTCAACATCACTATAAGAATATCCAATTTTCGGATCCTTAATTACTTCACCCCCATAATATAACCAAATAGGGATATCAAATTCCATACCTATGCATAAAAATTAAAACATATTCAAGTCATTCACTACTCACAATAAACAAAACATTGAAATAAAAATCAAACATAAGGTTAAGATGATAATACCCTCAAATTAAACCAAAAAAACCACTAGCAAAAATTTTGTTGTGGATGAAGACTGCAAATGAGAGTGGGAGTGAGGAGGTAGGATGTATGGAATTTTACAGAACTCAAATGGTTGGAATTTTTGATTTTGAGATCTAGGGTTTGTGGGTAACAGGAGCGGTGCGAGAGAGATATGTTTACGAATCAGAAGGGAAGGAAAGAGAAGAAGAAGGGTTTTTCGATTATAGGAACCTGTGCAAAAAGATTATAACTGATGCCGTTATTGTGAAAAACGGCATCAGTATAATCTATGCCGTTCTCTCAGAGAACGGCATCAGTTATTTCAATTTTTGCATTTCTCTCTAAATTCACGATTGATACTTTAGAGATCTTTATACAAAAATAAAATATGCGGTTATTCCCAATAACGGCATGACAATTTTTTCAATAAGAGATGCCGTTATTGGGAAGAACAGCATCGAAATAACTGATGCCGTTTTTCCCAATAACGTTTGTTGCTGACGTGTCATAAACAAGGGTATATCTCTAATTGTTTTGGAAAGTAGGACAAGTCACTAATTATTTTCAAAAAAGAGGGCAGTACGACAAATTTTTCTAGGTTACAATGTCCCATATATTAATTCCAAAAATAATAATAATGTTTACCGCCCTATTTATTAATAGAAGTTTCTATATTTTAATTTTATTGATTGACAAAGATTCTCATCTTTTTCCACTGAATTCTATAAATAGCCTACATAGCCATCAACCCCGCAACCGAGCATATATCTCTCTCTTCCTCTTCCATCTTCCATACAATTATGGCCCTTCTCACTGATCTCTTGTCTAAGAATGGCGCATCCATCCCTTCCAATTACATCCGACCCGAATCTGAAAGGTGTAACCTCTTTGATGTGAAGATCGAGCATGACTCTATCCCTGTGATAGACCTCTATGACCTTATTGGGCCAGGTCGGAGTGAAGTCGTCAAGACCATAGGTTTGGCTTGCCAAAATGATGGCTTCTTTCAGGTATAAAGATATCTTACATTCATACCTAGTTACTACCCCTTTTTTTTTTTTTTTGTAACAGAGAAATATATGGCAACATGTAGTGTAACTGGAAATTTGGAATAAATATCTGCATGCACTTAGAAAATAAAAGAAACTGTGATGGTTTTATTTTACCATAAAAAATATGATAATCATGAATTTTGATTATGAAGAATAGTTTTGATGATAAGAGAGCTTTCATCTCTTGAAAAATAGGAAAATATATTAATCTGTATATATAACATCAACTCTTGAGTTTTTGGTGAAAACGGCCTTGATCAGGAAAAGCTTCAAACGAACTTTTGTACATATATTTTTAATTACAAAAAATAAGGGTTAAAATTACAAAACCATATGGATGCAATCTATAATTAAAAGATGATTAGCTCTTTTTTTTCCATTAAAAGCAGGTGAAGACACCTTTGGAGATGAAGTCTCACAGTGAATTCCACAAATAGAATCTTAGAGAAAATTTAGTTCCAAGGAAAAAGAGAGAAACCAAATTAGTTTTCTCAGAGAAACTTTGTTTCTCATGTTGTTGGAAAACATATAAATTTTGAATAACTTTTTACCCTTTTTATAAATATTGACTTCTCCATTTTCCTAACAAATGAATTGGAAACACAACAAAAGTCTTATGCTATAATCTATATATGTAGCTCTCTTTCAAGTCAAACTACAAAAATCAAAGTAATTTTCTTCTGTATTGAGCCAATTAAAACGTTATTTTATGTTTTTTTTTTTTTTGGGGGGGGGGGGGGGGGGGGGGGGGGTGTTCTTCTTGCTAGTCCTTATCTTGAACCAATTTTAATTTTCCACTAGCTTAATATTGTGGATGTATTCTTTTATGGAATCAGTACACATGAATCAACTGTTCTTTCTAATATTTCCTTGAAGGGGTATGTGCAAAAGATAATGCTCGGGCAAGTATTGTTGTTCATTCTCATCATCGCATAATTACTCTTCGTATATGATGTTCCTATATCTGCATCTAATCTTAGCTCTATTTTATTCAGTGCATTGCTCTTCCTAACTTTTTGGGCTATACTTATCAGATCCGTTCTACATGCTTAACATCCTCATTTATTCTTCCTCATTTAACTATTCCTAGTCGGACTCTCTAATTTCTTAAAGATGCAATTCTTTTATTTTAATTTTTTTTTTATGTAGTCCAACATTTTGTTACTCATGATCATCGACCTCAACATATATCATATATGATTAGTTAATTCTGAACATGGATGTTGTTTCTTAATTCAACAACATTTTGAACCATAACACAAAGCCTATCTTAAATGTGCATGTCTCATAGAATATTCTCAAGTTTTGTGGGTGCTTCGTGATTTTATGAATTTAAAAATTAAGCAAACATAATTCTTCCTATACTCTAATTTTGCACACCTCAACCTTTCCATCTCCATGATGAATGAAGATGACAAAATATCTCAGCACACGCGCTTGTGTGTGTGAATGCAGGCACATATATGCTGGTATGCACGCAGGCATGCATAATCCCCCGTGCATGTGCTTGTTGATAAATGTTCATTGAAAGAATTGTCCTCTATGAAAAGACCCTTGTATACACTGAAGGTTTAGAATGCCACCATAACATTTTTTTTTTTGTGTGGCAATTTACTCTTAAAAGGAATTTATAGATTTTTTGAATTATTTATTTATTCCTATATTAGGTCAAGAACCACGGGATCCCCAAGCGTGTGATAGAGGACATGCTACAAATGGCGAAGGAATTCTTCCATTTACCCGAGTCGGAAAGGATGTTATGCTATTCCAATGATCCGATGAAGACCACAAGGCTCTCAACCAGCTTCAATGTAAAGACGGAAAAGGTTGGTAGCTGGAGGGACTACTTGAGGCTGCATTGCCACCCTTTGGAGGATTATCTTCATGATTGGCCGTCAAACCCTTCAAACTTTAAGTAATATTTTCTTAAAAACTAATAGGTTTTCCTTTCTTTCTCACAAATTTAAAATGATGGCAAATTCAAAACTTCATCTTATTTTATTTTATTTTTTTTGAAGAAAATGTGGAGTATAGCCACCCTGTTTCATTAATAAGAGGTTAATAAAACAAACTCAGAGTACTGAGCCAAATACAAGATCTTCAAAACTTCATAATATTATACATATGGTATATGTAATTCTCGTTGGTATAGGGAGGTGGTGGGTGAGTACAGCAAGCAAGTGAGGGGTCTGGTTCTAAAGATACTGGAGGCAATCTCAGAGAGTCTAGGTCTTGAAGGAGAATACTTAAACATGGCATTAGGAAAGCACGGGCAGCATATGGCGATCAACTACTACCCTCCCTGTCCTCAACCGGAACTCACCCTCGGACTCCCCCCGCACAAAGACCCCAATGCCATTACCGTCCTCCTCCAGAATGGGGTTTCCGGTTTGCAAGTCATGACGAGGAATGGCAAGTGGATCTCGGTGAAACCTGACCCTGAAAATTTCATCGTTAACATTGGAGATCAGATGCAGGTAAACTAACAATATATGTCCATTTAAATTTGTTTAAAAACTGTATATTGTCTTAATACAAACTGTCAGTCTGTTCATTAAAGAAGAAATAATGCATCAAGGAAACAATGCATGCAATAGATTAAAAGTATGAGGGAGTGGATTTTTCACTGCTTTATTTTGTCTTATTTTATTTGCATATCCAAATGGGGTAGCTAATTCTAAATGCCACATTATTTTCATGCATGATAGATGAGTATCGCTATAGCCTCTTAGATGCAGAGATTTGGATCCTCTCCTATATAATAATTTTGGTGCATGATTAGGGCTGGTACAAAAACTCGATAACCGGATCCGGCATTGGACCGGAACCGACCGATGCACTTCCAAGTCCGGGTCCAGATCCGTTCAAAATAGGCCCAACCCGGACCCGGACCTGGACCCGGACCCGGACCCATTAAAAAATACCCCCAAAAATATGGAATATGAACAATAGGGTTATAGGGATATACATGTAAATAGTAATGGTTGAAGAAAGATGTGTAAATAAATATTTATTTACATATTTAAGTGCAAAAACTGTTGGAACCGTAGGGTATCGGGTGAACAAATACTTAAGTGCAAATATTTATTTTCCGCTACTGGACTCGATGGATAAGTTTTTCTAATTAGGACCCACACCCGGACCCGGACCTGGACCCGATTTTCGCAAGTCTGGGTCCGGGTCTAATTTATTGACCCGTGAGGTACCAGATCCTGGTAGTGGAGGACCCGTCTTGATAGGAGCGCTTTATGCATGATTGGTACCACCATAGAGGAGATTTTGATCCTCTCCAATATTTTCTTATGGAGAATCAAATATCGAAATTCTTCGAGATATGTGTCGACTTCGTTGATACATGATGTACTGCTGAACATTGCGTTGGATCTTTCAGTACTGAAGAATACTACTATTTCCCTGTTTGATTTTAGTGTTCATTGTAAAATTAAATCTTTACAGATATAAGATATTGCAGGTTCTTAGCAATGGCCGGTACAAAAGTGTGCTCCACAGAGCCATCGTGAATGACAACACCGAGCGAATATCGATCCCTACATTCTACTGCCCTTCTTTTGATGCAGTGATCAAACCACCGCAGGCACTTGTTACCAAGGAGAAGCCTGCATTGTTCAAGAGCTACACATATGAAGAGTACTACGAAAAGTTTTGGAATGTTGGCCTTAATTCTGAGAGTTGCCTTGACCTGTTTTCCATAGACCACAAAATGTAGTCAGTCTGTATCGTTCCTTGTTTGACTCATTGAGAGTCAGAATTTTGCAATTACAATTTCAAATATTGGTCATATCAGTTCCTTGTTTGACTCATTGAGTCAGTATTTTGCAATAACAATTTCAAATATTGGTCAATATATATTGGGTTTATATCTTGCAAACTAGGCGCTATGTGAAGAGAATAGGACAAATCGAGAATATGTTCAATGAAGAATGGAGGCAAAAGAAACTGTAGCTGACTAGGAAACAGGGGACAGTCCGCAACCAACAGACTCCCTTCTCTGGGTGGTCTCGACTTCAAGTGTAGTCGATTGCTCTTCGAGAAGTCGACTACAAGTGGTCAGCCGGCAAATATGAGCCGATCTTTGGGGATCTGTTTGAACCCAAATTTGTACTCCAAGTAATATCATACGGCTCATATCGTGTGACCTTCTTTTCTGTGTGTATATCAGACGGTGAATGATCAATACTACAACCTAAGGTTTTTCTAGATTTCTATAAATCATTGTAATGGCCTCTATGAGAGTTTTCATTGTAAACAACAATCTATCTTCTGTTGAGGCTTGAGAGATAGGTAGATTATTGATGGGCTAAATTTAAAAAAACTTCACTCAAGTATTGCCGATTTTTAAAAAACCACACTCATCTTTTCTTTTTTGAAAAAAAAACCGCCCTCAACCATGTTTTAAAAAAACCTAACGTGACGGCGTCATGTTCCGTTAAAAAAACACATCCATACGGCGTGAGCTTTCTGTTAAGATTTTGTCACATGTATCACACAGCTTAAAATTGGACAATTTTGCCCCTCAGTGAATAACTCCCCTCTTTTCTTCTTCTTTTCTTCAAAAAATATTTCTTCCCAAATCTAACCCTAATCCCAAATCAACCCGAAATCGATCCCTTCCACCTTCTTCCACAATCCTGACGCCATCCCTAATCAACCCATCTCGATCAATCTTCCAATCAAAATCAACCCCCGCTCTCACACAATCCCGATCCGACAAATTCCCCAGTTAAAAGCTCCAATGTCAAGTGATCTCTCCACTCAAAATTCATTCCCTCTCATATTTGTCACATTTCTTATTTTGATGTATGCATAATTTACGTGCAGATTTGACAACCTCCAAAGCTTCAAGGAGGAGCTCGCATGACAGCTGCGATATTTTTTGGTGGGTTGAACTTGTGGGAGGAGCTGAGAAGGGGGAAAAAGCATACTCAGAATTGAAGATGGAAAATGATAAGTTGAGTTTGCTAGTTGATAAAGCAAGTTGGATGGAAATTAAACTTGGTGCCACTATAAAAGATCTTAAGAATAGGAAGCATAAGTTGGAAGTAGAGTACCATTCATTGAGGAAGAATGTGGTGGAGCTGAAAGTTAGAGAGGGAATCATGAAGGCATTTACAGAGTGCTTGCGTTTTTTGATTGTTTTATTGTTATATATTATGATGCAGCAATGTAAATGACAAAATTATGAAACATGTAATAACTCTAAAAAATGGATTTGTTAGTTTAGGTATTGTTGTAGTTGAGATTGGGTGTGTTGCAATGACGATTTGTCACTATGTCATCTCTTTGAATACTATCGTATGTTGTTCACTTATATCTTTGAATATTTTGTAACTCCCCGAGCCCGGCTCAGCTGCGCACGCGGCTACAGGTGCGCACACGCGAAAGAACGGACACAAAACTCTAACCACGCCCACCACAGACACCATCAAAAGGTGGGTTAACCCTTAGGTAACCTTTATCATTTGGTTTCCTATACATATCTTACACTCTCTTCCTTCTCCATTCCGATATGGGATTTTATCCCCTTAGCCATGCACTTAGCCATGCACGTCACTATCATTTATCCATGCATGCATTCACTTTTTCTTTCATTCATTAATTCCAAGCATAGCCCCATAGTAGATCCTATAGGCCACATCACTTCATCAAACCCTCTGATCAACCCATAGGATCATCCATAGGCCACTAATTAATACCTTCATCTCATATATTATTATTTATTTATTATATATATATTATTATATATATTTCTATATATAATATTATATATATATCCGCTTAAGTACGGGATGTTACATTGTTGTATGTTGTTCACTTATCCCTTTTAATAATAGTTCCTTACTGATCTTCTCGGGTTCTATCAAAAAAACCACATCTAATTTTTTTGCTTGTATTAGATAACTGCATTCAGCTTTGCAATTTGGTTCAAAAAATATCATGCATCTTTCTCATTATTGTCAAAAAAACTCACTCAACTCTCATGTTCTGTAAAAAAAACATCATTAAATTTATGCTAATAGAAACCTCAATCAGTCAGGTTATTATTATACCACATTCTCACTACCTGACATCAAAATGAGATCAACATTCTCATCTAACATATGAGGAAACATATTGCTATCAACAGACAAAAAGACCAATTCCATATATAGAAAGAAATGTACGTAGTTAAATATATCATTCTATGTTTGAAGCTCATATCAGAGTACATATATATCTCATATGCTTCTTTCTAACCAGTGACACATACAAACCACCAATTGAGATGAAAGTAATGTTTATTGGTTGATATGCTCCAGTTCAAAAACTGCAAAATTATCAACCTAGCACACAGCAAATGAATAAGTATGTGTAGTTGATATTCAGAGATTTCATAGAGATAAAAACAAAATAAATTAAATTGAAAACTTTACCCTCAAGTCATTTGCTACAGACTTTCACCTCCACCATCACCAGGCCTATCATTATAGGTATTGACCTACATCAAAGCAAAAATAATGAATAGACACATAGGTTGTAGTAAATTAAATTGAAAATTTCTAACATTTTACCTTTACCTTCTTACAAATAACACCTCTCATATATGGACATTTTTCATTTCTTTTCCTCCCAAAATTTGTACTGCTTCTTTCAAATTCAAGGGTTATCTCTGCATTGGAACTGGGTACTACTCTACGGCTACCTCCCCCTCTACCACCACTTCTCCCTCTTTAAGTCTCACCAAAAGTTTGCCTCACGCTTTTCATAATATCATCAGTTCTCTTCCCCTTTGGTCTCCCACCTTTGTTGGTTGACCTTTCCGGTGGTGGAGCTGCTAGGTTCTTGCATATTCTGATGTTGTGCTCAGGTTGGTGACACATCGTGCACTTCACAGTTGAACTCATCTTGCTAGCTCTTTGCAACTTTGACATGTCAGTGGGGACCTTACACTTATTCTCACTGGGATCCTTCCTTCTAGCTTTAGGTCTTCTAGGAGTTCTTCTCAATCGTGGGGAAAGGATCCTTGCACAGTCCAAATTTTTCCAAAGTGATGAGTTTGGAACTGGTTTTATGGGTACCTGTATTATGGCACAATTTTAATAAGACAATATAGAAAGGAATGATCCCAAGTACAGATAAAACAATATACCTTCGTAGATTTTCATATATGTGGCTTAGTGTAGCTAGTATCACTTTAGTCCTCTATACTTTGCCTTCTATTTCTCAAGCAGACTAGTGCATGTCTTGCACTACTCTGCACTACTCCAGATTCTTGTCACTTTCTAAAATCACAGGTTTTGTCACACAAGTTCACATAGTAGTTAACCCTTTTCTCCATTATCTCATACTTGTTGTCTTCAGATTTCCAAATAAAACAATGTCTAGACTTGTCATAGTTATTCTCCAATTTCTTTTGAATTTTTGGGGTGACAATTCCAGTATACCTATAAATCATCTCTCTTCCTCTGGAATCTCACCATCACCATTCTCCTAATCATCTCCAACATTGTTATGATTGGACGATCCCTTACTTGCAATATATATTTGTTCCAAGCTTCACATATATATTGCATAGAAAATCACACTAGGTTATCTCATCAAACCGTGATCTTGACCACTTCTCAAGGCCAATATCCATCCACCATTGTGTAGCTTCCTCGGAGATAGCCTTTATTCTATCCATTGATGACTCCCATCCTTGATGAGTATATGGTGTTGCTTCCCCCCATATTTCTCCTTGCAGGTCTAGACCTTTGAACTTCTTGACAAAGTTTGCGTACAGGTGCACACAATATCTGACATGAGCTTCACGTACAAGATCTTTAAATATCTCCAATAACCCTTGCAATAAGTGAAATTTGAACTATAAGTTTACTCACATATATATGACTTCAAGTATCAGTCAAAAAAATTGTGAAGGAAATCATAAAACTGATTAATGTGATATATAAGTATGGGATGATTTGGTACATTCTGTCTGTCTGAAATGAAAGTCCAATCTTTCAAATTTGTTGCACCAATTGCCTCCATCAAAAGAGTTAAGAACAAATTCCATGTTTCTTTGTTTTCTACTCCTACAACTGCATATGCTATTGGCCACATTTGGTTGTTTGGGTCCTTTAAACATGCATTCAGCAATATACCTCCATCAGTTGTCTTCAAATGACACCCATCCATGCTAATATCTTCCTACAACCATTCAACATACCCTTCACCAGTCACTAAAATATACAAATATACCAAAGAATCTCTTGCGTCACAACCATCTATATTTTATGTCTTGATAACAGCCATAGTATCTGGTATTTTCTTCATCATGACACTTGCATAGTTCCACAATTGAATATTTGCTCCACATGCTTTCCGTCAACCTCATCTTGTGCTATCCTTATAGCTCCATAAGCTAAATTTTTGCTAACAACCACCCCAAAATTCTTGTTAAATGCATAAATGAATGCATTCACACTTCACTTAGGCTCATCTCTGAAATGTTCAAGATAATTGGCTGCCAAACATGATGCCGTAATCTGAATGTTTTCTACAGCCCTCTCACAAGTATGTTCTAAACAAAGTGATACAATTCTAAATACTCTTTCATTTTTTTTCATGAACCCCCAACATAAAAAGGACAATCAACCCCTAACTTACACTCAATTGTGCACCTCTTCACATCATTCGTCCTCCAAAAAAGATCATACCCATTCCTAATAGCCCGCTCTCTTTAGAAAACTCTGAATTCAGTTACATGTGGAAACTCCATCCCTATTACAATCAACCCCTAACTTACACTCAATTGTGCACCTCTTCACATCATTCGTCCTCCAAAAAAGGTCATACCCATTCCTAATAGCCCACTCTTTTTAGAAAACTCTGAATTCAGTTACATGTGGAAACTCCATCCCTATTACAATCATCGGTTCCTCACTATGCTTGTCTTTGTTGTACTTGATATTATTTAAACTCCTTCCTCATCTAATCCTATAGAATCAACCATTTATACATCACAGTCATCCCCACACAAAATTTCAGGTTGCCTTATCTTGGCTCTTGGCCTACCACCCCTTATTTTTGTTGTTATTGCATCCATAACCTCTTCATCAGCAGGAACTGCCTCTTCTTGTTGTACTACCTCAAACTCATCTCCATCAGTTCCACCTCATCATCAGTTGGAACTACCTCCTCTTGTTGTAATACTTCAAACTCATCGCCATCAGTTGGAACTATCTCCACCTTTTCTTTTTCACCACCCCACCAGCCTCTACTTCGGCTTCATAGCCATCCCCATCAGTTTCACTTGCATGTACCAGCTCATAATTTGCTCGAATGTATTCCCCATCGCAATCGAAGTCTTCATCGAGATCACCAAACAATACTTTAGCATCTTTTTGGTTGACATCTTAAAATCCTCTCACTTCTAATAGAATCACTTGTGACGATGTGCCTATTTGATGACATGAACTCATATGGGATCTCATATGCAAACAAAGTTAATATATATTTGTATTATAATCAAAGCAATGTATCATATAAAGAATGTAAAATATGTTATCATAGCATAGACAAAAAATTACCATCTAATGATGTCTCCTCAACTTTTAAATGCTCCTTGGATGAAGATAAAATCTTCAATCTAGTGTCCCCAAACTCTGCTTCCACCCCTTTGGCTACACCACTGTCCCAACATGACCCATCCACCTCCTTGGCACCACTATCCCTACACTCTGCTTCCACCATCTTGACAACACCATTATCACCACATGACCCATCCACCCCCTTCGTTGTATCACTGTCCCCACAAAGCCCTTCCACCCCCTTGGTTCCATCAATACATACCCTACCTGAGGTTCTACCTTATTATCTTCCCACATCTTATTCGTTGTCGTATGGTCATTTACCAACTAGAAATTCTTTGTCAATTCCCCATCTCCTAATCTGTAGTAGATGCAATTATTTTCATTGTAGTTACAACATTTCTTTAATATGAACTTCAAGGCTTCCCAATCACACAACCTAGGATGTATGTACCGATATTAATTCTTCTTTCCACTAATATATTGCCAGTTAGATTTTTTCACAAAGTATTCATCCCATTGAACCCAGACTGCTAACACCATCCAATGCAATAAACATGTACATTTAATATAATTCAGCATAGTTCTTCAAAAATACAACTGAAATAACTTCTCAAAATGAGTTCAAACAGTGTATACAGGATGGACATCATCCGACCAAACAACAAGAAAATAAAAATAAAAATGAAAATCAATAAATAAGTAACATTTTTTTCTCTCTTCCAAAATGAAATCAAACATCAAACAAAAACAATTCGAGTACAAATTTTCTGTCTTCATACCAAAATCCTAACCTACTCATAAATAGCTAACACCAAAACCCTAACCTACTCATGCTACCCCCCCACCCACCAAGCGACAACAACCCATTTGCTTAAGATTCTCAAAACCACTAATGCCAACCCTATAAATAGATGTTTCCAGTTAAAAATAATAGAAATATTTCACATTGTTCAACAAAATTTCAATTTCGGAGCGACCTCTGATCTTCCAAGATTTTTCTTTCCATGGGCTCTAAAAATTGATTTGATCGATCGCCACCAGCAAGGATCCAGGAAAGCGTTATGCATGGAGAAAGATCGAGATGGGTTGTCGTGGTGGAAGGGATCGATTTCGGGTTGATTTAGGACTAGGTTAGATTTGAGGAAAAAATTCTTTTTGAAGAAAAGAACAAGAAAAGAGGGGAGTTATTCAGTGAGGGCAAAATTGTCCAATTTGAAGTCACGTGCGATGCACGTGACAAAAACTTAGCAGAAAGCTCACGCCGTTGGGAAGGGTTTTTTTTGAAAACATACTCCAGAAGGTTTTGCGCAAAAATAGATCAAGGCAATTTATATCAGAAATGGTATAGTTCAGGGTTTTTTCTTAATTTTAAATTTAGCTTTTAAAAATCCTCATTCATCTTTTATTTTTTTCTTCAAAAAACCTCACTTATCAAATCAGGTTGTTTAAAAAACATTATAGAACTAATGTTTTTAGCAGAAACATCACTCAATCAGGTATGAACTGTTATCAAAATCCAACAACAATTCACCAAATATGACATGAACAAATTTTCATCGTATATTCTCACATATTTTCACCAACAAAATGCACATTATATACAATTCTCACATATTTTCGTTCACCACATTCAACACATTCTCATCAAAATTATCATAAAAAATTGACATAAATATGAAATATATTTGGATACAAACCACTTCCTGATACAAACCAAATCTATAATATAATTCTATAAATACCTGGTTACAAACCTCTCTATATCAGACACTATATCATTCTCATCAAAATTATCATAAAAAGTATGGCATAAACATGAAATATATTTAAATACAAACCACTTCCTAATACAAAACAAAACTACTATACAATTCTATAAATACCTGGTTACAATCCCCTATATATCAGACATTATATCAGACACACATTTTCAAAATACATTTTTTTAAAAACTCATATTATCCTTCACAATTACACCACCAGTGCCAAAAATTAATAAGTGCACATCAAAATCCACACATTCTTTCCTCTATACACCCCCCTCGCCTAAACAAGCTCACCCCCATCTGCTCTCCAAGCTCAACCTCTTTCGAATCAAGTATCGACCGCGCAATCTCCTCCTTTCCTGTCATCACATTTTGCCAGTCATAAACTCCAATCCACTCCCCTCTCATCAACCTATACCCTCTTGCTCTTGGCACCCGCAAAGCCTAAAAGGAATCTTCTTCTTCATCGGCTTCTTCATCGCGGATCTGAAAGAACTCTCCAACCTCTCTTTGATATTCTCCCTCTCACTCTCAACCAGTGTTTGTGTCTCCACAACACCTAATGTCACTTCCTTTTTCTTGAACACCTGTATAGGAGACATTTAACAAAGTGGACACCGCGAGGAGAGGGAGTGAGACTGGGTGACTGCAAGCGAAAGTAATCTTGATGACAAGTGTAATGTTGGGATGAATTTCATGTCCATCTTTGAGTTCTTGGATGTGAAGTGCGACTGGTCGGAGGAGGAGGCATACTGGTCGAGGAGGATGTCTTTGATGGGCAAGGTGGCGAAGGCGTAGGAGGGGGAGTGAGTAGAAGTGTCGGCAAAGGTCAGAGAAGAGTTTCTCGGGGAGCTAGCTGCCGAGATAGAGGTGGGTGAGGTTGCAAATGAGGGTGCCCCATTAGGGGAGTTGTTGTTCCTTGGGTTTGAATTCATCGAAGATGGAGGATTTGAGGGAGGTGAGGGTTTGGAGGAGGCGGTGCAATTTTTGGGGGGAGGTGGTGGTGGTGGTTTGGGAGCGGAGGGGGTTGGACATGAGGACTACATGTTTGGCGACGTATTCATCGTTGTTGGGGCGGCTGGACTAGCACTCTAGGGCAGCGGCCATTTTTTAAAACATTTTCAGACAACTTTTAAATGGGGATTTCGCTGCCACCGTTTGGATGAGATATAGGGTTTTCGAGTGTGTGTGTGTGGGGGGGGGGGGGGGATTCCCCCCCCCCCCCCCCCCCCCCCTCAAATTTAGCCTTATTAGTGAGAGTATTTAAACTCTTGTGTCGTCTCTAGTTGAACAATATCTCGGTTATTTCTCACCCGGATTAAATTCGCCTAACCCGAATAAATTGTGTGCTTTTGTATTTGGTGTTTTATGTTTGCTTGGTTGTTCGTTGTGATCGGTTATCGTCTCTCGCTCTAACCCTTAGCTGCGCCAAACTTCCCTAACAACATAACATATATATATTTTTTCCTTTCTGTTTGCATTTTCTTCTCTTCCAAGCGACCTTTTTCACTCATGTTACGACAATAAGGCACCATATTGTTTCATTTATGAGAAATAACGAAATAAAGTTCAAAAAGATTATACCCAAATAATGGATTGTTTCAACCTAAACAATATTACCAAAATAGCTACCCAGCAACGAGAGCTATTCATATTTACTAATCTCTACTATTTTAATTGGAGAGTTGGGGTTTGTAACAAACAAATCCTAATTTTGTAACTATATTAACACGTATAATACACGTTCAAACTATATCCAACAAATATAAATATGCACCGCACGTGTAGCCCAAATCAAAACATTCAAACATAAACTTTTTTTTTTCTTATTCAATATATATTCATTTAATTTGACGACTTTACTTTTTTTAGACGTGCATCACACTCACATTATATTAGTATTTTTAATACCCATTTGAAAATATATAGCACAATATTTCTAACAATATATATTACCAAGTTATGTGAAATTGAAGTTCATAAATCTACAGGGAATAAGCAATTTCAATTTTTTAAATTTTCTCAAAAATCAGTTAAGCTTCATGGTATTTTGTGCAGTTTAACCCAAAAAATTAAGATATATACATATAGGATACGTACAAGAAACAAATCTGAAGCATGAATTCCGAAGTGCAACCTTGTATGTTATATTAAAATTTGAAAACAATCGTGTTATTGTATCTCAAAACACAAGCCTGCCAATACATGTTTTGTTCATTTGTTGCAGTGATGTTTTTTTTTGAAATCAAAAGTGGCCAGAAATCACCTATTTCATTAATGAAGAATTAAAGAAACAACATCATTCATAATATTACAAACCACCTCAATGGAGAAATCTAGATAAGCCAGTATTGTAGGTGATACCAAAACCTAAGGAGATACATGCAGTCCCGATACCACTGAAACTATTGTTACAATGATGTTAATAACTAGGGCTGGTCATGTGGAGATGCAAGAAAGGCGGCTGCCTCGGACCCCTGATTTTTTACCATTTTTAGGGGCCTCATAGTTTTTAAAGTTTTACCTATATAAGTCGATTTTTTTAGAACTGTAACGACCGTGCACTTTTCATATATTAACAAAATTGTTTATAACCGACATGAAGTAGTTAAAAAAAAACTGGTATTGCCCACCATCTTGGGAGCTCAAAATACGGTTAAAATAAACACTATACACATTAAAAAGAAAAAAAAAACGTGTGGGCCCCTTTCATTTTCTCTCTCGTTTACGTCTCTGTGGAGAATTAAGCACACACAAAAAATCCTAACCCTTGCCAGCGACTCTTCACCACAGAAGTGATACATTATTATTATAATAAGATATCTTGTTTTGATTTGAACAGTGTGCGATTATATATATATATATATATATATATATATATATATATATATATATATATATATATATATATATATAATAACAGTACAAATAAGATCAGAGTTAGGCACATAACAACTTGACAAAGATAAAATTGCTACAAATATTTTACTGAAAATAATTACAGCAACTAAACAGGCATTCATGTTCCAAATCATGTAAGGAAAAGATTCATATAAAAGGACATAAATAGAAGTAAAGAATTTTTCCCAAACTGTCCCACTTTTTAAAAGTTTTTCCCAAACTGCCCTACTTTTTTTAAAAAATTGCCAAACTGCCTCACTCGCTTTCTGAAAAAGCGAGTGTAGTTAATATCTCATCGCTTTTTCGGAAAGCGACTGTGAGGCTTTTGATTTTCGAAAGCCTACACTTGCTTTCTGAAAAACCGAGAAGGTTTTAACCACACTCGCTTTTTCAAAAAGAGTGTCGATTGGGGCTTTTTAAGCTTCATATCTCAATTTGGATCTCACTTTCTCTCTTTTTTACTCTTGCTTATCTCCCTTATTACTCTCTCCTTAAATCCGAAACTCAAAACCCTAGCTTCCCAAAATTGACCTCCTACCCACAAAATCTCCTCTAAATCTAAATATATTCACTTAATCTTTACCAACCCTATCACCTCCCACTCTCAAAATCCTAAACCCATCTTCCGAAAGATCCATATTTTGGAATTTTGATAAACTTGAAGAGGATAGCAACTTCAACTCTTCCACCCAACATCTACGGCTCTATCCTTCCGAATAAGCTTGTGAAGGTATGATGCATATTGGCCTATTATTTTGTACATTTTTATAGGTTTTGTTTGTGGGTAGATAATAACTCGTATATTCGTATAAATATACGTAGGTATGGATTACGATATTCCTTTTTGGTTATACTTTGATGGTGAAATAATTCGTGATCCAAAAATAGGTTGTTGTTATAGTGCTCTTGATTCTGAAATAGTTTGGGTACCTTGTACCATTACATTGGCAGAATTAGTTGAGAAAATTTATGAAGTTACTGATGAACCAAATATTATTCACTTTTAGAAGCAATAATCTTAAGGCAATTAGACATTTAAATGCTTTATATGTGGTATTTACGCTTCTTTTCTCTTTTTCTATAGGAAACAACCAAAAGCAGCAAAACGAAGCAGATTCCAGACTAATACAGACTGAGAGGTGATATACAGGAAACAGCAGAGATCAGTCGACTGACTCTTCAACCAGGCGACTGGACAGAGAGTTTGATAAGGCTCAGCACAGTCGACCTACTCCACACCAGTCGACTGGGCTGATCAAGTAAGAAATCTTCAGAAGTCTCGATGCAGTCGAATGGTTCGAAGACAAGTCGACTGGTATGCGGCGAGTCAGAAGATAAGAACAGATGCATCCTCATCCAAATCCGAATCAAAATTAAGTTATCCAAACCCAGGTGTTTTCTGCGAATAACAACTTCTCAAATAATCAAAGCAAGAAGCACGTGGTGAGCGGATAAGGAAGGAAAGAAGAAAAAGAGAAAGAAATAAAAGGCTGATCAAGATAAGGAAAGAAATAACAAAAGAAGAGGACTTCTCTGCAAAAAGTACAAACCCTAATTCTCTTCTCTTGTTCTATAAATACCAGTCAAGAAAGAGGCGGAAAAACTCTCTCTCTCTATCTCGAGAAGGCCGGATCCATCATCAAGACTAATCGTCGACAGCAAGCATCAAAAGAGGAGAACTAGACGACTGCTGATTGGGCTAAAGGGCAAAATCATACAAATCAGCGTTCTTCTGTTCTTTCTCTTAGTTTTTATTTCTATTGTAGTCATGTACTCTATTATATTAATCAATAAAAGTTTTACTATGTGGAACTAACTTTCATGGTTGGGTAGATTGAAACCGTAGTTATGTAATGCTATAGTCTTCTCTATTACTTATTGGTTGAACCTGATTGAATTGAGATGGTTTTATGATAATCAAATTTGCTCAAGAATTCTTAGGATCAGTCGACTGTGGTGACAGCCAGTCGACTGACATACGGAATCTGAGTTTATCAAGTTTGGGTATTATAAATCTGAATACGTTATATGGGCATATTGAGACGACCCGTATCTCGTGTTCATAACTTGTAACAAGGGAGTCCTTAGGGGTTCTTGGTTTAATCAACTTAAGGGATCTAGATCTGATACCAATTTCTAGAACCTTGAGTATTTGTTCGTTTCCACTGTTCTTATGCCTTCTTTAAGTGCAACTTAGTAGATACCATGCTAAATACTTAAGGAAAGAAACGAATTAGAGTAGATACCATGCCTAATTCTTGGCTTAGGGAAACATTGACTTTAAGGAGTAGATACCATGCCCTTAAGGAGAACAAACATGAGTAATTGGAGTAGTATATAACTTAGCATTACTGACTATTGGTGGAGATCAAAACCCAACTATTTTAATAGAGATTTGTGACTCAACTTGTGATGCTACTTATTTAGATCTTTATCTTTTCATTTCTTTTAGACTTTTAGAACAACTCTTTAAGATTCTGTTTTCTATTTTATTGATTAGTAAGTTAGAATCTACAATCTCTGTGGGATCGACCCTTGCTCGTCACTACGCTTTTCCAAACGATTCGTGCACTTGCGAGGTTTATAATTTGTGTCTAGTTTATCTATTTATTTAGGTATCTAGATGCACAACAGTTACTAATTGGGATAGGGATCAATGGAATGTAAAATTTTTAGCTCGGTACGCAGTAGGAAGCGAAGATGGTCAGTATTTTATGACAGTACTCGTATCCACTGATAATGCTATGAAGTCAATGATTGCTAGGACACTTGATCCCAATTGTACTTGATCTGCATTAGAGTTATATATTCAGCAAATTCAAATTATGAATGCTCAGCCACATGATAATCCTAGTTCAAGCTTTGTACGAGAAGTACCGACACAGCAGATGAGGTTTAATCCTGTTCAAACTTCACAAGCAATCCCACTGTCCCCACAAGAAGACACCTTCACAAATACAACAAACCTGGATTTTACAGATGTTGAGTTGCCACGCCAACCTAGTCCTGTAGCGCCCCAAATTTCTAATATGAGAGCTTAGAAAATAAGTGGCGAAATCCCAGCAATCCACTTCAATACAACAATAGTCACAACCAAAATCACTAAGATTTTCTTTCTTTTATTACAACAAACTTTTCATTTACACCGGAAGTCTAAACATCTCAACACAAATTAATCTTTTTTTTTTTTACAACTCAATAATGATCTCAAATAAGTCTTTACAATTTTACACCAAACACTAAATAATCCAATTATCTCAAACTGCCCACTCAAGCATCCAACCTCCAATCTAGGCCATAACCTGCAACATGTGAGGCTAGAGTTGAACCCTAACCCCAAAACTACGGGGTCAGCCATAAATGGTGTGAGTGGCAACAAATCAAACAAATAACATAAATGAACTTAAAACATAATATCCAACAAATAATAATCAACACTAAAGTATGATGTAACAACAAAGAATAATGGGTGATACCAAAACCAAAAGCCAAGTGTGTAAAAACAGGAAATCCAAATGCATAAAAGTGATTCAAGAAAACATCATGACTACATGCTGACAACGATGACTACTAAGAGATGAAGATAAACTATGATAATTTGCCCATGCTTGATTATTCCGGAGATTGATCCCACATCACAGGTATTTTCCCTGGATAATTCAGGAGATCATCCCACATCTAAATATAGATTCCTTATCACAATAATACCCCAAAAGTGTCGCCTCGACTCCGATCATTCCGTAGTTCAATCCCACATCTCAAGATAATTACTTGGATAATTCCGGAGAAATACCTCACATCTCAGGTTAACTACCTGGATAATTCCGGAGATAAATCACACATCTCAAGTTAACTACTTGGATAATTCAGGAGATTAAATCCTACATCAAAAGCCATACTGAGGTGCATAACTCAAGTTCCCATTCGTCATGACACTACTAATGCCTGTCCTTATTAGTTTGGGTTACTGAACAAATCTCCTAGAGTAGTGTACCCTACCGGACTAAAAATCTGATTACTGAAAAATGTGCCTCGATGGGCCTCAACAAATAACTGAACAACACCGGTATACTAGGGTCACCTACCTCTAGAGACTCAAAAACAAATATCTGAACAAATTCCATTTAACAAGTGGCTCAACAAAATATCTCAAAATCATGTTCTTAACTGAACATCTCAAAATCAAATACTGAACAAATGTCTTAAAATCAATTACTGAACAAATGTCTCAAAATCAAACACTAAACAAAATATCTCAATTCAAATACAAAGATCCTTCAGGACCAGTCGACTGCATAAAGGACCAGTCGACTGTCCAGAGGACATATCCCAACATTTTACAAAAATAATCTAAGGCATGACCAGTCGACTTGACAAGTCATCAGTCGACTGCCCCGAGACAAAACAAATAATTCTCATCGAATATTCTAAGTATGTGAGTCGACTGAAAGGTCATAGGTCGACTGTCCCGAAAGGACTGAACAAAATTACAAACAGTGGACCAGTCGACTGACCTCAGTCTAGGTCGACTGTCCCGAACAAGTCTCAAAGACTAAAAAATACACAGTAGGCTCGTACCAGTCGACTGCTTCGCAGTCCGGTCGACTGTCGGCTACAGATTTACAAAAAGTATAGGTCTGAACACAAATCAAGCGAGAGTATTCTAAGGATTCATCGATCATAAAATTAATTTACATCCAGACAAATAAACAATTCTCAATAATCTCCATCATGGTTACATTACTCAATCAATCAAGTACTCAAATCTCATCTCCTCATGATCTTAAACTCTTAATCCTTTGATTAGGGTTTTCTCAACAAAACTAAATGTCGTCCTCAACACATAAACAAGATTGGTTTGCAATCACTAGATCCTGATATGTAATATCTGATCACAACATAATCAGTCCTTAATATGTCTCCCAACAATACGATCTCATAGATCGACATTTCCTCAACAAATCTTAACATTTCTCACACATGATCCAAATATCAATAAAGTTCTCATCCTCCATATTAAATAATAGATCCATGTCATACATACAATGAGACTAACAAATCAATAGTGCAACGATCACAAACAAGGCATAACAAAGATCTTACTTCATTCATCATTCAAATCAAACAAAGCAAACAAAACAAAACAAACCAACTCACATTGTTCTTGAAGAAAATCCACAAAAGCTTCTCCTTGCTAGATCCAAGAATCCTCCTTTGTGCTCCTCAAAGAACTCTCAAAAGTCTAAATATTGTAAATGACGGCTGGGAATAAGAAATCCCTTATATATGCCGGAGTAAAATATTAGGGTTTTATTCTCTCTTTGCAAAATAATCCTTTTAAAAGTACATCTTACATATATAATTGTATTCTTGAAAACTGAATCAAATATCTTTTAAATTAGGATCTAATAGAAAAATATATTTCTAAACCTCAACAAATACTGATCGGAATGTCCAGTAAATACGTTTTGCACTTCAACCCTCAAAATTGTCAATTTTGCAAATAAGTCCTTCTTTTCTCAAAAATTGCAAATAGGCATAATTAATTTCTGAAAAATTTGGAAAAATACTAAATAAATTTCAAATAATAAATAATGATTTTTCATAAGGAAATCTTAATTTTCCAAACTTCTAAAAAGTCATTTGCACGTGTTTTGCACGTGTACAAAAGATAATTTTCTTAGAAAATATTTATTAAATCCTCAAAAATTATTTAAATTCATTTTCAAATAATTAAAATAATATTTGAAAATACGGGGTTCTACATCACTCCCTCCTTAGAAGAGTTCTGTCCTCAGAACTACTACTGATGAGTTCAAACACATACCAACAAAAGGAAACAATACTTCATAGATAGATCATAATCCAAATAATTTCATATAACACCACAATCAAATTAAAGATTGCATCATGTATCAATCAATGGTTCATTCATTCAAGGAAATTCAATCACATGCAAGAAATACATTCATTCAAACAATTCAGGAAAATCATTCAGCATGCAATCCTCTGGCTCCCAAGTAGCCTCCTCGAACTGTTGATTCCTCCACAATACCTTGACCATAGGTATCACCTTGCTCCTAAGGACTTTCTCCCTACGATCAACGATCTCAACAGGCTGTTCCTTGTAACTCAAGTTCACCTGTAGATCTTCAGGAACTCCTACCAACTGATGATTTTGATTGGCCACATACTTCCTTAACAATGATACATGAAACACATCATGCACTTGAGCCAACTCCTCAGGAAGCTTCAATCTGTATGCGGTCTTGCCAATCCTCTCCACGATCTTGTACGGACCAATATACCTCGGCGCCAACTTGCCACCCTTACCAAATCTGATCACTCCTTTGGTCGGAGAAACCTTGAGAAAAACTGCATCCCCAACCTCAAATTCCAAATCTCTCCGTCGAGTGTCAGCATAACTCTTCTGCCGACTCTGAGCTTTAACTAATCTCTTGCGAATCAACTCAATCTGCTCTGACGTCTGTTGCACGATCTCAGGACCATACATCTGCCTCTCGCCAACCTCATACCAACATACAGGTGTCCTGCACCTCCGCCCGTACAAAGCCTCATACGGTGCCATCCCAATACTTGCATGGTAACTGTTGTTATAAGCAAACTCAACCAATGCCAAGTATCTCTCCCAACTACCACCAAAGTCCATAACACAAGCTCGCAACATATCTTCCAGCACTCGATTCACCCTCTCCGTCTGACCATCTGTCTGCGGATGAAAAGCTGTACTGAAATCAGTCCTGGTGCCCAAAGCTGCCTGTAGGCTCTTCCAAAACCTCGAAGTAAACCTTGCATCTCTGTCAGACACAATCGAAACAGGAACTCCATGAAGTCTCACAATCTCTCCAATATATAACTCAGCCAATTTTTCCATCGACCAAGTAATCTTCATGGCTAGAAAATGTGCCGACTTAGTCAATCGGTCCACAACAACCCAAATCGAGTCATTGCCCTTCGAACTCCTCGGCAAACTCGTAATAAAGTCCATGCTGATATTCTCCCACTTCCACTTCGGAATGGGTAAAGGCTGCAACAAACCCCCAGGTCTCTGATTCTCTGCCTTGATCTGCTGACAAGTCAGACACCTTGCCACAAAATCTGCTACATCTCGCTTCATGCCAGACCACCAAAAGTGGGGTTTGATATCCCTATACATCTTCGTACCTCCTGGATGAACTGATAACAATGTGCTGTGTGCCTCCTGCAAGATACTCTCTCTCAACTCTGCATCATCTGGAACACACAACCTCTCACCCAACCAAAGAACTCCATCTTGGACACGAAATTCTGATAACTTGCCTTCCGCAACCTGCTGCAACATCTTCTGGATCTCTGAATCTGATCTCTGACCTTCCACAATCTTCTCTCTCAAAGACGGCTGCAGCCTCAACTGAGCCAAAGATGCCCCTAAACCTCGCAGTACCACCTCGATACCTGCCTGATCGATCTCTGCTGCCAACTCCCTTCGAGTAGTAATCAACCTTGACAAACTACTCTTCCTGCTAAGTCCATCAGCCACTACATTCGCCTTGTCCGGATGATACTTGATCTCAGGACGAATGTCTTCCAATACCTCCAACCATCTTCTCTGACGAAGATTCAAATCCCTCTGCTGATAGATATACTTCAGGCTCTTGTGGTCAGTGTACATATTGACCTTCTCACCATAGACATAATGCCTCCATAGTTTCAAGGCATAAATGATAGCCGCTAACTCCAAATCATGCGTCGGATAATTCTTCTCATGTGGACGCAACTGCCTCGAACCATACGCAATGACCTTGCCTTCCTGCATCAAGACACAACCCAAACCTCTGAGAGATGCATCACTGTAGATGTCATAATCCTTCCCTGCTTGCGGCAATGCTAATATAGGTGCAGTAGTCAACCTTTCCTTTAACTCAAGGAAACTCTCCTCGCACTTATCTGTCCATACAAATGCCACACTCTTCCGGGTCAAACCTGTCAATGGAACTGCAATCTGAGAATACCCCTGAATAAACCTCCTGTAGTAACCAGCTAATCCCAAGAAGCTTCTCACTTCCTTGACTGACGTCGGCCTGGGCCAATCCTTCACTGCTTCCACTTTCTGAGGATCAGTAGCTACTCCCTCCTTAGAAAGAATATGACCAAGGAAAGCTACCTCAGACTTCCAGAATTCACACTTCGACAATTTGGCATACAAGCTGTGCTCCTGCAATGTCTGTAATACCGCTGTCAAGTGCTTAGAATGATCCTCCTCCGACTTCGAATATACCAAGATATCATCGATGAAGACCACCATGAAGGAATCAATGAATGGCCTCATCACCCGATTCATCATATCCATGAAAACTGCTGGCGCATTCGTCAACCCGAATGGCATCACCAAAAATTCATACAGCCCATGACGAGTCCTGAAAGCTGTCTTACTCACATCTTCCTCCTTAACTCGTACCTGATGATATCCTGACCTCAAGTCAATCTTCGAAAACACCGCTGCTCCTCGAAGCCTGTCGAACAAATCATCAATTCGCGACAATGGATACTTGTTCTGAATAGTCACCCTATTCAACTCCCTGTAGTCAATGCACATCCTCATCGACCCATCCTTCTTCTTGACTAACAGCACTGGTGCCCCCCACGGAGATGAACTCGGTCTGATAAGCCCTTTGCTCAAAAGCTCTTCAATCTGCTTCTTCACTTCATCCTGCTCTACAGGTGCCATCCTGTACGGAGCCTTGGAAATCGGCGCACTCCCCGGCTGAACATTGATGCAAAACTCCACATCTCTCTGCGGCGGTAATCCTGGAAAATCATCCAAGAACACCTGAGGAAACTTTCGAACCACCGGAATGCCCTTGACTTCATCTGCAATAGACTTCTTAGATACCATTGCAGCCACCTGCGGGATCTTCTTCTTCCCTTGGAAAGTTACTGCAGGTCCACCTGGTGCTTTCACCAACACCTCCTTCTGCTTGCAATCAATTGTGGCATCATAAATAGCCATCCAATCGATGCCTACGATGACATCCACTCCCAACACTTGTAGCTCGATCAAGTCGATGCCGAATATCCTTCCACCAATCTCGATATCACAGCCCTCGTAATATCGATCCGCTACTAGCTCTTCACCTGACGGCGTTGCCACCGACAAAACCCTGCCTGGAAATAGCTTAGGTTCCAAACCTAAGATCTTTGCAAAACTTGGCGATACAAATGTATGCGATGAACCAGTGTCAAACAAAACCTTTGCTTTTATTCCATTTATTAAAACAACTCCTGTTACAATAAGAATGATACTCAATCTTAAATTATTCTGAAATAAAAGCTTTTATTCATTACACTGATTCAAAAAAAAATGAAAGAAATCAAAATTCCTGCATACCCTGTATTACATCTTCCGAGTTTCTCGCATCCTCCTCGGTCAATGCAAATACTCGCCCTTGCCTCTTCGGGACTTTGCTTCCACCCGAACCATCTTTCTTCAGTTGTGGACAATGGGGCTTCGAATGTCCAGTCTGCCCACACTGAGAGCAAACATGCTCTGCCAACTTCGGACATGCGGATCTGTAATGTCCTACTTCCTTGCAGTAGTAACAGGTCACTCCCTGAGCTCCAGGTGCCTTCTGCACCGGTCCACTGAACTTCGCCTGCTTCACGGGGAATCCCTTCCCACTCTGGCCTGATGCTGGCCTCTTGTTCCGGTTCCATGTATCCTGCTTCTTCTGAAACAGTTCCATATCCTCTTCAGTCATCGCGGCCCTCCTGACCAGCTTCTCGAATCTCCTGATACCCAACGGAACCATCCTTGACCTCAAGTTCGGCCTCAAGCCCTGCTCAAACTTTTTGGCCTTCTTTGCTTCATCCATGACCAACTCTGGTGCATACCTTGAAAGTTGAGCAAATTTCGTCTCATACTCCCGAACAGTCATGCTCCCCTGCTGAAGGTTCATGAACTCAGTCGCCTTCTTCTCCTGAACATCAAGAGGAAAGAAGCGATCTCTGAATTCCTCCAGAAAAGCTTCCCATGTCAAAGGCTGATCTCCCAGAGTCCTCTTCAGTGACTCCCACCAGACACCAGCGTCTTTTTCAAGTTGCATAGAAGCCAACTTCACCTTACTAGCTGCTGGAGTCTCCGACACTTCGAAGATCGTCTCCATCTTCCGAATCCAATCGTCAGCTGCTGTTGGATCAGCTTGCCCTTCGAAGACTGGCGGCCTCATCCTCTTAAAGGATTCAATCTGCTTGATGGGGTCGGCATTCACCAATCCATGCCCAGCTCCATGATTGGGCGGCGGATTCTGCTGCTGCGCTTGCTGCTGCGCCACATTGAGTGCCATCAGCGTATTCAACGTCTGATATACTTTGGCAAACACAGCTTCTAGGTCAATTCCCGCTCCTCGAGAACTACCCGATCCATCCTCATTGTTGCCACCATTTCTACCTCTGGGTGCAACCATCGTGATTACTGCAAAACGAGGGTAAAGTTAGAGCACACATACAATTCAAACTCAAATCATTACCCTATGGCAAGGCCATAACCATACCCCAAACCATAATTTCAAACCAAACATCATATTTTAATTCTATGTGATACTCACACTCTGATGTCCACACCTAGGTACTCACTCTCTAGTGTCCACAACTAGGTTGGTTGTCATACTATGTCTATTATTACATTGAAGCGGAGCTCTGATACCAATCTCTGTAGCGCCCCAAATTTCTAATATGAGAGCTTAGAAAATAAGTGGCGAAATCCCAGCAATCCACTTCAATACAACAATAGTCACAACCAAAATCACTAAGATTTTCTTTCTTTTATTACAACAAACTTTTCATTTACAGCGGAAGTCTAAACATCTCAACACAAATTAATCTTTTTTTTTTTTACAACTCAATAATGATCTCAAATAAGTCTTTACAATTTTACACCAAACACTAAATAATCCAATTATCTCAAACTGCCCACTCAAGCATCCAACCTCCAATCTAGGCCATAACCTGCAACATGTGAGGCTAGAGTTGAACCCTAACCCCAAAACTATGGGGTCAGCCATAAATGGTGTGAGTGGCAACAAATCAAACAAATAACATAAATGAACTTAAAACATAATATCCAATAAATAATAATCAACACTAAAGTATGATGTAACAACAAAGAATAATGGGTGATACCAAAACCAAAAGCCAAGTGTGTAAAAACAGGAAATCCAAATGCATAAAAGTGATTCAAGAAAACATCATGACTACATGCTGACAACGATGACTACTAAGAGATGAAGATAAACTATGATAATTTGCCCATGCTTGATTATTCCGGAGATTGATCCCACATCACAGGTATTTTCTCTGGATAATTCAGGAGATCATCCCACATCTAAACATAGATTCCTTATCACAATAATACCCCAAAAGTGTCGCCTCGACTCCGATCATTCCGTAGTTCAATCCCACATCTCAAGATAATTACTTGGATAATTCCGGAGAAATACCTCACATCTCAGGTTAACTACCTGGATAATTCCGGAGATAAATCACACATCTCAAGTTAACTACTTGGATAATTCAGGAGATTAAATCCTACATCAAAAGCCATACTGAGGTGCATAACTCAAGTTTCCATTCGTCATGACACTACTAATGCCTGTCCTTATTAGTTTGGGTTACTGAACAAATCTCCTAGAGTAGTGTACCCTACCGGACTAAAAATCTGATTACTGAAAAATGTGCCTCGATGGGCCTCAACAAATAACTGAACAACACCAGTATACTAGGGTCACCTACCTCTAGAGACTCAAAAACAAATATCTGAACAAATTCCACTTAACAAGTGGCTCAACAAAATATCTCAAAATCATGTTCTTAACTGAACATCTCAAAATCAAATACTGAACAAATGTCTTAAAATCAATTACTGAACAAATGTCTCAAAATCAAACACTAAACAAAATATCTCAATTCAAATACAAAGATCCTTCAGGACCAGTCGACTGCATAAAGGACCAGTCGACTGTCCAGAGGACATATCCCAACATTTTACAAAAATAATCTAAGGCATGACCAGTCGACTTGACAAGTCATCAGTCGACTGCCCCGAGACAAAACAAATAATTCTCATCGAATATTCTAAGTATGTGAGTCGACTGAAAGGTCATAGGTCGACTGTCCCGAAAGGACTGAACAAAATTACAAACAGTGGACCAGTCGACTGACCTCAGTCTAGGTCGACTGTCCCGAACAAGTCTCAAAGACTAAAAAATACACAGTAGGCTCGTACCAGTCGACTGCTTCGCAGTCCGGTCGACTGTCGGCTACAGATTTACAAAAAGTATAGGTCTGAACACAAATCAAGCGAGAGTATTCTAAGGATTCATCGATCATAAAATTAATTTACATCCAGACAAATAAACAATTCTCAATAATCTCCATCATGGTTACATTACTCAATCAATCAATTACTCAAATCTCATCTCCTCATGATCTAAACTCTTAATCCTTTGATTAGGGTTTTCTCAACAAAACTAAATGTCGTCCTCAACACATAAACAAGATTGGTTTGCAATCACTAGATCCAGATATGTAATATCTGATCACAACATAATCAGTCCTTAATATGTCTCCCAACAATACGATCTCATAGATCGACATTTCCTCAACAAATCTTAACATTTCTCACACATGATCCAAATATCAATAAAGTTCTCATCCTCCATATTAAATAATAGATCCATGTCATACATACAATGAGACTAACAAATCAATAGTGCAACGATCACAAACAAGGCATAACAAAGATCTTACTTCATTCATCATTCAAATCGAACAAAGCAAACAAAACAAAACAAACCAACTCACATTGTTCTTGAAGAAAATCCACAAAAGCTTCTCCTTGCTAGATCCAAGAATCCTCCTTTGTGCTCCTCAAAGAACTCTCAAAAGTCTAAATATTGTAAATGACGGCTGGGAATAAGAAATCCCTTATATATGCCGGAGTAAAATATTAGGGTTTTATTCTCTCTTTGCAAAATAATCCTTTTAAAAGTACATCTTACATATATAATTGTATTCTTGAAAACTGAATCAAATATCTTTTAAATTAGGATCTAATAGAAAAATATATTTCTAAACCTCAACAAATACTGATCGGAATGTCCAGTAAATACGTTTTGCACTTCAACCCTCAAAATTGTCAATTTTGCAAATAAGTCCTTCTTTTCTCAAAAATTGCAAATAGGCATAATTAATTTCTGAAAAATTTGGAAAAATACTAAATAAATTTCAAATAATAAATAATGATTTTTCATAAGGAAATCTTAATTTTCCAAACTTCTAAAAAGTCATTTGCACGTGTTTTGCACGTGTACAAAAGATAATTTTCTTAGAAAATATTTATTAAATCCTCAAAAATTATTTAAATTCATTTTCAAATAATTAAAATAATATTTGAAAATACGGGGTTCTACAAGTCCGGTTCATGACTATGTTCCAAATGACACTTTATTTGAATTATTTCAAAATGCTACTATTAACAACGACCGATGAAGATGAGGAAGAAACAGATGATAAAGTTGATGAGAGTGCAGAAAATGACGAAGATGATGAATATGCAAATGTAAATCCTATGAACAGTAGTTCTAATGAAGTGAGAGCTACTGATATCTATGCTAATGTTAATGCTCTTGTTACCGAGGAGATGACACAAGGTGCTAGAGTATATCAAGTTCCACAAGAGTCTTCTAGTTCATCCAGTGTAGACGAATTGTACATTAGACAGGAGTTTGTAAGTAAAGAGTCGATTAAGCAGGCTGTGAAGCTGTATTCTATCAAGAAATATCGTGAATTCGTCACATTGAAATCTTCACTGACACTGTACACTATTAAATGTAAATTGGCACCTAGAAAACGTACAATTGAGGAGATTGTGAAAAGTCCCCCAGTAGTAAGTGATGGTGGCTGCCATTGGAGATTACGAGCAATTGTTCCAAAAGGCGGAACAAATTTCGTAGTGAAGAATATAGTTGGGCCTCATACTTGTACGAATCCCACGTTGAATCAGGATCACTGTAAAGTTGAATCTAACCTTATTTTCAATTTGATTATGAGTGTGGTGAAGTCTGAGATAGGTTTAACACCACGGGCCATTATTGAGATAGTAAAAGTACAATATAATTATCAAATTTCATATAAGAAAGTATGGATTGCAAAACAAAAGGCAATTGAGAGGTTGTTCGGTACCTTCGAAGAAGCATAGCGAAGTTGCCTTTTCTTCTATCAGCAATACAAGCAGCAAATTCAGGAACCGTTGTCCACTAGGATAAATATCCGTCTAGTCCTGACGAGGAAATATTCAAGGGAGTATTTTGGGTATTTGGTCCTTCGATTGAAGGTTTCAAGTCTTGCAGACCTGTTATTAGTTTTGACGGAACTCACTTGTACGGTAAGTACAAGGGCTGTTTGTTAATTATTGTTTCCCTAGATGCGAATGATAGCTTATTTCCCTTTGCATTTGCATTAGTTAATAGAGAGAGTATAAATACATGGACATGGTTCATGAGTTGCATTCGGTATTTTGTCAACGATCGTATTGAGTTGTGTGTTATCTCTGATCATCATGCTAGTATTTTGTCTGCTATGGAATTACAAAATGGAGCTTGGGACGGACCTTATGCATATCATCATTATTGTATGAGTCATTTCGCTACAAATTTCTTTAGTAAATTTGGTAGCAAGGCATAACGGAAAAAATCCAAAATTATAGCGTGTAAAAACTAACCCAAAAAGTTCAGGACCAAACTCGCTGAACTTGAAACCATCAATGTCGAGGCGGCTAGTCGACGAATCGGGACTACCACACCTACAAGAGTCTGCACAGTCGGAGAAATATATCGTCTCGCCATCCTCTCGTACCAAGCCATGTAAGTCGCATGCACCGGTCGATCAAACGGAGGAATGTCACCGATGATTTCGTCGAACCGGTGCTGATTCCATCTCTCAACATATGTAGAAAAGCTTGTGACCCAATTATGTTCGGATTGTCGACCCATTCCAGTAATAGAATGCATATCGGCATTGAACGGTTCAGCAACAGGAATCATTTGAAGAAAACCAAACTTATGTAGCACTCTATTCACATAGTAGAATTCAACTGTGCCAAAGTTGATTAGTGGTATTTTCGTCAACCACAGATCGCACCTGTACAAGCAAATAGACGGTAGTCGAGCAACACGCGCCTCCGTGTAGGGCATCCACACGATGTAATCATCTGCCAACCTATCCATTTCATCACGGAAGTACGTCAGGCATCTGTTGGGATTGTCTGTCCATGTGAGATTGCCGGTAGGGGTGGCGAACGGGTCGTTCGGGCCGGGCCGGGCCCAACCCGTACGGGTTGGCACGAATTCGTAGCCAGTCCGGGCCGGGTTGCACCCTTATACGGGCCGGGCCGGGCCGGGCTACGTTTTCGTTTGGGTGGCCCGCCCAACCCGTGAACCCTTTAAGGCTCAACCCGGGTTGGGCCGGGTCGACCCGCGGGTTGGCCCGTTTAATAATATATATATATATATATATATATATATATATATATATATATATATATATATATATATATATATTGGTAGCTTAAATTAAAATAATAATAATAATAATTTTACAAATGATGTATACAAACAACCATATTTTTGTTTGATGAATACTACAATTCTTAAAAAATTATAATACTAAGTAAGTAATAAAACTAATAAGTAATAATACTACAATTCTTCAAATATCCCCAAATGATGTTTAATTATAATACTAAGTATGTAATTCAGTAATAATACTAATAAGTAATAATACTACAATTCTTCAAATATCCCCAAATGATGTTTAATTATAATACTAAGTAAGTAATAATACTAATAAACAAAAAAATCGTAATAATAATAATAAGATTGAAAGAGTGAAATTGACAACAAATTTTGAAATTTTATTCATATGAATTTAAGTTATACAATTTGAACAATTTATAACGAAATGAAGAATTCAATTCACAAATAAGTTTTATACAATAACATATTTGTTATATACAATTTTAATTGAGTACAAGTTTTCTAATTTGACATAACAAGCAAAGCTATTGTTGTTGTTGTTGTTGTTGTTGTTGTTGTTCTTCGGGCGAGGTGCTCCCACTTGTGGAACTTGATAGTGCTTTCCCTTGCGTCCTATCTTCAGCCTTCAGCCAGTCTTCTGTGCAAACGAGCATCTCCAACACCTCGGGCTTCAACCGATTCCTGTAATCAGATAGAACCCTGCCACTTGTAGAAAATGCACTCTCAGAAGCAACTGTAGAGACAGGAGGAGTTAGCAAATCTTTAGCCATAATTGACAGAATACTAAAAGTGTGTTCATGTTCTTTCCACCATTGTAAAATATCTAGTGGAGAAAGAGTAGGCTCAGTATCCTGTTGGTTATACCAATTTAATTCATTTGGTTGATTAGTCCTAGGTTTTTTAGATTGAATTTGTTCAAGTAAACTAAAAGTTCTATCACCAATTCTACTTTTACCCTTACCTTTAGAACTACCAGAAGAAGAACTAACTACAGAAGTTGTACTACTAGAAGCAAAACGTTTATCATAATAATCATACAAGTTATTTAAAGTAGATTCAAACTGAACTAAAAAAGTAGCGCAATCAGTTGTTAATTCTACATTGTCCTCTAAATATCCAAAAAACATTTGTATCAAATTCTTCGTACCTTCTAATTTGATACCGGGATCCATAACAGTAGCAACACAAATCAACATAGGAGGAGGAAAATAATACTTCAAAATTTTTTGAAATGCAGGTATTACAATGTCACTAATATAGGGATCATTTAATATTTCGTTAAATATTTGCATCATGCTAACTAATTCAATAAAAATGCTACTAGAAGTAGATTCATATGTTTTTGAAAATTTTAAAGTTGCGGTTTTAAAAGGTTCTAAAAATTTCAACAAAGATTCGGCAAAATACCAATCGTTGGGAGTCATTTCAAAATTGTGCATATTTTTTGCGATACAAAAATCATTTACAACTGCTTTATAATCGGTGACAACATTTAGTAAATCAAAAGTAGAATTCCATCGGTGTCGAACATCCTTTGGAAATTTTCTAAAAGGAACATTTCTAACCCTACACCAAGCTTTCCATTCTTGTAAAATGCTTGGACTTAATACAATGAAATGTACACAATTTCTAATTTTATGTATATATGGATTGGCTATTTTTAATGCATCTTGAACACATAAATTTATAATATGACATGCACATCTAAGATGAAAAATATTGTCAGATGGAGGGTTTAATACAGATTTTAAAGTAGTAATTGCTACATTATTGTTAGATGCATTATCAAAACTAATAGCCATAATTTTATCGCGAATATGAAAAACATCACAAATTTCTATAATACGGTTTGCTATTTCAGCGCCACTATGGGGATACGGCAACGACGCAAGTGATATGATTCTTTTATGAAGAATCCAATCATTGTCGATCCAATGACAGGTTATTCTCATCGTTGGAATATTGTTGACACCCGTCCAACAATCCGAAGTTAAACTAACCCTACAAGTTAAACTCCATAAAATTGCAATCAAAGCATCCTTCATTTCCATGTACACTTTAAAACAATTCGATTTGCAAGTATATCTCGGAATTCTTTTAAAATGAGGGTTTAAGGCCGTTTGATTAAAATTTTCCAAGTTCCTACTCTCGGGATAGGAAAATGGCAACTCTTCCTTAATGACTAATCGGGCCATTTCCCGACGAACAAGTTCGGGATCATAAGGGTGGCTATCTACTTGACCGGCCCTAGGGTTGATTTTTTGTTGGCCTTGTATTTGATCAAGAAGTTCTTTATGATTATGTTGTATGTGCCTACTAATTGTACCGGTGCCGTCACCCCTCTTGAATTTGTATGTTTTACTACATGTTTTACACACTTTCAAACCTATACCCGGAGTATGTTCATCCGGGATATACTCATAAAACTTGTGCCAATCGCTAGTTTCTCCTCTACTTTTCCTACTACTACGGGGTTGTGTGGTTTCGGGTTGTTGTTGTTGTTCTTCTTCATCTAATTGAATGCCACCTACAACATCCATGTCGTGTGTACCCCATTGTTCCATAGTAGGATCAATGTAATCTTGGGCGGGCTCACTAGTTGGGACAATTGGTGGCCTACGTGAAGAAGAGGAGGAATCTTGTCCGCTACGACCGCTACCGCGTGATCTAGACATAATGTGGTAATGTGCTAAAGTATGTAAAAAAAAATCTACAATGTAGGAGCGGTGAATTATACAAAAAAAATCTAAAAAACAAGAGGGTTGAGATAGAGAAGTTAAAAAAACAAACAATAATTTTAACTAAAACGCAAAAAAAAATTTAACAAGAGAGATAGAGATATTTTGATACCGTTCACCGTAGAATACGCGTATGTAAAAAAAATCGGGAAAATAAGAATATAATAGAAAAGATGGAGGAGCGCTTTGCCGATTCCGCAATTGAAGAGTTGAGAAGAGGTTGAAGTAGATTTGACGTGGGTTGAAGAGAGTTGAAGACGTTGAAGACGTTAAATTTTGTTTCCGATACGACCGAAATTTGATCGTGTATATGCCTCCTTGTATAATTATTTGATGAATACTACAATTGTTCAAAAATTCTTTAAAATGATGTATAATAGTAGAGAGAGTAAGAGAGTGAGGTGTGATTTTTTTTGAGATTTTTAGGGGATATTTATAGGCTAAATAAGTGGAAAAAAACAAAAAAAATAAATAAATAAACCAAACGGCTATTAGAGCCATTTACAACGGCTCCAGAGCGGCAGCAGCAGCGAACGCGGATTTTCGACCGTTCGACCCGCGGGTCAACGGTCGACCCGTCACGGGTCGAACGGGTCGAAAACCGCGGGTCGACCCGCGGGTTAACGGGTCCAACTCGCGAATTGGGCTGGGTTCGTGGGCCGGGTTTCGCGAATTTAATTCGCGTAAATTGCGACCCGGGTCGACCCGGTACTGTTCACCGGGTTCGACCCGAACCCGCGAAGCGCTTAAACGGGCCGGGTTGGTGGGCCGGGTCGCGGGTGGGTCGCCGGTTGACCCGGCCCAGTTGCCATCCCTAATTGCCGGATTAGTACACACCGAGTGGAGGTAACATGTGCTGGTCCTCGAGGAGATGGACCCAATTGGGTGATTGCCTCCGCACTACGGGCCGACCCACATGAATACGCTCCCAACTCCAGACTTGTAGTAAGATTATTGGTCCATTCATCTGCACTGAACCAAGACTATAATTACACAAAGTTCGGTACAGGGACGACAGCGCGGTACTACCCCAACTGTACTGTCCGACTCCTCCCAGATCGGTAATCAACGGGAGGTACATCAAGGAGACCGAATGACTAGTCGAATTTGAGAACATCATGCCGCCATATAGTGTAAGAATGTAGGCCCTGCAGTAGCACTCCACCTCCACCTCAGTGGAATCTTCATTCAATCGATTCTTGAATGTGTCCTTCAACCACTTCAACCGAATAAATTTTTCATTTACTGCTTTGGTTTCCACTTCGAAACCAAGGTACTGTTCCACTAGATATACCGGTTCGAAGTCCATTATGGCGGTCACTACCTGTCCATCAACTGAAAGACCGGTGAGTACAACGACGTCCTGCAGTGTCACTGTAATCTCCCTAACTGGCAGGTGAAAGGTATATGTTTCAGGCCGCCATCTCTCAAGCAGTGCGGTAAGAAGAGGCCGATCACATTTGATGGAGCTCATCAGTGCAATACCATATAATCCACAGTCCCATAGGATCTCATGAATCCGTGGGTGCATAGGCAGTGGATGACCCCCCCTGAATGTACATTCCTTAGATTCACCTTCCCACACATCCTTCAAATGGTGATGCGACTGGAGAGTAAGGAGTGTAGGGTCGAGGGGACCTGGATCTTCGAGAGGAATATAAGATGATGAAGGGGCTGAAGAAGAAGGACCCACCTCATTTGGATTAGTTGGGACCTATACAACAATAATATTTACATCAAAAGACCGATATTATATTTTATTGTATGATAATCAAACTAATCGAATATAAATAATTATTCACTTACATTAGTGCGCTCGGTACCACCACGACGACCACCACGTCCACCGCGAGGAGATGGGCCAAAAGAAGTACGTGGTCCATCGCCGCGAGGAGGTCTATTACTCGATTCTTCCTCCACATTTCCCATTGTGCGTGCCATTTATAATAAAAGAGAGTATACTCCAACTAAAAACAATCGTTATTAACTATACCAAAATATATAACCTACATATATCTACATATAAATATATCTAATTTTTACACTACATACCTACATATACTAAAATTAGAATATATACTATATACCTACATAAATAAACACTCAACTTAATGCTACAATTTTTTGCTAGTTGTTTTTTTGAAGATCCAATGTTTACTTGGAAAATCAACAAGTTTGGGTGATTAACAAAACATTAAAAAAGGAAGAGTTTGATAAATATACCGAAAGCTTTACCCCCAAATTCAAAGCACTCCACTTCCTTCAACCGCAAGCTTTACCTCCAAATTCGAAAATCAACACAATCTTGAATATTGGGGTTTAGGGTTTTTGGGGTTAAAGAAGGATGAGAGAAGTGGAAAATCGAAAGAAGATGAGAAATGTGAGGATTTTATGAGTGAATCGACGTATTTTGGTGTGTTAATGGCCGAAATTAGAGCAAATCCAGGATGGGTTAGGGTTTTGTTAGAAGAGGAGGAGGAAGATAGAGAGTGAATGTGAAAGTGAGATCTGATTTCGAACGTGGGGGCTAAAAAGACCCAATCAACACTCGCTTTTTCAAAAAGCGAGTGTGGGTTAAATTCCCTCGCTTTTTGAGAAAGCGAGTGTAGGAAAGTGAAAAACTAAGCCTAACACTCACTTTCTGAAAAAGCGATGAGGTTTTACCCAAACTCGTTTTTTCAGAAAGCGAGTAGAGCGTTTTGGGATTTTTTTTAAAAAGTAGGACAGTATGGAATTTTTTTTTTAAAAGGTGGGACAGTTTGGAAAAATATTCTAGAAGTAAAGTGGTAAAGAGGTAGATCAGAAATATGCCTCACCAAAATCATATACTGAAATCATTATTAGAGCATCCACAATGGTATTTCTCATATTCTATTATATGGCAGCTATAGTAATAGCATATAGGGGAGGATCGTGCAGTGGTGGTTTGTTAAATTTTTCTCATTTGCGTGTAACATATTAAAAGACCAAATTACCCCCTCCTTTGATATTCAAAGAATATGGATTGAAGGGCAATTTGGGAAACAAAAAAGCCGAAAAAAATAATAATAATAAATCCTTGGATGGGATAACATCTCCCGGACGGGAGATGTTTCCCCGTCTGAGGAGATTTTAAAAAAAATAAATAAATAAAAGGGAAGGACGGGGTATGTTTCCCCGTCCGACTCTTTTTTTTAAAAAAATAAAAATAAAAAATTAGATGGTATATGTTTTCCCGTCTCAATCGATTAAAAAATCTTAAAATCGGAGCGACGGTATATGATATCCCGTCCTTTATAATTTGAGAATTGGTATTTCGTTTCTCATATATGAGAAATCAGTATAGCGAATTTGCTATAAAATGGGAAAATGAAAAACCATTGCAGCGATTCGTTTCTTATAAAATGGCAATTTGCCATTTATAAAAAACCACTGTGGATGCTCTTAATAGTTCAATTGAGCAGCAAGCCGACTTCTTCAGCCTCACCGACAATAAGTCTCCTATGTCTAAACTAATTTAACTACCTAACTATATCTTTATTTTTTTAAAATTTTTTATGTGACTGTAATATGAGTCACAATCCAACACTATTTTGCATTGCCAACCACGCTAGCCATTTTAGCTCGCTAGAATAGATAAATAATAACAATTGGATAATTTGGCTAGCAAAATAAGTCTACACTCCAACCATACTAGTTATTTTGACAAAACATAGATATTTTAAAATTCAAAATAAAATATAATATAATATAAATCCCAAGCCCATAAAAAAGCCCAAGCCCACAATGAAAAACTCAAGCCAAAAAAGGAAGATCGGGGAGTTTTCTGCAGTTCGAGATTTCTCCGATCGCGATTTCTTCAGCGATCGCTTTTTTTTCTTCTAGGATTTTTTTTCTTCAATCGCTTCGTGATTTTTGTTTTGTTTAGAGAGTCAGAAAAAGCGGAAGGGAAGTTTGACGAGCAATATAACTTCGCAAGATCTGGCAAATAAATCTGACAAATATATTTTGCCAAGTGGTTTGGCGAGTCCCATTGAAGCATATTTTTTCCTTTAAATTAGTTATTTTAGCTAAAATTAATAGATTGCTCATATATATGATGATTCTAATCCTGGGCCTAGGATGACTGAAACCCTAGGATGATTCTTTGATGTGAATATTGAGATGTGAAGAAGATCAATGGTTATTCAAGAATGCCCAACATGAGAGCCTAAATAGAATCTCAGTAAAGCCCATTACAACAAAAGAAAAGTCAAATTGAAATTTTAATTTAAAATATTTGAAATTGCCTGAACAGTCCACGGCCCAAAATAAAATCCCACCCATTGTCACGTACACCTACAGAAAACCCAAAACTTAAAAATTAAAAATACAAATAAACAAATAAATAATAAGTAAGCACCTTCATCCCTTCATGTATCTGTCCCTCTTAATGTCATCCATTGCATCAAGTTTTTGATTCATTTAACCTCTTGGATGTCAAGTCATCTTGGATTCCTTCATAATGCAGTAGTTGAAATTTCTCCCGAAAAAAGAATTATCAGGTAGAGGGAAAACCAAAGTGGTGCATGCATGAATCACACACAAAAGATAACCTTGTATAACCTGTAAATTAGTCACATTATTTGAATTGCTTAGTCATTTGCATATCTCAAAAGATGAGCTCATTACTTCCATTTCCATATTAATCTTAATCTGTTTATTGGTAATTGCATAGTATGTTTAGAGTACCAATAAAACTGATAAGCAAATACAGTTAACTTAATGATCATTACACACTAATGAGTATGTTTAGAGTACCAATAAAACTGATCAGCTAAAAAACACATGATATAATGCATTTTCCTCTTTTCCGGTGTGCTGCTGCTTATTAAATGTAAGCCGGGTTCTATGTTGTATAACTACTCTTTACGTATAACAGAAGCATCGTTTATAGTTCTTAATTCAGGCTAGCTTTGTGCTTAATTTTGCTTTCTTTATGAATTTAAACATATTGCTTACTTACTACTCAGTCTTAGCCTAGTGGACAATTACTCACTACTGTTTGATTACCATTTTTTCCCCGTGTGTATCAATCAACCATATTTCTCCAAAATTAGGTAGGATTAGATATCCTTTCTTTTATAATATACCTTTTAAAATGGCGGTATCCGACTACTTTACAATCTCATGTATAATGCAAGTACGAAATCCCTAGTTATACACGTATAATACATGTGGATGGAACAAGCACAGACCAAGAAGCACTCTGTATCACTCGCATTGCATGTTGATGCTAAGAATTGACTTTAGTAAAGTTATGCTTATAAATTTTCCGGTCCATGTGCATGAACAGATTATATTCTAGTTGCAACCTAACTTCAGAACTCTTCTCAGACGATCAGATATATCAGATATACGGTCATTCAATCGTGTACATGCCGCAATCAGAATCTAATATATAATGCCACCCCAAACATCTAAAAAATTCAACCGACAAGACAAATCACATGAACCGCTAATCATCCTGGACTAGATGAGATCTATTTGACCATCATTAGATTTTGTTTATTTGCTTCCAAATTACACCAAATCAAAATCTTCATCATTATACTATTATTAGTTGACATCCTCATCCCCCCTCCATTTCCAAACAGTCAGGAAGCCATAAGCCATGTACAGGTCGGCAATTTGTGAAACAAGTTTAAATAAATAATTTTAGGGTTTTTCCATAGAGGTATCCAACAATTATATCAATTCCAAATAAACCCACAAATCCCTATTTGCATAAACACCATTAATAATTTGGACATCACTAAAAAAAATTGAATTGAACACAAAATTCTGAATAATGTCAATGTGAACTTGTTGGTGGAGTTTAAATTAATTCAAATTATCAAGTATGTCAACTTAAATTAAACAAAAAAAAAAAAAAATCTACAATAAACACTTTTTTGAAGTTAAACCTATATTATGGGATTTATGAAAATAGAGATTTCGGAGTGGCTTATTTGAAAATTTTTAAATTGCTAATGACCTCCACGAAAAAAAACCCCTAATCTCTAATATTATAATGGGAGAGTTGGGTTTGTCATTTGTAGATATTCAACCATCTAATCTCAATCATTCATTTTTAAGTAGAAGTTATATTAAATATTCATTTACATAACTATTGTTAGTTACCATAATACCCTCAAAGTTCAAATTTATTTATAATATAATTATTTACAAAAGTACCACTCATATGAAATAAAAGTTTGTGCCATTATGGATAATTTGTAAAGAATATGTATGAGTAAAGGGATATATTAAGTTCCATGCCAGATTACATCTTATTATTTACTTTATAAAATAAATAAAAACTTGATTAGAACGTTCATCGCACGTGCAAATTACTAGCAATATTATAATGGGAGAGTTGTTAGTTACCATAATACCCTCAAAGTTTAAATTTATTTACGACATAATTATTTACACAAATGTCACTCATATAAAATAAAAGTTGATGTCACTGGGGATAATTTATAAAGAGTATGTAATGAGTAAAGTGAAATCTCAGGTTCGATGTCATATTGTCTTAGTATTTACTTTATAAAAAAAATTATTAGAACGGATTGCACGTGCGGATTACTGGTGTTTTTTAGTGCAGATTACCGGTGTTTTTTAGTTTGGTTTGCCTCTTTGAATTTCTTTAATTATAAAAATCACTTAGTTATGACTAAATTATGCCAAATCTTAATGCATCAAAGCACATGGGTTTGTGCTATTTATATGCCCTTAAATCCTCCACTTAGCACCAAAAAACCTTTGTTATTTCTCCTACTGATATCCTATTTTGTTAAAAAATGGGCTCCCCTTCAATTTACTACTACATCATCCTTCCACAACCCCTAGCTATCATAGTAGACTTCTTCAGTTGCATATACCTCTCAATCAATATTGCCTTGTCCTACATTGGGCTAAGTTCTTCCCCTCTTGGAGAGCAACATGGCCAGTTCTACCCTCTCTCAGAATTCGACTTCACTTCCGTCGCTTCCTCTTCATCAATTAAAGAGAGACTAGTTGCTGTTGACTTTGCGAGCTTGGCAAAAGGGTTGTACACTGTCGAAGAAGATTCACAGTGCACTGTTTGTTTGGGGGATTTCGAGGCAAGGGATGAAGTGAGAGTGCTTGGAAACTGTCATCATGTTTTTCATAGAGATTGTATCGACAAGTGGGTTGATTTCGGGCAAGTCACTTGCCCTTTGTGTAGGACTAATCTAACACCGGAGGGCGGGGAAGAGAGAGAAGCCTATAAAATGTAGAGACGATGAGAACTTAATTTATTTTTTTTAACTGTGTACTAGTTAAGGGAAACAGAGAGGCCAGTGAATTGCCTCCGATCCCATACGTATGTAATTTGTAAACTTGAGTTAGCTGTAACTGGTTGTGAGCTAACAAAAAAATTATATGTAACAGAAAATTATGGCATGGAAAAGAACTTTGTATTTTCAAAACTGCAAAAGTTAGCCCAATTCATTATGGTTATTGGAAATCTATCTGTGTTTTTCTAGTAGTTCTTATCATATTTGCTCCGAGAGAGAGATGTTTTCTACTTACAAGTCTACAACAACTCGTTGTGTGAGAAAAATGATTGGTAAGATTTGTGACATAGTGGATGAGAGAACAGTTGAGTTGGAGATGCCAAATAGAAAGGGGTTCACATTGGATATTGTCATGTATATTCCTTTGCCGAAATGAAATATGATATCCTTGGAAACTCTAAATTTACGGGACTGTGGGTACATAGTTCGATGTGGAGTTCTTCCGATTTGGGAAGGTCATCGTAAGGTGATGAAGGGAATGAGAGGCGTTCAGCAAAACCTCTACAAGCTTTGTAGGAACAGAAAATCTTGCATAAGTGTTTAGAAGTCCATCGCTCCTAAACCAGTATCTAGTATGTCACCACTAAAATCGCCGAAGTGAGATCACGACGTTCGAATATCCTCGGGAGGTGGAGAATGTCTCGAGATAGGTGGAGTTCGTGCAGAGGGTGACACCTTCGTGTTGATGACTACAGAGTATAGCATACGATTGGAGAAATAATAGGTGAATGTAAATTCGACTAGCTGAAGAAGTCATTGAACTAGATTATTTGCAAGAGGAGAAAGAAAAAGTATAGAGCCAATTAATCACACAGGTGTGGAAACCTGAGTATGCAATTCAAGGTGAAGATTGTTGGATTTATGTCTTACATACTAGGTTCCTTGTGAAGAGAATACAGTGAAACGAGAAGAGGATCGAAGCGAATATTGGAAGAAGAAATGAGCAGCAGGAGGAAAGAAGCAGCCCAGGGAGCAATCGATCGCCATGCTCTCGGGTGCTCTCTGACTAGGTGGAATCCAAAACATACTGCTCTTTTGGAGCAAGCGACTGCAAACAGCGGCAGTTGCAGTTTTGGGCCGGTTCTCTGGGAATTGTTTTAGCCCAGTTTTTCTCCAAGTTAAATTGTACGACTCATATCGGGTTGCTTCCTTTTCAGGGTATATCAAACTGTTACTATATTAAGACTACAAATATCATTGTAATGGTCTTCTTTGTGATGTTGTACTTTATCTACGAAATTTTCCTTTGTAAACAATAAAGTATCTTTCAGTGAGACTCGAGAGATAAATAGATTCTTGGTGAGAGTGATTGTAGCTCATGTATCTTCTTTAGGTGATTAATATCTTGGTTATTTCTTCTCCGTAATAGGTTCGTCCGAACCGAGACAAAATTTTGTGCTTTGTGTATTTGGTTTAGTCAACTTGTTTGTTTGTTCATTGTGATCGATTATCGTTTCTCTACAATCCCTCTCCGCTGAGTTTAATTTTCTAACATTTACATGCGGTTCATGGAGACTACGAAAGGGTAAGCCCAGGAATGAGAGCATCTGTTTCAGGGAGGAAAAGCAACCGAAGTATTGAACATTAAGTTGCGTCTTTGAGAGCTAAGTTGAATGAGAAGTTTCAATGTTGTATTAGAAGGGCACGGAATTTGAACAATCTGATAATAAAATCTAAATATGTCAGTACAATTTATTTTTGAACTAAACTGGGAGATAAATGTCAATGTGCTCTATTGAAAAAGATGAATCACCTTATTGTCTCTGGAAATGCATCATAACTAGGGCTGCAAACGAATCAAGCTATTCGCGAGCTATTTGGCTCGAGCTCGGTCAAAGCTCGGTCATAGCTCGGCACGAACCGAGCTCGAGCTCAAAACCGAGCTCGTTTCGTTAACGAGCCGAGCTCGAGCTTTATTATTATTATTTTTAGACTAAGCCCGCGAGCTATTCGGCTCGAATATGGTCAAAGCTCGGTCAAAGCTCGGCTCGAACCGAGCTCGAGCCGAGCCCGAGCTCAAAATTGAGCTCATTTCGTAAACGAGTCGAGCTCTAGCCTGAAGGTATTCGGCTCGGCTCGGCTCGATTGCAGCCCTAATCATAACCGATGGCTCCATATGTCAAAATCAAAAATATTTGGATCTAAAAAAATAATTTTAGGGATCGAGATAAATGTATGCTTGTTGGAAAAAGTTTTTGCATATTTTCCGGGCCGGATTCCTGTGGGTTTCGGCCATCGGCGGCGCCGGAAATTGATTGGATCACGTTCCTCTCGTTGAGTACTATTCCGTAATGTACTCACCTGCCAAAAAGGTTTCCGTATGAATGAGAAATGTAGGTCCAAAGTTGGGTACTCGAAATGTACTAATTTGGACAGTTGAAATGAATAATCCCACATCGGAAGATGGGAAAGATTTTCTCTAGTATATAAGCTAAAGAAATGGATTAAAGGGCGTAGCCCTGGGGTTACCACTAACGTATAGTGGATAGAGGACCTAGCCAAAATAACAAACACACACACGCGCGCACCCGGCCTCGGCTTCGTTTGGTCTGGTCTGGTCTGGCTTGGCCTATATTTTTTTTCCCTATATTTTTTTTCCTCAGTTACTGTTGAGGCTTTTCAAATTCTGTAACTACTGGTACCATTACTCTGTAACAGCAGAGTAATGGCTCATCAGTTACGTCATGACTCTACTGTTACAGAGTAATGGACCATTACTCTGTTATTACAGAGTAATGGACCATTCAGTTACTCCCCTTCTCCTACAAGACCAGCAACTTCTGTCTGCCAGTACACACAGTTTCAAACATTCTGAATCTCCTTCTTCTTCTTCTTCCTCTGAGTCACAGTCTGAGAATACAACACAGCTACCCGTTCGCTGAGATCTCTGAAGTTATGGTGCTGCTCTTCAGGAAAAGGTAATACAGTTGTATCCTGGAAGGCAATTCGTCAACTACCGTCACACTACGGGGCATATTTTACTTTAAGGACAGAGATCTTAATCTCGACTCTATATTAAACTATATTGTAATTCTTCACAAATATTGTTAGCATTTTCCTGTTTTATGAAATTCAAGTTCTAACAATCTTAAAGCAAAATTTTTCCTCTATTCTAACAATTTTTGTGAAGATTATTTACAGATACTGTTATCATTTTGGAAAAACAAAACAACTAACAGTTCTATTTCAACTGTTTCAGCATATGGAAAACACACAGAACGATAATGTCAGTGGACTTATCAGTGAACAAACACAAGTGACCCAAAATGTGACTGCACAATCGGTTGCGTCACAAACGATCGTTCTGCCCACACATATAACTATGGGAGAAAAATCAGAGAAGTTCAATGGAACTGGATTTAAGAAGTGGCAAGGAAAGATGCAGTTCTACCTGACCACCTTGAAGCTGGACATGTTTCTCACTGAAACTGCCCCTATGCTGGCACCTATGGATGCGCACTCCGTTGTCGCGGTTGATGCATGGAATCAGGGTGATTATCTTTGCTGAAATTACATCCCGAATGACTTGGTAGACCCACTGTACAATGTCTACTGTGTCTTCAAGACTTCCAAACTACTGTGGGGGTCTTTGGAGAAGAAGTACAAAACATAATACGTCGGCTCTAAGAAGTTTGTAGTTGGCAAATTTCTGGACTACAAGATGGTTGACTCCAAGACAGTTGTGAGTCAAATTCAGGAACTGCAGGTGATAATGCACGAAATCCCTACATAGAACATGACGCTGTGTGAACCATTCCAGGTTGCAGCGTTCATCGAGAAGCTTCCACATGGATGGAAGAACTTCAAGAACTACCTCAAGCACAAGCGAAAAGAGATGTCTCTTGAAGACCTCATTGTCAAGTTGCGGATCGAAGAGGAGAATCGCAAGGCTGACAGGTCCTATGGAAATAAGTCCATAGAAAAGGCCAACATGGTGGAGCACGAACAGAAGGGTAAAAAGTGAAAGTTTGTGCCACAGGCCTCGAACAAAAAACCTGCAGCAAAGAGGTTTCTTGGTAAATTCCACAAGTGTGGTAAGCTGGGCCACAAAATTTCTGACTGCCGCAGCAAGGACAACAACCATGCTGGAACTGGATAGGCAAAAGGGAATGACAGATCCCATGAACACATAGCTGAGAAACTGTCCACTGGTCTCTCTGACTTGGACCTCTGTGCTGTTGTATCAGAGGTGAATCTAGTGGGGAGCAATTCTCGAGAGTGGTGGTACGACACTGGGGCCACCAAGCACATCTGCTCGGACAAGGAGATGTTTACTTCATACCAGAAGTGCAACAAGGATGAACAGCTGTTCATGGGTAATTTTTTCACCTCCAAAATTGCAGGAACATGGAAGATAGTGCTGAAGATGACTTTAGGCAAGGAACTAACACTCACAAATGTGTTGCATGTTCCAGATATTAGAAAGAACTTGGTATCAAGATCTTTGCTAAGCAAGAATGGATTTAAGGTTGTTCTTGCTTCTGATAATTTTTTATTGTCTAAGAATGGGGTGTATTTGGGTAAAGGATATGTAAAGGATGGACTGTTCAAATTTAATGTAATGACAGTCATCCCTAAACATATTGTTCCTGTTGTTCTCAAAGTTAATGAAATTACTCCTATTGCTTATGTTGTTGAGTTTTCTTCTGTTTGGCATTAAAGAATAGGTCATGTTAATTTCAATTCTATGCGTAAATTAATTAACATGAATTTGCTACCAAAATTTAAGGTAGACAACTGCGAAAATGTGAAGTTTGCTCAAAGGCCAAACTCACTAAAACTCCATCACATTCTGTAGAAAGAAACACAGAAACTCTCGGTCTAATTCACATGGATCTGTGTAATTTAAAATACGTGCAAACCAGATACGGTAAAAAGTACTTTGTGACATTCATAGACGATTGCACAAAATTCTATTATGTATATTTGTTACATAGCAAAAATGAGACTTCGGATAAATTCAAAGAATATAAGCTTGAGTTTGAAAATCAACTTGGCAAAATGATTAAAATCATTAGGAGTGATAGAGGAGGGGAATATGATGCACCATTTAATATGTTCTGCTCTGAACATGGAATAGTTCATCAGATAACTGCTCCTTACTCACCTGAATCAAACGATATTGCCGAACGCAAGAACCGAACTCTAAAGGATATGATGAATGCCTTATTGATGAATTCTGGTTTACCCCAAAACATGTCGGGGAAAGCGTTGCTGACTGCCAACTACATTCTCAATAAAATACCTCACAAGAAAACTGGCAATACACCATACGAACTATGGAAAGGTAATGTACATTCGTATAAATACCTCAAAGTGTGGGAGTGTCTAGCAAAAGTGGCAGTACCAAATCCAAAACAGGTCACAATAGGACCTAAGACTATTGATTGCATATTCAAAGGTTATGCACACAACAGTAGTGCATATCGGTTCTTGGTATATAAATCAGATATACAGGACATCCATGTATATACAATAATGGAATCAAGGAATGCTTCCTTCCTTGAACACGTGTTTCCGTGCAAGGATACTATGTATCCCAAACGTACAGTCAACAAGAGAGTACAAGGACCTCGGTTGATGAACCAAGAGATGATAATGATGAACCTAGACGAAGTAAACAGGCTAGAACATCAAAGTCATTTGGTCCTGACTTTGTAACGGCCTTTCTGTTAGAGAATGAACCCAGAACATTCAAGGAAGCCATGTCGATGCCTGATGCTCCTATGTGGAAGGAAGCAATAAAAAGTAAAATAAACTCCATTATGCAAAATCATACATGAGAGTTGGTCGATTTGCCTTCTGGGTGTAAAGCTTTATGAAGCAAATGGATTTTCAAGAAAAAATTGAAACCAGATGGTTCAATAGAGAAACATAAGGCGAGACTTGTGGTACAAGGATTTAGGCAAAAGGAAGGCCTAGACTTTTTGATACTTATTCTCCGGTCACAAGAATAACTTCCATAAGAATGCTGATAGCTATTGCATCTCTACTTAACCTCAAAATACATCAAATGGATGTCAAAACCACATTTCTAAATGAGAATTTAGAAAAAGAAATATACATGAAATAACCTGAGGGTTACGTAGTTCCTGGATAGGAAAACAAGGTGTGCAGGCTTGTAAAATCCTTGTACGGACAGAAACAAGCTCTACAGCAGTGGCATGCAAAATTTGACAATGTTATGATGTCAAATGGTTTCAAAATAAATAAATATTAAGTATATCTACATCAAAGATACTCCAAATTGATACATTCTGGTGTGTCTGTATGTAGATGACATGCTCATTATTGGTAGCAATAATGACATTATCAAACAAATTAAGAAACATGCTTAGTGGCAAGTTTGATATGAAAGATTTGAAAGTTGCAGATGTCATACTAGGAATCAAAGTTTTCAGGATGTCTGAGAGAATTACTCTGTCTCAAGCTCATTACGCTGAGAAAATACTTGAAAGATTCAAGAATTACTCCAATGGGACTGCCAAAAGTCCAGTGGATCCCAGTCTTCACTTGTTCAAAAACACAAGTGACAACATATCACAATTGGAATATGCACGTGTAATCGGCAGTCTGATGTACTTAACAAATTGTACAAGACCAGACTTGGCACATTCAGTAAATGTACTAAGCCGCTACACAAGTAATCCAGGACGAAGTCACTAGAAAGGAATAACTAGAGTATTGAACTACTTGCGACATACTCAGAGTTATGGGCTGTATTACACTAGATATCCAGCAGTACTAGAAGGATACAGTGATGCCAACTGGATATCGGACTCCAAGAACTCGAAATCCACAAGTGGGTATGTCTTCACTCTTGGTGGTGTAGCTGTGTCATGGAAATCCTCTAAACAAACGTTACTAGCTAGATCCACCATGGAATCTAAGTTTATTGCTTTGGACAAAGCGGCAGAGGAAGCAGAGTGGCTTCGAAACTTTTTAAAGGATATTCCCATGTGGGAAAAACTAGTGCTTGCTATATGTGTACACTGTGACAGCCAATTGGCTATAGCAAGGGCACTGAGTTGTATGTATAATGATAAGTCTCGTCATATCAGAAGGCGACACAAAACCATTAGACAACTGCTCTCTAATGGAATAATCTCTATAAAGTATATAAAATTGGCCGACAACCTAGCAGATCCATTTACTAAAGGTTTTTCACGAGAGCAAGTTGTGAGTTCATCAAGAGGAATGAGTTTAAAGCCCATGACGAAAGAGGATACTTGATGGAAATCCTACCTAGAAATTGGAGATCCCAAGATCTAGGTTCAAGGGGAAAACTAAATATTTTTGAATCGACATGAGCACTGAGAGATTAAAATCTCGTACCCACTATTAGGATGATAAAACAGTGTTGCCTGCAAAGGGTTAGGATAAGCTTATCTTTTAATAATTCCCATAGCTTTGAAATAAAAGTGGGAATATAACAGGATACTCTTTATAGGCAATCACCTTGTGAGTGTGAAATGGGGTCATTTCTAGGAGAATGAAGAGAGGCTACATTCTCCAAGTTCACTCACGATTAACTAGAATTGTTCAAGGCCAAAATGAACACAACAAGAGAACCTAGTTCTGTGAGGAGATGAAACTGTGTGATAGTTATTGTCTAGGTTCATATCAAAGCCTGGGTAGTTCAAGACATCATGTTCACTACCTGGTCAAGTGAATCCGATGGCTACTCACTAAGGATGGTTCAAAGTTGAAAAATTACTACTATTCCTGATGCAGTGATTTTCCGATTGTATTCTCAGAATCTTGTCTGTCATGTATTTTTCTGTCATGTGTTTTTTCTGTCGTGTCTGGATTACATGGTTTGGTCATTTCCATTCATGTAGGGGATTGTTGGAAAAAGTTTTGCATATTTTTCAGGCCGGATTCCGGTGGGCTCCGGCCACCGGCGACCCTGGAAATTGATTGGATCACGTTCATCTCGTCGAGTACTATTTCGTAATGTACTCACTTGCTAAAAACGAATTCCATATGAATGAGAAATGTAGGTCCAAAATTGGGTACTCGAAATGTACTAACTTGGACAGTTGGAATGAATAATCCCACATCGGAAGATGGGAAAGATTTTCTCTAGTATATAAGCTAAAGAAATAGACTAATGGGCGTAGCTCTGGGGTTACCACTAACGTGTAGTGGAGAGAGGACCTAGCCAAAATAACAAACATACACACGCGCGCGCGTGCCCAGCCCTGGCTCGGTTCGGTCTGGCCTGGCCTGGCTTGGCCTATATTTTTTTTGGCTCGCTCAAAATTTTCCCCAGTTACTGTTGAGGCTTTTCAAATTCTGTAACTGCCGGTACCATTACTCTGTAACAGCAGAGTAATGGCTCATCAGTTACGTCATTACTCTACTGTTACAGAGTAATGAACCATTACTCTGTTGTTACAGAGTAATGAACCCTTCAGTTACTCCCCTTCTCCTATAAGACCAGTAACTTTTGTCTGCCAGTACACACAGTTTCAAACATTCTGAATCTCCTTCTTCTTCTTCTTCCTCTGAGTCACAGTCTGAGAATACACAGCTACCGGTTCGCTGAGATCTCTGAAGTTATGGTGCTGCTCTTCAGGGAAAGGTAATACAGTTGTATCCTGGGAGGCAATTCGTCAACTACCGTCACACTACGGGGCGAATTTTTCTTTAAGGACAGAGATCTTAATCTCGACTCTGTATTGTACTGTATGGTTTGTTCCTTTTTCCTGTAATTGTAATTCTTCACAAATATTGTTATTTTTTTCATGTTTTATGAAATTCAAGTTCTAACAATGCTATCCTTCGATAAAAAAATCAAAGTTTGTTTTGTGACAATCATAATTGCACCAAACAAACATCATTAAACCTACAAAGTCGGAGGAAAATGAGATTCCCAAGGTTTAGAAACATTGAACAGTAAAGTTATTGCCAACAAACAAAATGGCACTGCTAAAATGAGTGTGAAACGCGCATTAAGAATTAATATTTAAAGCAAATCGAACAATAAAGCTCTTATTCCCTCTTCAACGTCATTATCTAAGTTTCTCCGTTCAAAATGGATTTTAATACAAAGCAGAAAACTTCTCAAAGAGATACAAAATTTTCTTACAAGTTATTGATCGATGTCAATCTTTTATTACCAAATGACAATGAGATATTTGGAGAGGTTGCTAGGTGAAGAAAGGCTACTGTTAAGAATTCGTTGCCGAGTTTAGCGATAACATATCCAATAAAGAAAAAAAACAAAAATAAGTAGATCAAATCAAGCACACAATGATTTGTTCCTATTTAACTACTAATGTGGGTGAAAATTACAGGTGATCGGGGCCGTACAATCTCAGCACGCATCTCTTCATGGGCAGTATAGTAATTTCATGTTGCACCATGCCTGCTAGAAAAACATGGGCCTCCTCTAAGCCCATTAACTCACCCCGATAAGCAATCACGACTCTCTTACGGCCTAACAAATGGAGATTTCCAGCTAACCACGGTTGTTAGTCAAATCCCCCCAAATATGGGATTGAACAACGAATTTCTCTATCACAAATTCTTTCCTATCTAGCTTATCCTCCAATGTCTATAAATACTTCTCCCTCATCACCATTGAAAGATAATCAAAATTTTAGTAATTAAATCCAGCCTCTACTTCTGGTTACTAACTTAGATTGTCAGAGGGTCTGTCGCCAGGATCACCACTGGTGTTTCAGGATGCCCTTGCAAGTTTTTGGCGGGTCGCCAACCAGTGCAACCACCACAACCTCCACCAAAATAGCCGAGTCTCCTTCGTATTGGAGTCATCCACGTTGAGGAGTCATACGGGTTCACCTGATCCGAGAGACGAGAAGATAAGGTGCTTAAACACCTCCAGCAGATGGAAGACCGCCTCACCCGTGTAGGACAAGATGAGAGGCAATAGAACAGAGGTTACCAACCTGTCCGGCCTTCCTTCGCCTCGTTCATCTCGAAGCCCTAGCTCCAAGGGACTTCAAGCCTCCAACCTTTGAATCATACAATGGCGAGTATGACCCGATGGATCACATCGAGAGTTTTAAAACTCTCATGATGATCCATAATGCCTCAGATACAGTTCTTTGCATGACATTTCTAGCTCAACGAAGGATTGGTACTCTTGACTCACCCCTAGCTCCGTCTACTCCTTCGAACAGCTCGATGAGCGCTTCCTCACTCATTTTGTGATGAGCTGATGGGCAGAAAAGACAAGTGTCTCTCTGCTAAAGTTAAAGCAGAAGGATGGAGAGTCGCTCTTAACTTCATCCAGAGATTTATGGTAGTAGAAGGAGTCAGGTTCGTAGCGGTCGCCTTCAGATACAACGTTCGGTACGACCTCCTCAAGACCTCTCTTACCAAAAGTCCACCTTTCTCCGAACTTCTCCTACGTAGTGAAAAATACATCTGCGCCGAAGAAGCTCTTCATCCTCGGGACCAAAGTGAGCCCTCTTCTGGATACAAACGAAGAAACAAAGAAGTGGGGATGAAGAGGGGCCTAGGATGTCCCTGAGGGACGATTCCGAACAATGCCATCTCCTCTGGTTCCTCGCTTCAACAAGTTCACCCCTCTCAATGCAAGTGTCTTGACGATCCTTTTGGAAATTAAAGGAGATGGACTACTCTGACCCCTCATAAGATGAACCCAAAAAACAAAAGAAGAGACAAGAGTCGGTGGTGTCGATTTTATAGGGACCATGACATGACACAGATGAGTGTCGAGCTTTCAAAGACGGCATCGAAGCTTTCATCTGCTGTGGACACCTCTCTGAGTAAACCCTGAAGAATAATTTCGAACCTCCGCCGGCTCGAGGAGCTAATTAATGAAAGAGAAATATCCGGAGGATTAGTACTTTCAGCCTCGATTCATTCTCCATTTCATCCATGGAGATCCTATGAGAGGGGAGTCCAACTCCTCCCAAAAGGCACTCGTTCGAGAAGTCCACTCAGTGCACAATGTCCCCCCCACTAAGAGTTGGGGAGTCCCAATAAATTTCTCGTACCGAGATCTTGAAGGCGTTCGAATTGCCCACTGCGATGCCTTAGTGATCATTCTCTCCATGATGAACCACGGAGTGCACTTCGTCATGGTAGACAATGGTAGCTTAGTGAACGTCCTCTTCCTCGAAGCTTTCGAAAGCATTAAGATGTCCACGGATTGCCTAAAACCTGCAGGGTACACCCTCCATGGGTTCTCTGCGGCTCCGGTCCAAGTTAAAGGAAGTATTACAATCGATGTAACAGCAGGCAAAGCCCGTACTTTCCGAACCGAAGCCATGGACTTCATAGTTGTTAATGTGAAGGCCACCTAAAATGCCATTCTCAGCCACCCTGGCCTAGCTGCTATACACGCTGTAGCTTCGGCATTCCACATGAAGATGAAGTTTCCCACGCTAGCTGGGTTAGGAGAAGTCAAGGGAATTCAAAAAGTGGATTGGGCATGCTACACGAATAAAATGGAGGGCTCGTCCTTCTGCTCGAAGGTTTAGAGATCCCACAAATGAGGAACCAAGTTGAGTCAGAACCCGTTGATAAAATCCCGCTTTGGGTTCCTTGAAATTTCTGAGCCACGCAAAGAAAAGCTCGCTCCTAACTAGGAAGGACCCTATAAGATCTACAATGTCGTCCGACTAGGACTTGAAGGCCTAAGGAGGGAAGGAGATATTAAGGACCTGAGATGCTAAGCACTGGATGAAGTTTAACGAGGGTGCTTAACGCCCTCCACTAGGTTATTCAGATTTGTAATAAAACCAATTCTTATAATGGTCAAGGCATGTAATAAGAGCTAGCCACCAAGTCAGCCACCTAGTTTGATTCTTCAAAAAAGACTTAGTGTTTCTTTCATAAACTCTGATACTACCCTGCAGATGCAAACAATGAGTTCGGTGCTCACCTCCTCTACCGAGCTACACCAACAACTCATTAATTTGCAGCAGTAGGTTCGGAGTCAAGCTTTTCTATAGAGATGTTCCCATTACTTGCTTTCTATCAAACAGCGGGTTAGGATTCCAACTCGTGACTTAACCTACTTTTACTTTAGAGTTCAGCTTGTCAGATCCTTCAATCTTTTATTACCCAAATCGCACCCTTAGGTTCTTAGCTCGACTTGTCATCCGAACCCTCACGAGAAAGGCACAACAAGTGCCTAGGTTCGGTTAAAATGATACGACGTAGAAAACAGTTCGATTACCACAATTATGATGACCCAATCCAAGCACGCCACAATCCTGCACGCATGCAGTTGTTCGACCCTGGAGAAAAATAAAAAAATCCTAAGCCCCTGATCTTCTGCCAACATGGCTCTCCCCTCGCCCCTTGACATGGTAATCCAGGTCACTCGCAAATTTTACCTAGAAATTTGCTTGGCTCGTCCATCAACCCTTGGCATGTTAATCTGGGTCACTCGCGAATTTCTCCCATAAATTTTCTGGGCTCGCCCCTCGGCATGGTAATTCGAGTCACTTGGAAATTTTTCCTGGCTCGTCCCTCACTACTAGTAATGGTAATCTGGGTCACTTACTTGTAAATTTCTCCATAAATTCGCTTAACTCGTCCCTCGCCCCTCGGCATGATAATCCGGGTCACTTGCAAATTTCTCCCGCAAATTCGCTGGGCTCTACCTTCCCCCACGGTATGGTAATCCGGGTCACTCGTGAATTTCTTTCTAGCTCGTTCCTTGCCCCTCAGCATGGCAATGTGGGCCACTCAAAAATTTCTCCCACAAATTCGCTTGACTCATCCCTCGTCCCTTGGCATGGTAATCCACGTCACTCGTGAATTTATCTCACAAAATTCACCGGTCTCGACCCTCGCCCCTTGGCATGGTAATCCGAGCCTCTTTTGCTTGGCTCGTCCCTCCTCCCTCAGCATGGTAATTCGAGTCCCTCACGAAAAACTTCTAAAATTCACTTGGCTCGCCCCTCCTCCATCGACATGGTAATCCGAGCCTCCCGCGAAAAGCTCCTGAAATTCTCTTGGCTTGTCCCTCCCCTTCGGCATGGTAATCTGAGCCACTCACGAAAAGCTCCTAATATTCTCTTGGCTCATCCCTCATCCCCTAACATGGTAATCTGAGCCTCTCGCAAAAGACTCCTCAAATTTCACAAGGTTTGTCCATCGACGACATGTCATTCGATCCCCTTGCAAAATAGGCACAACAAGTGCCTAATTTCGGCCAAACCGAACCCCCCTAGTTCGGCGCCAGGCCTACCGCTCGAGCCCCTGCAAAAGTAAAAAAAGTGCCTGCTTGGACATGGGTTTGGATCCTTACACTAGCTTCAGTTCCCCTGCTACCTCGGCATCTGAACCTCCTACTGCCTCGACCTCTAGACCTCCGGACCTTCTACTACCTCAAACCCTACTAGGTCGGCTCGGACCCCAAGGCGTCATCCGAACCCCATACAGATGCTCTCTAAAGCCTCAAACCTAACTGGGTTGGCTCTCCTACAACCTCAGACCCAACTAGTTCAGCTCGGACATCCAAGCTTCATCCGAACCACATGTGCAAATTCCCTCTTCCTAGTCCGAACATCTCAAGTAGAGGGTCGTCATATTCATGTCAACTAGTTTTAATAGGTTAGTGGTTCGTCCATTTGGCTGCTTACTTCGAAGTCCTGGGTTCGATTCCAAGCCCCAACATTTGGAATTGTATTTTTTTCCAATTTCCCAAATAGGGTTCGACTCGGCATACATATATTTTTTCGAACATGTTATTAGATGGATCCATTAACTTAGCAGTTTTTTTCATTCGCCTCACTACTCTGAAGTCCTAGGTTCGAATCTAAGCCCCCAACACTTGGAATTTTATTTTCATTTTGGGATTCCCAAGCAAGGTTCTGCTCAACTTACATATGGTTTTTCGAACCTCTCAGCAAAAGCACCCAATAGCTCAACATTTAGTTCGTTCGCCCCCCAAACTTAAGGTTGTGGGTTTGATGCTGAACCCCCACAATATTATTATTTTCCAAAGTAAGGTTTGGTTAAGCGGGCCACGCTCGGTTCATATATTGTCGTCCGAGAAACTCTTCTAACAAGTCAATTGGCTTAATGGTGAAGTAGTTCTGCTGCCGAGGGGGAGGTCTTGGGTTAAAATCCGAGCCCCAATATTTTAATTAAATATTTAATATTTTTCAAAGATGTCTGATCTTGAAAAGCATGCCAACTCGATCCAAGTAGATCTGAGTTGCACTCGACCGATTCGAACCTTGCCAGCCTCAGGCATGGTATTCCGGGTCAGCCACACATGAAGCATAAAGTTGGCCGTCAGATCTCCTTGAGCCTCGCTCGGTTCATATCTTTTCGTTTGAGGCATTTATCACACTAGTCAAGTGAAACAGTGGTGAATTCATTCGCATGCCGAGGGGGAGGTCTTGGGTTCGAATCTGAGCCCCAACATTTAATTATATATATTTTTTCTAAGTCGTCGGATCTCATCAAAAAGTGTGCCAACTCGATCCAAGACACACCCGACAATCCGAACCTCGCCAGCTTCGGCTTCGGCACTCAGCATTGTTTTCCGAGTGTGCCACACATGAAGCGCAAAGTTGGCCGTCCGATCCTTTCGAGATTTGTGCCCTTATTTGAATTTTTGATTACAATTCTGAAAATAATAATAAATTTGAAAACTATTTTAAATTTTTTGAAAAATAATTATGAATTTAGAAAATTTAATTATAAATCTAATAAATAATTATAAATTCTATTTAATTAATTTTGGAAAATTAATTAAAAACTCGAAAAAAATATTTTGAAGCTCTAAAAGACAATTATTACTATCAGAAGCTCCTAACAAGATTTTAAGCATCCTCAAAAGTGGTCTGTACCCTTTTAATTGCGTAGAGAAGAGAGAAATACACCTCGAAGGCTGTTATATCCAACCTCCAAGAGTGGGGGGCTTATAATATTGGTGAAAATTACAGGTGATCGGGGTCGTACAATCTCTGCACGCATCTCCAAACTTTCAAGGGCAGTACAGTAATTTCACGTTGGTAGCATGTCGCTAGAAGAACGTGGGCCTCCTCCAGGCACCTCAACTCACCCCGGTCTGCAATCAGGGCTCTTTTACAGCCTAACAAATGAGGATTTCCAGCTAACCATAGTCATTAGTCAAATCCTGTCACGCCTCGCTTCTCAAAGGAACACGAAATACGGGTACGTGACAAAACCCAGCGAATGAATTTTACCATTCATAAGCTGTAAGGATCAACTCAACAGCATAACAGGAAATATAAAAGAAATATACAACCACGCATGCATGAAAAAAAAAACTCATAATTAACAGAATTATTTGAAAACAATACTTAATCCTCAAATAAATATTAGATCTGGAACAAAAATAAAACTTCGGGACAACATGCCTAATACAAGTTTAAGTAGCAACAAGGAATTGATAAACTCAAAACAAAAGTAAACTAAAGCATAAAGATTCCATCCCAAGCTCAAAACACTTGGTCACTCACTCCGTCAGGTAGCTGATCTCCAAAACCTATGTAATTATTAATTAAAAGAATAGAGAAGCAGGAAAACAGTACGCCCGTTAGTGCAAGTTACGGGCCGCAAGTAGTACAAGCAAAAGGTGGGTAGCAAGAACATAAAGTAGGAAATAGGAAACAAGTGCATGGAGAGAATAAACAGTCGATAAATAGAGTCCAATAACTAGCAGGAAAATAACAGGTTCAGGTGATAAGTGGACATGCAAGTTGTGTAACGGGTGTCAGGTAAACTTGTAAACTGGGAACAAGTAGCATGCAACAATAACAGGAAACAGTAATAGGTAACAGTATCAGATAACAGTAACAGGTAACGGTAACAGGAAACAGGGATGTGCAAGTGAAACATGTTATTCTTAAGTCTATTGATTAACCCTATAGTTAATGCAGCAATCATGCGTCCCATATATTTACCACATGTTTGATGCATACAATCAATTTACATTTAGATTTTGTGGTGGATTCTATAGGGCCGTGTACTCAGACATCAGGTAAACAGTAAATAGTAAACAGTGTCATGAATCATGTAATCATGTATCCATGAAAATAGTTGAGACTTATGGGTCCCCTTCCGAGTACACCTTCCTGTGGGGAAGTATGTAGTTAGGTAATACAGTGAACATTTGGGACCTATAGCCCCCCTTCCGAGTACACCTTCCTATAAAGAAGTATGTAGTCAGGTAAAACAGTAAACAGTGGTGAAACACAGTAAAACAGTAAATATTTGGGAAACACGGCCCCCTTTTGAGTACACTTTTCTATATTGTCCACTACTAGATATTTCCCTTAAACTCCGGCTTGTTAATTTATTATTATTATCGAAACATGCATGAAAGTGCACAAATAAGACAATAAAACATGATAGGAAAACATGGAACAGGTTTGGGTGGGGTAGGAAACACATTCGGATGTCAAACAAACTTATAGGTAGCAAAACAACAAGAATTCCAATTCTGGACAGCAGAACGTTGCTGTACCAAAATTGAGATCCCGCTGCTACAGAAATGTAAATCTGGATCCGTTAGAAGTTCTAGAAACTAGACACTCCAGCGCATATACACATGATATATAAAAGTCACAGAACATGGCTCAAATTCTTATTCTTTACAGATTTGGTGTTCAGGTAGCAGGTTATAGATTATGTTCATATACATGTATCAAGTCTAAAAACTTCTCAATTAAATCCACAAAAGTTTTGGGTAATCCCTAAGCATGTCTAGTCTCAGTCAAATTAATTTCACATTTTTATTTTACTGTTAAGATGTTCTATTAATTAATAAATCAGGGTGATACAGGTGAAATTGTGAATATGAAAATCCAGACCCAGTAATACTAAAACAACAATATCTCACAACTCACAACTCGGAATTCGATTCCGTCAGATGTTATGAAAACTGGACACATGGGGATACAATTCATTTTCAGAAACTAATTCAAAATTCTATCACTAACAGGGTCGAAATTATCAAGAAAAATCAGAACAATAGCATTTTCATATTTCTTTTGCATGAAATGTAATACAATTATTAACTACCATGGATTTAAGTTAATGTGTGATGCAAGTCAGGGTTCAATAATTATTCAAACAGCACCCATGTCCATTCTCAACTCATAGCAAAAGGAAAGCAATATTAACACTTGCATCATACAACCAAACATCTATAAGCTATGATAATTCAAAAATTCATGTCGCCAAATAAGTAGGTATATAATTAGATCTAACTTATTGTTGTGAAATGAGTGTAGTAACGAATGATTGTGACCCTTATGATTATAGAAATTGATAGAGACGAACAACGAGTAGGACCATGATGTATCACGGTAATAAAAGGTGAGTCACAATAAAATCTACTTGTGGTATTTCAAAAAGGTGCTTGTACGGTGAAACAAAAGAATCGTACAAGTTACTTGTCTGATGATCACGATCGATAGTGCCGAATTCCTATGTTGATTTGATGATGATCGAGATCGAGCACGGATTTTGATGGTGAAGATCAAAGATGATCGGACGGCTAAAGTTCACCTTGATGGTGATCAACTCAAGAACAGGGGGACTCGGTGATCGGGTATCCGGCAGGTGCAGCGACGGCGAGGGGCTCAGGGCTCGACGGCTGGAGGCAACAAGGGGACGGGCTCCGAGGGGTGCTCGGTGGTCGACGGAGGGTGAGCGGCTAGCGAAGATGAAGACGAGGAAGATCAGGGTGGCAACAGGAGGAGAGGACAGATGATGACGACAGGGATGAGGGGTGAAGGTGGTGTTGGTCGAAGAGGCTGCAGTCAGTGGAGGGGGTTGGCGGCACTGGGGGTTGCAAGAGTGGCAAGGCAGATGATGATAATGAGGATGAGGAGCTGCGGTTTGTGGCGCAATTGCGGTGCAGTGCAGGGCAGCGAAGGCAGGGGCTGAGGCGAAGGCAGGGGCTGAGGCGAAGACAGCATCGACTAAAGAGCAGGGGGTGCGAGGTGGTGGTGAGGATGAAGGTGATGGACTCAGGGAGAGGGTGGAGATGAGGCGGAATGGGTTCGAAATAATGGCGATGAAGAGGGAGAGAGAGAACAGGGGGGGGGGGTTATATAGTAGGCGGCTATGGTATTAGGTCAAAACAGTAGGGGCTAGGGTTAGGGTTCTTAAGTGTACATATATGGGGTTATTGGGTTATAGGGTTATTGGGTATAGTCTTGGGATCCAATAGGAAAGGGGTATTGGGTTTAAAATCCAATAGGAAAATAAAATAACCAATGAAAATATGATTAAAACTTAGATCAATTTGGAGACATCTATATGCAAAATTTTAATGGGATGAACAACAAAAATTTTAGCAGAAAACTAAATTATATAAATTGGGATACGAAAATTGAGTTGATAACACGGAGATAAATTTTATTATTAAATGCTCCAATTATGGGGGTTCATAAAATATACACATATATATGTGCATTAAATCAAATAATGAAATACATATAAAATGGAGTATGTTCGGGCTTCTCAATAAGAAAAGATGGATTTTTAGTAAACAATCGAAAGTAATAATAATAATAATAATAATAATAAAAATAATAATAATAATAATAATAATAATAATGATAATAATAATGATAATGATAATGATAATAAAAATAGTTATAATAATAACAATAATAATAATGATATGTATCAAAGTAGTATTTGAGATTATCAAAATTAAAATCCAAATAGTAATAATATATTTGATTTGGGCTAAAATATAAATAGTCGATCAATTAAGGATAGAAAACAAGTTCAACTATAATTCGAAATAAATATAATTTTCGTAAGAGAATATTTTAATAGAAGATCCAAAACGAATTTAAAAACAAAATGAATTTATAAATAATCAAAATGTGGAAAATACACAGAAAATACTTATTGGCGGGAACAAGGGTTACAAATCCCCCCAAATCAGGTATTGAACATTTCTTAATAATAGATTCTTTCCTGTCTAGCTCATCCTTCAAGGTATATAAATACTTCTTTCTCTCCACTATTAAGAGGTAATCACAATTTCCGTAATTATACTTAGCTTTGACTTCTGGTTAATGACTTGATCGTCGGAGGTCTGTCGCCAGGATCATCCCAGGTGTTTCAAGTTATACTTACAAATTTCTGGCAGGATGCCAGTCAGCACAACCACCACTAAAATCCACAAAAACTAGCCTGACATCTGGATCTGATAGAAGGCTGAGATGTAAGATTTCTACAAAATACAAGAACTCATTATCTGTTGCTCCCAAACCGGAAAAAATAGCATCAGCTATGGCTAATCCGGGAGAGAAATAAGAAAAATATAATTCAACTCGAGAAGATACAAAGTATTACCCTCGCACCAAGAACATATCCATCTCTCAAGCCTCACTAGAAGACAAAATGTTATTTATAATGAAGAACTCTCTCAATTGCTCTATACAATGAAATACTCTCCCCCCCTCCCCCCCCCCCTCTCTCTCTCTCCATTTTGCCTCTAAAATGAGGCCAATACAATAATATATAAGATCCAGAGAAACCCTGGGTTGTAGTCTTGATACATTAGCCGTCTGATATATCCTGAATAAAAGGGACACACGATAGAAGCCACACAATCTAATTTGGAAAGAAAGTTGGACCAGAAAGATTCCCAAAAACTCATGCATCAAACTGACGGCAGTCGACCACAATAGCTCATATTCGAAATAGAGAGTTTGGTTGGTCGACTATCCTAGGGGACAGTCGACCGTCAAATAGGTTGTTGCTGCTCTTGCTGCTTCTTCTCCCATCAATGCTTCGACCTTTTCTCACTTTATCATCTTCTTCTTATCGAACACATAGTATGCAAGACACAATCCTAAAACTCTCCATCTTGGATTGCATGCTCATGCTATCAACACTATATGATCAAACTCATCTAGATTATTTCATTCTCCACCTGTAAACGAACTCGGTTCAGTGACTTCTTCAGCTAGTTAAATCTATCTAGCACTTTTTTCTCCAATTGGTATGCCCCTCAAAGGCACACCCCAATAGGTGTTAGCACGGATGCGCCACACTCCTCACGAACTCCACCTACCATAAGGCACTCTCTACCTCTAGAAGATATTCATATGTTGTAATCTCGCCTCAGTGATTGATGGCATACTAGATAATGCTTTTAGAATGCAGGGTTTCAAATCACTTGGACACGATTTTCATTCCCACAAAGCTGGTGGAGGGTGTGCTGGACACCCCTCTTTCCCATCATCACCTTACGGTGACCTTCCTAAACTAATAGAACTTTATCTTGAGCTGTGTACCAGCAGCCCCGTGCTTCAAGAATGCCCAAGATTATAATATTCTGGTTCAAAAAAAAAATATGCATTACATTCTCTAGTGTATACCCCTTTCCATCTGGCCTCCAACTCAACTATTCCTTCACCCACTACTCCACAAAACTCACCAACCACCGTTCTCACAGAACGATATCCTATGAACTTGTAAGTAGAAAACATCTCTTTCTTGAAGCATATATGAGAAGAACTATCTGAATTAAGAAACTAATTTGAATGCACATATATAGAACTAGGGATAAGAGTATTGTCAAAGTCATCATATGATTCAGGGGCACTAGTAACACTAGCAATGTTGGCGCTCTTTCTATTCAGCAACTTGCGATAATCTCTCTTGCAATGCCCAATCATTCTGCAGTGGTGGCAACAGATCCTATAACGTGAACTTTCCCTTCCAATTGAAGGATTATCCACCCTGATGCAACTCATAGAAATAGACGCCGATTTCTAAGTCTCCCTCCAAAGTCCATCCGCCTCAAATCCCTCGATCACGTTTGCTACCGAAAACTTCTCCTTGGTAGACTCTTTCTAGCACAGTGATTATCAGATGATTGTATGGATCTGGTAGTAAATTTATCAAGTTGAAAGCTTTAAGATCATCTACATTCATCGCCTTCAATTCAAATGAATCTGAATTGGATTATCCTATATGATCTTGAAGAGCAGTACTTTCCTTCATTAAGAAACTTAACAGTTTTTTCTTCCAGTACATCAGTTCTTGTAATGACGATTCTGCGTAGTCAGTTATGAGACTTGCTCACAGACTCGCCGCACTTCGACACCTGACTTCATTCGCCGAAAATATCTGAATAAACCCAAGACATTAGAATAAATCTTCAACCAAATCTCATGCTTTATGTCAGACGGCCTCCCCTGCTTGATCTTTGTAGAACTATGACATGTCATCTTCTTTAAGAAAGCTCGAGCAACTACTTTACTGCGGAAGATTTCTGACCTGATGCTCTGATACCAATTATTAGGAATTCGTTGATGAAGTTACTGACAACAGATCCAATGATAAACAATCAAACAAGTAATTCAAACCAAGCACACAGTGATTTTTCCCGATTTGTCTACGCCTAATTCTGAGGAGATATAAGTTAAATATTAGGTACAAAGTATTACCTTCACACCAACAACCTATCTATCTCTCAAAACTCACTAGAATATAATTTACTATTTACAATGGAGAACTATCTCAACTGCTCTTTATAATGAAGTACTCTCTCTTTTGCCTCTCAAAGGAGGCAAATACAATAATATATAGAGATCTAAAGAAACCCTAGGTTATAGTCTTAATACATTAGCCATCTGATATATATCTTGAGTAAAAATACACACTGTACGATTTAACTTAGAAAGGAAGTTGGGTGCAAAAGATTCTCCAAGAATCGGCACATCAAGCTGACAGCGTCGGTTGACTATCTCATCTTCAAATAGAGAGTTCAGGGGACAGTTGACCGCCAAATAGGTTGTTGCTGCTCTTGTTTCTTCTTCTTCCATCAATGCTTTGACCTTTTCTCACTTTATCATTTTCATCTTACCAAACATATAGAATGCAAGACACAATCCCAACAGATGCTTGGTAAGATGTTTGAGCATATCAACCAGAATAGAGGGCCGGAGTATGGAAGAGTAGACCTGAGAGAATGGAGGTGGGAGGCAGGTAGAACGTTTACTGTTAAGTCCACTTACAGACTACTCAACGATGGTGGTGTGCGATGCACAAAAGTAGAGTTTTTTGGAGGATCAATATTCCAGATAAAGTCATGGCCTTTCTTTGGCTTCTATCTTTGAAGGCAGTGTTGTCTCAAACCAAAATGATTAGCGTTGTCTAGGGGCAGATACAGTTTGCCCCAGAAGTTTACAAGAGTAGGAAACTACTCCACAATCCTTCTTTACCTACACGAGAGTGGAGAGAATTTGGGAGGCCATGCGACTTGCATTAGGGTTTACTCAAAATCCTAGAGAGTTTAGTGAAATTTGGGGAATCTTAAGAGTAAGAATCTCTAACAAAAAGGGTCCGAAATATTGGGAGTCTATTGTTGCAGCCTGCTTGTGGGTCATCTGGTTTTGACATAAATAATGCATGCTTTAGAAACATTATTGCAGATGCTACTCAATCCATCATTAGAATTGGTCATCTTATATCACAATGTTCTATTAATTGCAGCAGGAAAGAGGAAGAGGGCTGCTAGCACTGGGGAGGAAGATGCAGCAGGTTAGAGTATTGGATGAGATGGAGGCTGGAGGAATATAGAGACGAGAATCGTTGTACTGTTTTAGATAAGAGAAGCGGTTGTTTTTGAGTTATTATCCTTTTGGATGTATGTGGCTTTATTTTGAGAAACTGATGTGTCTTAATTTGTGAGAACAAGATGTATGGTGATTGTAAGAAATTGATGTATGTGGAGACCTTGATTGTTTCATTAAGTCTCTCGCTAATGAAATTGAGATGGACTATGTGCCATCTTGCTCTATAAAAGGAGCAATTTGAAATGCTGCAATTAGATATGTTGTAACATGAATCCTGCAAGTTGTCTATTTACAATACTTCCAATAGGTAATTGCAAATTACATGGATTGAATATTTTGGGGAAGAAGGGGGGTGGAAGGGAGCACACAGGCCGACCATTAGTACTTAATACTGATAGCTCTCGAGAATTGAAATTAATATTAATGGAGCCCTTGTACCGACCATTAATACTTAATACTGATAGCACTCGAGAATAGAAATTAATCTTTATATTCTATAACAATACAAGCACTTATCTCTAGGGGGTAGGGCTTGGTACGGTACCGGACTTTTTAACATTGTACCATTACCATATCAAACTAGTTCGGTTTGAAAATATGCAAACCGTTACCAACCAAAAAGTTCGGTATACCGACTACTTCGGTTGGTACGGTTCGGTATTGGTGTTATACCAAATATGACCCGACAAATACCTTAGCAAATATCAGTACCAATAAAAATAACAAGTTAATAATATCACACAACTACCGAAACAAAAACAAAATAGACCAGTGTATGTTATCGCAGATAGGAGTGAACACAAAATTCAAAATATATGGTGCCAGTGTATGTTAAGCAAAACATACACTGGCACCATATATTCTCTCATTGTCAGCTGCAATCATCTGTCTGTTCTCATACTGATATTTGTCTCTGCTTTGTAGATGCAGTTTTCTTGGCAGAGACTGCATTTTTGTTTAATGTTGGATTGTTTGTTGTATTATTAGTGCAAAATCTAGCACTAGTACATTTTGGAAGTGATCAATGTAACCAAGGCAGTTACATTTATACTTTACCAATACGAAGAGGACAACTGAATTTTCCTAAATCGAAAGAGTTCGCAGGCACACACAAGCTAGTGAGAGTCAGTTTATGAAATATTTTCATTTCTTACAGACTTGAAGTGATCTTTGGTTCACTTTTGATCTCATTTACAATTTTTTTTTATAATCAGAAATTGATCTCATTCACGGATCACGAGTCTATATCAAACATCCATTTTTTAGCATTTCATACCATAACTTCATAATAACTCCATTTGACATTATAGATTTACTAGTATTATACACGTGCGTTGCACGTGGAGAAAATGGGGAGGGGAATGAAAAGGACCAAAAAAAAATCTAGTATTATACACGTGCGCTGCACGTGGGGAAAATGGGGAGGGGAATGAAAAGGACCAAAAAAAATACCAACACGTGCGCTGCACGTGTTGACAAAATGACAGTCAATGACAAATGACACTAACCCCTTCTCCCATTATAGTATAGATAATATGAACTGTTTTGGGGTTTTGGTTAATTCGGTACGGTACGGTACGGTAAAATACCAACTGAACCATATTCATACCGAAACCGAACCGGATTTTAGAACTCGGTATGGTTGTACCGTACCATGCTTTTGGTAACCGAATTTTTCAATACCGAATCAATTGGTTCGATTGGAAAACCAGTCGGTTGGTATGATCGGCCACCCCTACTTATCTCTTTATAAAGTACTAATTAAGTTGATCCCTATACTAAATTAATAATAGCAATCTGCATGTGCATTAGCACGTCTTAACAATTATTTCTTTTTTTAAATAAAATACAACGACATAGTCTCATCTCAAACCATTACCACACTCTTTACAAATCACCCTAGTGGCACCAGCTTTTATTATATATGAGTGATACTTTTGCAACTGACAACAGTTGAATAAATAGATGGTTAATATAACTCTCACTTAAAAATAACTTATTGAGATTAGATGGTTATTTATCTACAAATTACACAGCTCCAACTCTCTCATTATAGTATTATATATTTATAACTAAAAAAGAATATTTTTAACATCAAAGGTCATTGTTTTGCATTAAGAAATTATTTGTTGTAAAGACATATTTTTATTATTAATTAAACATGTATATATCATCCAATAAATAAATATAAAGCAATTAAAAAGAAAAAGGAGAGATCTGGCACGTGCAGTGTACATGCCTGGTCATCTTCTTTCCCTCAATCAAGTGCAATAGAACCTATCAATTGATCATGCACGAAGGAAGTGCGCTGTATCAGATGCTTAAAATGGGGCCACTTATCTTACTCATGCACTAACGTTGTCAAATCCAGTGTGGATGAGGAGCGGCATGTCCTTAGAGGGAAGTCACCGGAGAGCCCCACTAGGATTAAGCTGGCCAACAGCCTGGCGGTGATCAAGAACGAGGAAGCGTGGCTACAACAGTGGTGCGCGATTGCTAGGATTCGGTCGGGAAGCCCATCGGAGGAACATTTGCTCCAGGCCCTCAATCACAGATGGCCAATGCGTGCCGACCAGGAATGGGTCGTCAAGAAACTATGCCACCAACAGTTCTTGATCTTCTTTCCTAAGCCAGAGAAGGTGTCTGAAGTGGTGGGGCTAGGGAAAGTAGATTTCGGACACTTCCAAGTGGAGTTCAGCAACTGGTCGCCAACATTTGGAGCAGAACTACCACAGGGATCGCTGTTTTGGATTTGGATCCACAATATCCCAATCCAGTTTTGGAAGAGAGAAGCCATTCAGGAGATTATTTCGGACTTTGGGACGGTGGATCAGATTGATGAGAAGACGGAGCGCCGCTCAAATTTGATTTCGGCTAGGGTTTTGATCAGGTGTAACGACATCGCGCTCTTGCCACGATTTGCAAAAATTTATTCGTTTGAGGAGGCTTATTTGGTGAGATTTGTTCTCGATCAGAAAATTGAAACCACACCGACGACCAACCCAAATCCTGCTTCGTCGATCAGGGACAATCGTAGCTACAAACAGGTGTTGTCGCCAACGAAGAGCAGCACCATCGACGGAGCCCATCTGATTGAGAGGGCACACCGCGAGGTGATCAAGGCGGCCTTGGGTTCAAAACATCGCATACTCTCGCCGGAGAATGATCCACCGATAGAGAGGGAATCTCCGATCTGGGCAGATGGGGGAAGGCAGAGCACCGTTCAGACCATAGGTCAGAGACCACTTGGGGTCCCCAACTCAGTGGTCCAAAAGATGTCTTCGACCAACCACTCTGTCCCTCCCAATAGTGGCAAAGCTGATTTTGGGCGTCGCATGCAACCACCCAGAGAGGAGTTGGTGGCGGATTTGCCCACTTCGAGAAAGAAGACAAGCGAGCTCCCTCTTTCTACCAAAGAGTGGGTAACCAAACGTTGGTTCCCATCTGAAAAAGCTACTACGGTTTCACAGGAAGGGGGGGGGGGCTAGAGGCAGCTGTTGATCTAGGGAAAGTGGCAGAAACCAATTTGGGGATAACGACGACGAGGGCTGGTGGGCTTTCCCAGAGCGAGCAGAGCTCTGGTGTGGAAGGGTTGGACAAAAAGATCTCGCTTTTGAGGAGGGAAGAGGAGGAAGATAGAGAGGTTGACGAAGAAGTTGCCTTATGCGGAAAGAACAGAGTTAATGACGCTCTCATTAAGGCGCCTCTTTCTCCGTGCTTTTCCACCGCAGCAACGCTCAATAAGGAGCTGCCACGTGCTGCTTTGGGCAGTGGATCAGCACCGCTCGCTAAGGAGATGCCACGTGATGCTGTGGTCTGTCCAATCGTCGTTAATTCTCTTGTGCACCCAGCGTGCGATGCACCCACCGATGGACCCGCCAATGACGTTGTGACACGTGTTCAAGATGATAAGCTCAATGAATTGAGTTGCGGTGTGGAGGGCGGGAGATTCGAAGTGGGGGGTTTGCTGCTTCGCGGAGGTATGTCCACTTATCCGGTGGACAACTCTGTTAGTGAATTGAAGTGGGCTCGAGATATAGGAGATCATGGGCCCTTTGAGGGGTCCAAATCGCCTAATAGACTGCAGATAATTGGTTTTCCTCAAAACGGGCCCATTGAGGGGCCCGTATCGGAGGACTCGATGATTGGAAGCGGGCCCAAAGAGGGGACCGCAATTGCCGATTCTAGTATTATTATTGGATCTACAAGTGACGGGCCCAATGAGGGGTCCGTGGTGATAGCTCCCACTATTAATGACGAGTCCATGCTTACAGACAGTGATGAGGATCCAGAGGGACGACTGAATCTCGATGAAGAGTTCTTTTTCTCTGAGGAGGAATCAGAGGATTCGGAGTTCATTGCCAACACTCAGAGGGAGATTTCACCAGAGCTTGTTCGTTCCTCAATTCAAGATTCAGCTCCGGGTTTTAGCTCGGGACAGCCCCGCAGAGCGGTGGGTTTCAGGGTTCGGCAGTCTCCTAAGAGGGCTCATGTGGAGTCCTTGGATGACTATCTTGAGGTCGCCGCTGCAGCCAAGGCCGCTAAGCTCGACAATGGAGGTACGACAAGTTTTTTAGCCTCTATTTTAAATTACATGTCAGATTCCGATGTTTTATCTCTAGCTATCACATGTGGGTTAGAAGTTTGGGACACTGAGCGTATTGCCTTACTACTCAATAAACTTCGGGGTTGGGAAACACAAAGGGTTAGGACATCTAACGATTATGTTTCTGGAGTCGGAACGGGGCCGACTATCATTCTCGAGGATGTAGCTGGCCCTACACCCTCCACAACGATCTCCCAGGACAATTCCCCCCAATGAATACACTCTTTTGGAATGTTAGGGGATTGGGGGATAGGGGAAAGAGAGGTATGGTGCGGGATGTTATCAACAATTCCAAGGTAGATATAGTTGGGCTGCAGGAAACCAAACTCCAGCATGGGCTCAAACTTAAAAGAGTTGGGGGTAACAGAATCAAGGAATGGCTGCTACGCCCCTCTGTAGGTGCCTCAGGGGGGATTGCTATAGGGTTTAATTCGGATCTTCTTTCCTGCGAAGAAGTACACTGCGGTACGTTTTCCTTAACCGCCCGACTTAAGAGACGATCAGATGATTGGCTGCAAACGGTGACTGTGGTCTACGGGCCGAATGTGGCCACTGACAGAGAAGCCTTCTGGAAAGAACTAGCAGACATCCGTCAACGCTGGTCAGGTCCATGGATTGTGGGTGGGGACTTCAACATCACTAGATTTGCCTTTGAGCACAAGGGAAGAGGCGCTAGCGACAGGCACCGAGCAGAATTCAATAGAGTTATCACGGAACTTGAACTGATTGATATCCCAATCAATGACAGACTTTTTACGTGGTCTAATTTGCAAGTGGACCCGGTTATGGCCAAGTTGGACAGGGTTCTAGTCTCTATGGATTGGGAAGCCCTATTTCCTCTCGCAGCGGCCAAAACGATCCCAAGACCAACTTCTGATCACACACCGATCCTCCTTGATGTGGGGAATCGGGGAGCCCGCAAACCTAGGAAATTCAGATTTGAAAAGGCATGGTTGGAAATTCAGGGATTCCATCATATGGTTATGGAGAACTGGGCACTCCCAATGGCCGGCAGGGACGCGGCGTCTCGGTGGTGTGGTAAAATTCGAAGATTGAGAAAAAGGCTCGGTAGATGGAACCGATCTAGATTCTCGACCATCTGGCGTGATAAAGAGTCATATCTGGAGATTATTGATGAGCTCGAGAGGGTGGAAGAAACTAGAGTCCTGTCACAGGAAGAGCGAAACAGGCTCTTAGAGCATCGCAATATCATTGCCAATCTGTATAGATTAGAAGAGATCAAATGGCAACAGAGGTCCAGGATTTCGTGGCTCAAAGAGGGGGACGCGAATACAGCCTACTTCCATCGGGTTGCAAGTGCAAGGAGGAGATCCAATCTCATCCTCTCAATTCAGACAGCTACAGGAACGTCGCAGGATGAAAAGGTGATTGCCACTACCTTCCAATCTTTCTATAAGGGCCTATTCGGGAAGAAGAACGACTTTAGGATTCCAATGGGAGCTGACTTCTGGCAGGAGTATCAGAATGCCTCGTGTCATAACTTATCTTCCTTGGAGGAACCTTTCACGGAGGTTGAAGTCAAAACGGCCATTGACCAGATGGGAGCTGACAAGTCACCTGGCCCAGATGACTTTCCTATGGTGTTCTTCCAAGTGTTCTGGAAAGAAATTAAAGGAGAATTTATGGATGTTATGACGGAATTTTTTCACAATAATCTGAGGCTGGGTATGTTCAACTTTGCAGAAGTTGTGTTGATCCCCAAACGGGAGGATTCTAAGAGCGTTGGGAATTTTAGGCCAATCAGCCTGATAAACTGCTCAGCTAAGATCATCACTAAGGTCTTAGCCATCCGCTTGGGAGGCATCATGGATAGCCTTATCAGTAGAACACAAACGGGATTCATTAAGGGCAGATGTATCCTGGACTGCGTGGCTACCGCGGAACAAGTCATCCACCACTGCCACAAGAGCAATTCCAAGAACTTCCTCCTCAAACTGGATTTTGAGAAAGCATATGACTCCGTGGACTGGGAATGCTTGTTTGAGGCTCTCAGGGGGAGAGGTTTTGGGGACAAATGGATTAGATGGATTAAACAATGTTTGCTTTCTAGCAAAGCGGCAATTTCAGTGAATGGGAGACCTGGTCCCTCGTTCCCGTGCAAGAAGGGACTCCGACAGGGGGATCCACTGTCTCCGCTACTATTCACTATTGTAGCGGATGTGCTTAGAGGAATGCTTAATAACTGCCAAAGAAAAGGGTGGATTTCACCTGTGGCCAGCAGCAATGCTAATCAGGGATGCACAATCCTTCAATATGCTGACGACACCCTGATTTTTGGTAATGGGTCTAGAACGGAAACAATTTGCTTCAAAGGGGTCCTTTACTGCTTTGAAGCCTGGTCAGGCCTGAGAATAAATTTCCACAAGAGCGCGCTGGTTCCTATTTCACTATCAGAAGCTGCAACTCGGGAGCATGCCACCATTCTTAACTGTGCGATAGAAGAATTCCCAATCAAATACCTAGGGCTTCCGCTACGCCCAGGGAGGTTAAATAAGGCGGACTGGTTGCCTATTATAGATAGGGTGGAGGACAGATTGTCCGGATGGAAAGGCAAATCACTCTCTCTTGGGGGCAGAGTGGTTCTCATCAACTCTGTGCTATCCAATCTGCCCACATACTACATGTCCTTTTTTGAACTCCCTAAGTGGGTGATCCAAAGGATCGACCGTGTTAGGAAAAGATTTCTCTGGAAAGGTGCAGATTCTAATAAGGGTGGCTACCACCTTATTAAATGGAATATCGCATGCATGAAAAAGAGGCACGGAGGACTAGGCATTATTGACCTCAGAGATATGAATCTGGCACTACTGGGAAAGTGGTGGTGGAAAGTATTCCATCACTGCGGGGAAGGATGGCAGGCCTTTATTCAACCTTACCTTCGTGGGAAAGGGACAAGAAGTCTAGGCTTTCGAGTAGGAGCCAAAGTGTCCCGTTTCTGGAAAGGAGTTGCGAAAGCAAGCGGACCTTTCAACTCAGCAATCTCATCTGTGATCGGCAATGGACGAACCACAAGATTCTGGTGGGACAAATGGTGCGGTCTTCATTCTTTCAAGGAAGAGTTCCCTGAGCTGTTTGCTAGAACGAATTGACCGAATATCTCGGTGGCGGAAACTTGGAAAAGAGGAACGTGGAGTCCGTCGTTCCAAGGAACTCTTTCGCCAAGATTGCTACGGCAACTGCATGAATTACAAAGGTGCATAGCCCAATCTGGGATGATTTGTTCCCAGGGCCCAGACCACATGCGGTGGGGACCCGAGAACAAGGGAGGGTTCTCGGTTAGATCACTGTACCACCGGATTCACTACCGAGGTTGCAGGCCCAGTTGGGCAGCGGTACTTTGGAAGGCTAAAACACCGTTGAAAATCAGGGTCTTTCTCTAGCTTGTGCTCAACAATGCCATTCTAACTAGAGAAAACCTAGCCAAGAGGCAACCTAACATTGCGACCAATTGCGGGTTCTGCAACGTTCACGTGGAAAGTCTGAATCATCTGTTCATCCACTGCACTAGAAGCAAGGCCATTCTGATAGAGGTGCTGAGAGCACTAGGAACAAGTGACTACCCAAGAGACTATGAGGAGCTATGGGTTGGTCCCAGATTCGCATCGGTCCGTCACGATATGAAAGATGCATGGTTTATTGCCATTGCGGCAACCACATGGGTGTTATGGCTAGATAGGAATGATTTTTATTTTCGTACTTCATGTAATTCTATTTCTAGTAATCTTACTCATATCATGCATCTAATCTCCTTTTGGGCTACAGCTGCTGCCTCAGGAGCAAGAGGAAGGATTGCAAGGGTTTTCCAGGTGGAGGACTTTGATGACGAGGAGATAGAGTTCGGGCCAACTCTAGACTGATGAGTGGACTCTCGCCCCATTTTGTGGTATCAGGCCTTGTTTTGGTTGTTGTATTTTGGTTACTTTAGATTTGATGATGTAGCCCACCCCCCAGGGTTTTGTTGGGGGTTATGTTTTATTTCCTGCACTGTACTTTTCCCCCGGGACTTCGGAGTTGTTTATTAATTTCTTATTAATGAAACAGGGTGGCATTATCCCACCTTTTCCTCAAAAAAAAAAATTGATCATACTTAAAACCCTTCTTTCCATCCATATCAACTAATTAATTCAAAACATAAACTCAAGAACATAAGCATTATACTTAATTAAGCAAATATATATTTACAATCAAGAGTTGTTTTCAAATATTCATCAACAAATAACCATCTAAATCCAAACAGATAATGTTTCTGATTAAGTACTCGTGAAGGAGAAGATGGGGGAGAGACTGAATACCAAAATGTAGTGTGGATTCGGGCTCGGGTTGAGGCAGCAAGCAATGAGGGCTTGGACGGGTGGGAGGATGTTATACTCTATAACAATACAAGCACTTATCTCTTTATAAAGTACTAATTAAGTTAATCCTTATACTGAATTAATACTAGCAATCTGCACGTGTGATGCATGTTTTAATAATTCTTTTTTTTTTTAAAGTAAAGACAACAACATAGTCTGACCTCCATTTACTCATCCCAAACCATTACCACACTCTTTATAAATAATCCCTATTGGCACCAGCTTTTATTATATATGAGTGACACTTTTGCAACTGACGATAGTTGAATAAATAGATAGTTAATATAGCTCTCACTTAAAAATAACTGGTTGAGATTAGATGGTTATTTATCTACAAATTACACAACTCCAACTCTCCCATTATAGTATTAGAAATTTACAACTAAATGTAATATTTTTTAACATCAAAAATCAATGTTTTGTATGAAGAAGTTATTTCGATGGAAAGTCATTTTTTATTATTAATTAAACATGTATATATCACCCAATAAATAAATAAAAAACAATTAAAAAGAAAAACGAGAGATATGGCACGTGCAGTGTACGTGATTGGTCATCTTCTTCCCCTCAATCAAGTTCAAACAGAACCCATCAATAGATCATACTTAAAAACCTTTTTTCCATCCATATAAACTAATTAATTCAAAACATAAACTCAAGAACAGAAGCATTATGCTTTATTAAGCAAATATATATTAACAGTCAAGGGTTGCTTTCAAATATTCATCAACAAATAATCATCTAAACCAAACAGATAATGCTTCTCATCAAGTACTCATGAAGGAGAAGATGGGGGAGAGAATGAATACCGAAAGGTAGTGTGGATTTGAGCTCGAGTTTAGGAAGCAAGCAATGAGGGCATGGAGGGGTGGCACACGGGTTGAGGGAGAAAAGGGAGTTAGCGGCTGCGGGGTGCTGTCTTTTCTCTCTCTCTCAAATTATCTCCTTTTCTTTTTAGGTTGGAGACCATGATCTGGTTAGGGTTTTGGAGTTTGAAGAGAGTATATATCAGGGTAAAATTATGGTTAGTTTGAACATTCCTTGCACAAATTTGTTTGGTTACAATGCACGTGTTTTTTTTTGGTTACACAATCCCAACTCTCTCATTATAATATTATCTCATTATAATATTAGAGATTATATATAAATAAGGACAATTTATTTAATAAATTATGTTTTAATAAATAATTAAACTTATGACCATTATTTGAAATTATTTATAAAATGGACATTCAACGTCTTCATGATCTTCTTCCTTGTATACCTTCATCCTCCAACACACGGGATTCTCCTTCAATCTTGTGATCACCTCCCCTCCCTCATCCTGGATCCCTTTCGACTCTAGCAAGACCTCAACTACAGTAACCCTCTCTCCCTCGCCCCCATTTGCCTCCTCCCGACAAATTCCACTCCCTCTTCGACTTCATCTTCCACGTCTGGACCGCCATTGCCGAACCCATCTCTTCCATGGGTCTTTTTCTAAATGCATTATAAAGAAGCACTTGAAGCGGCTTCTTTTGCATATGTGAAGTTCATACCAAAGAAAAAAAACCATATAAACTTGATGAAGAGGATATCCCTTTGACATTACAATATTCCGAATATTCATTGAAGAAAAAAAAAGGGAAATAATTGCAGGACATTGCGAAAGGCAGGTCCAACCTAGGATGATGGCAAGATATGCTTAGAGACGACTTGAATGGATTTCATTGAGGAAGAATCACAAGCCTTTTATTGCATTTGGATATCAGTGATTTCGAAACAAGAACTACAACACATACAGTCTACTCTGGCGTTTATATTTGGCTACCACAGCGTTTTAAAACGCCGGGGTAGATTATACCGACGTTTTAATAAACGCCGGTAGGAGTGTCGCTGGAGCCCGCGTCGCGGTAGGTGATTGGCCTATACCGGGGTTTATTGCCAACGCCGGTATAGACCAATGCTTACGCCAACGTTTGTAAACCGCCGGTGTAGGGGAATTTTCATTTCCTACTAATTTATATTTTTTAATAAAAACCCTACCCGGCGTTTTGTGGCTGCCTGGGTAGAGTGATTTTGCAGCTGGTTTTCATTTTTTGAAAATAATAAACGCTTCTGATAATAATTTTTTTTTACCCAGTTGATTAGAATTTTTCAGTATACCAATAATATAATTTATTTGACCCATTATTACTACAAAACCTGTAATACAATCAATTTCAAAAAATTTCAACGATCATACATGATAAATACAAATCACATTCACACACAATAATAAAGCATAATAAAGTAACACTAACTCCAAAAATTATCCACCCATTCTACTTGTTTCAATATATATATATATATATATATATATATATAGAGAGAGAGAGAGAGAGAGAGAGAGAGAGAGAGAGAGAGAGAGGTTCGGGTGAGAACCATTCCCTGGGGTGAGAACCTAAGGGCCTATCCCAGCCATTCATCTGTGTAATCTTAACGGTCAAGATTTTTTAAAATTAAACAATAAGATTAATTAATTTCTGCATTAAGATGTCAATCCCTTTAATTAAGGGATGGGGACCGCGTAATAAAAGGAATGAAAGATCACAGATTATTAGGCAACATATATTGCCTTTTTTATTTTATTTAAAAGGAATGTAGATCACAGATTATTAGGCAACATATATTGCCTTTTTTATTTTATTTTCAGCCGAACCACAATCTTCATCAGGATGAACAACATTTGTTGTTACGTACAATGTTGCTAAATATGAAATTTTTATATACTTACAATACAGTCAGTTGCTATATAGTGAACGAATTGGTGAAGGAACGAATTGGTGATGATTCTGAAGTTGCTATTAAGTTGGGATACAAAATCTTCTCGAATAGCAACTGTAATAATTATAAATAGCAACTGTAATAATTATAAATAGCAACTGAAATAATTATAAATAGCAACTGAAATTGGTGAAGGAATACTATAAATAGCAACTGAAGTTAAAATTATAAATAGCAACTGAAGTTGCTATTGTATCTACTTACAATACAGTCAGTTGCTATATAGTGAACGAATTGGTGAAGGAACGAATTGGTGATGATTCTGAAGTTGCTATTAAGTTGGGATACAAAATCTTCTCGAATAGCAACTGTAATAATTATAAATAGCAACTGAAATAATTATAAATAGCAACTGAAATTGGTGAAGGAATACTATAAATAGCAACTGAAGTTAAAATTATAAATAGCAACTGAAGTTGCTATTGTATCTACTTACAATACAGTCAGTTGCTATATAGTGAACTAATTGGTGAAGGAACGAATTGGTGATGATTTTGAAGTTGCTATTAAGTTGAGATACAAAATCTTCTCGAATAGCAACTGTAATAATTATAAATAGCAACTGAAATAATTATAAATAGCAACTGAAATTGGTGAAGGAATACTATAAATAGCAACTGAAGTTAAAATTATAAATAGCAACTGAAGTTGCTATTGTATCTACTTACAATACAGTCAGTTGCTATATAGTGAACTAATTGGTGAAGGAACGAATTGGTGATGATTCTGAAGTTGCTATTAAGTTGGGATACAAAATCTTCTTGAATTGCAACTGTAATAATTATAAATAGCAACTGTAATAATTATAAATAGCAACTGAAATAATTATAAATAGCAACTGAAATAATTATACAGCAATACCTGACCACTTAAACAGCAACTGTAATAATTATAAATAGCAACCGTAATAAACAGTAACCGTAAGAAACGAAATGGTGAATGATTCTGCAATTGCTATTAATTTGGGAAACAAAATCTTCTCCAATATTTTACGGGAATAAATTATTTCTCTCTCCAATTTGACCAAATTTGCCTTAACCGTCGCACACAAAAAAAGACAATTTATAATTATTCCTTTTATTACGCGGTCCCCATCCCTTAATTAAAGGGATTGACATCTTAATGCAAAATTAATTAATCTTATTGTTTAATTTTAAAAAATCTTGACCGTTAAGATTACACAGATGAATGGCTAGGATAGGCTCTTAGGTTCTCACCCCAGGGTTGGTTCTCACCCGAACCGACCCCTATATATATATATATATATATATATATATATATATATATATATATATATATATATGATTAACTAGTTCAAAAACAAATTAAAATTGTACTTGTCATTACACAAATGCAATAACTAACACAAGAGGCATCTCAACTGGTCAGCTACTGTGTGCATCTCCTGTTAGCAGAGTTACTTCCATTATGATCGGTTGTTTCCTTTAGATTTGCACGACTAGCAACCGATGGAATTCTTTGACCGTCCTGTGTAATGCACAAAATAGTCAAAAAATATTTAATCTAAACATGAACAATCAAGTATGAGAGTATCACACACCTAGAGATAGACTGGAAAGTTCTGTAATGTCATATTTCTTATTCTAATTATCAGAAGACAAAATTTCATAATAAAAATCACCAAAGGATATAGTCTGTAAGTGTATAAAGAAGCATACATGTATAGGTGTGTGATTCTAGAAAACACATATTAAGCATTATCAATTAACATCAAAATAGAAACGTGTATGATGTTACAATACTAACCGGTGGGACTGGGATTTCAGAGCCGATTATCTATTGTCTGACTAAATTATCCATCTGCGCTTGAGGAGCAACCATCTGCGCTTAAAGAGCAACAAATTGATCCATCCCCACGGTTTGGCTCCCATTGAAAGCAGATGCGCGAAGAACAAAGACTTGAGAGGGAGTCGGTCATAACCCCATTCCGTGAACACGTTTAGGACGCTCTTTCCCCATCACTCCAATCATAGCTTGCCGCTGACATGCTAATAAGTCGGAGGAAGTAGTAGAAGACTCGGAGGAACCAGTAGAGATCTCATCATACTTTTTTCTAGCCTTGGTCTGGAAAGGAAGACAGAGAAAAAAAATCAAAATACGTTAATGGTTGTAGAAGTAAATTAAAATTTTTAAATAACCACTCAAGTCATATATAAAATTACCAAGATAGCCTCTGCTGCAGTGGTTGGAAATGACCCATCTTTTGACCTGTGAGTAGCATCAAATATTTCTATATCGCTGATGGAATCAACACCCAATTCCTCTTCCTACAGATTAGTAAGATGAAGTTATTATAAACATCAAACTCAGAAACCAAAACTTATAAAAAAAGTACACATTTACCAATTTCTCCCGAACTATAGCAAAGCTCTGCATACCGACAGTGTGCAACACAAGCTGTTTTGCTTGACTAGCAACACCAATACACGACCTTCTCTATACATTTCAAAAAAATTATAACTTAAATAACAGCATTAAACAAACATTTTGAACTCATTAAACATAAATGCTTGTCCCATCTCTGAACTCCTGAAGTGAACAAGGAATTGCCAATCCGAAGCCTCGACACTGGGGGGCATGACCCTTGCATTATCATCCTTGGACTTGTTTTTGTCATAAAATTTACCCTTCAAATCACTTTTGTGATCTCTCCACTTCTTTGAAAGAGATTTTCCACCCAATTGTCGAGAGAGTTCGGGTAAGAGAAGTATTGCAGCAAAATAACATTGATTACAAATAATTATGATTACAAATAATTAAAAACTAATATACATAAATCAAATTTGATTAATAAATTCACATTTATGCGTATATTGTTGTAACCCCTATTTTCCCAAAAATGTAACTTTCTGTGCATTTTCGGTATTTCAAATTCTTGTAAATTAGTTTTTCGCTTCGAACTATTTTTCTATGATTTTTGTTCTTATTATTGTTATTAGTATTATTACTTTGATTTTTTATTTTAAAACCTAGTTTTATTTATAAATTATATTTGTATATAATTCACATAAATTCTATGTTACAATACAAATTATATTTTGTTGAAAATCTCTATTTTATTGGTTATTTTATCTATTTTGGATTTTAAACCCAAATACAGCTTAAAACTCTATAACCCTATTTAAAATCCATTGGATATTTCCTTATACCCATTTACCCATTTTAACCAAACCCATTATCAGCCTAGTTAATTCCCCAAAACCCAATATTATACTCCTCAGCCTCAACCCTAATTCCTATACCCATACATATACTTGCCCTGCCTCTTCATCTACACCCCTACCCATGCAGCCCCCTATTATTATCCCGAAACCCCTTTTCCTTCCTCCCGCTCCCTCTCTCAGAACCCATCCCGATCTCTACCCTGCTCTCCCCCTCTCATTTCATGCTTGTTTATAAAAACTATATGTGCTAGATTTTGCTCGCTGTTCTGTAAAGAAGTATATTTTTACCATAATTCCTTTTCCTGTATGAAAAATATTTATGAAATATGAAAGTTATCTTATTTTGTCTATTTTCTTCTCCCATTGGCGGATTTGGATTTCGTTTCACGGTTTGCGAGATATTACAGTTTTCGTACAATAGTGTTGGGAATTCCAGATTTGCCAAATTATCGTTTCTTGATGTTTTCTGACTTTTGTTGGCTAAACTAATCTTTCTGAAAAATTATGAAACCTTATATTATGATACTAGACATATAGGGGAATACCCCAGATTTTTTCTTGATTTATTTGAGGTGTTTTGATGCTGTTTTCCTGACTGTGAATTCGATTTACTAATTTCTGGTTGAACGTATTTTCTGGTTTCAAATCAGTTTTGAGTTATGTTTTTCTAAAACACTATATGACTGATATGTATCTACTGGATTTGGTTGGAAGTCTATTTTCCAAATTCTCTGACGGATTCAAGTTTTGATATTTGTGATAACGGAAATCGCTATTTTAGTACTGTACTGTCGTGCTGTCCTGAATTAGGAAGTACTCTATTTTGTTCTGTTATGTGACTACTTACCATCTGTACATGCTTATCTATTATTCTGAACTTGTGTGTCGTTATATCATGTTAGGTTTACTCTGTTTCCTGCACATACATATCTGTCTGATAATAATTATAAAATGATCAAGCCGGGGTTTATGGGAAAGATCTAGTATTGGGAAAGTATAGAAATATGTACTTAGAAGGGGGCCCGTATTTCCCATATGATTATCTGTTATCTGTTATCTGACCCTGTCTACATTACTTCCTATAAGAAGGTGTAGGGAAGAAGAGAACCACTAGATTCTATCTGTCTGTCAGGATCTGTTATCTGACCATGTCTACATTACTTCCTCTAGGAAGGTGTAGAGAAGAAGAGAACCACTAGGTTCTATCTGTCTGATCTGATTATCTGATATCTATCTGAACCCTGAGTACACGGCCCTATATGATCCCCTACGAAATCTACAAACGTAACTGTTTTGAATGTAGCAACCATGTGATAAAAGGATGGCACATGAAGTGCTACCTAGTTAGTAATTAATACAAGACTTATAAAAAAATCTGAATCTGATATCTGTATCTGTATCTGAATCTGAACTGAATTTGTTATCTGTATCTGCTATCTGGCTACCTGTTATCTGATTATCTGATTATCTGTTATATGTCTGACATTATCACTTGACATCATTATTGGACACTATCTGTATATCTGTCTGCATGCTATTTGACTAACACTTGACACATGTTAGTATACCATGCTAGTTGATTCTGCTATACCATGCTATATCTGTTTCTGCTATTATTTAGATTTGTTAGTTTCCCATGTATTTGTATCCTGCATTACAAGCGGTCCGTAATTTGCATTGACGGGAATCTTGTTTCTTTTTCCTTCTTCCTGCAATTTGTCAAATTGCAGATTTTGGTGATCAGCTTCCCGATGAAGTATGTGATCTAAAGATCTAGTTGGGTGGAGCTTTTGCTATCTTCATTTATTTTCTGTTGCTCATTTTGAACAATGTATCTGTTACTTGGATTCTTTGTGTTTGGGAAGTATGACCCAGGATTTTTGACTTGTTCAGATTTAATTTATTTGAGATTAATACATTTTGTTTCAAGTAAATTCTATTGATATATTGATTCAATTATGCATGTGTGGTTGATTCTTTTGCTTCCGACTTTGATTATTTTGTGAGATGTTGTAAAGATTCCAGAACAATTTATGGATGATGAAAATCATTCGCTGGGCCAATATTACTTGCTCGTATTCCGTATTTTTGGGAAACAGAGCGTGACAGGTTTTTAGTGGTATCAGAGTCCAGGTTTGGCTAATGTATTAGTTTTACTGATAAATTAGACCAGCTTGGCTCGATCTGGGATCGGCTCAATATTTCACCAACCATGCATACATGAATGAATTATAATCAACTTGATCTGATACTAGTCTTATTCCATTCATTTGATCCCTTCTTCTTCGATTTCCTTAATTCCTTATTTCTTCCGTCTCTTTTAGTCGTTCTCATTGTTGATTCTTTATTGGGTATAGTTTCGTTCTTTCCGTACCCATATTCCTTTGATTCTTTCATTCATCTTGCATTATTCTTCATATTATCTTTCTGCAATGTGTTTTCCTCATCCTTGATCATCAATTCTTTTTCTCTTGCTTTTGATTCTATCTTAGGTATTGTCCTTGTTTGTTCATGTTCTCTTTGATTCTGGTGCAAGCAATCTCTTATTTCTGTTTGTCTCGTTGATTCCTTCTTATTTCAACTCGTGTGTCATTCATTGCTTTTTGTGCCTTGCATTCATCCTCATTTATTGATTCATTTTGCCCTATCCTCTACAAATTCCGCTTGTGCCCCATCCTTCCGTTTCCTTCATATTCAATTCTTTGATTTCTTATTTTCTTTCGTCCCATGTAGTTGTCCTCCTTTGTTGACTCTTTATTGAATATTGATATGGCTAAAAATGGGGTTAAATCGAAACCATCCAGATTGGGCACGAATCTTGAAGCTCAAGGGTAAAACGGTAATTTCACATACAGATGGGTCCGAAACGGGTACTGGGTCTCCTTCTCACAGATCCAATAACCCACGAACGGATCAACCCTAACTGGATACGGGTCCCGACCCAATTCAGACCCGCACCAGCGAGAGGAAATCAGGGTCACTGATTTGACTAAATCAACGGGCTTGATTTGCAGTTACCCTCTCACCGGGAATCAGGGATTAGTTTCCTAAACTAATCGTGAGGATTTTACTCCTAACGGTTTCACAGGAAATCAGATCCCTAATCAACTCCCTATGGCGACTATAAATACCCCCACCTACCACTGTTACAGGTTAATCACTCTTTTTCCAACTTAAGCTCTTTTTTAATCACCACTGGTTACTGACAAGAGCGTCGGAGGGTGCGTCGCCGGGAACAAGCCCGGTGTATCGCACTTCCTTGCAAGTGAACGGTGGGAGTCAGTAGCCTAACTCTGGCGAACAGGTTCGGATCTGCTATTCAGGTTTTTCCGCGAACTCACAAATCTCAACTGTTTACCCCCACACCAGAATCAGCGGTAACAGATTGGCGCCGTCTGTGGGAACACCATACGAATAGCCTCCGCCTCTTCCTCGTCGACTAATTCTCCTCCAGCCATGCCTCCCAGAAAGGTCAGATCCAGGGGGTCCAACCGTGGGCCCAACCCGGCTGATCAACAACAAGAGGAAGTCCCCGGGCATCCTGCTCCGCAACCCGAACAACTTCCTCCCCCGGTCCAAGACCACTTCCAGCAGGGCCAGCCCCCTCTTCTGAACCAACAACCCCCTAATGGTCCCGCTGGTCAGAACCAGCGGAGGCAGAAGCAACCTCTCCACCCAGACCATGTCTCAGTACATAATGCCTCCTCGGGTTCCATGGCCTCCCATAATCCTCGGCCCTCCGACCTCCGCAACACCGTTCTCAATAGGCAAAAGGATGAGGACCTTCGCAACTGCCTAGATGAGAAGCGGGCCCGAGAGGGAGTCTCCCGCCAACATCAAGGTGAGCGGTCTCCTCACCCCCGAGATGGTAGGAGGTCTCCGGACCGAAGAGGACGAAGGGAATCTCCCGAGCGTCGCAGAAGGAGGCCACACTCCCCTGCTGATCGACGTCATCCGAGGAACGATGAGGCACCCATCACTCGTGCCGAGTTCCAACAATTCCAGGCAACGGTGTTGCAGGCCCTCAACCTTCGCCCCAACAACACCAATGCCCAAAGGGTTCTAACACCCCAGTGGGTCCCAAGTCCTCGCCACCGATCCATTAGTCCTCCCCCGGCTCCTAGTCACCAGCAACAACATCTTAGTCCTCGCCGATCACAGGACTATCGATGCCGCAGTCCCCGCTCCCCTTCCTATGAAGACGAGTCCAGGGGATCGTTTGACCACCACCGGAGGGACGATGCCCTCTACCGTCGTCTACACGAGATGGAGAGGCGCATCGGTCGAATGGACAAGGAAGAGGAGTCGAGAGGAAGGACCGTCCGCCCCAGTAGACCCCCCTTCTCTTGGACTATCATGGACGCTCCCATCCCGAGGGGTTTCAAGCCTCCGCAGTTTGAAACGTACTCAGGGGAGTCGGACCCTGTTGATCATGTCGAGAGCTTCAAAACCTTGATGCTAATCCACCAAGCTTCCGACGCCATACTTTGCAAGACCTTCCCCGCCACTCTCAAGGGTTTGGCGCGGGAATGGTACTCCCGGCTCGCTCCCTCTTCCATCTTCTCGTTCGAGCAGTTCGAAACGCTCTTCATAACTCACTTTGTGAGCAGCAGACGAACGGAGAAGACCAGCCTCTCTCTACTCCACCTCCGACAGGAGAGGAGAGAGAAGTTGAGGGACTATGTGAGGAGATTTACTGCGGAGGTCAGGTCCATCGCCTCCCTTGACCAGTCAGTGGCGACCGTAGCCTTCCAATCAAACGCCCACAACTCCAGCCTCCGGTCGTCCCTCGCCAAAAAGCCCCCGCACAACTTCGCCGACCTCCTCCTCAGATGCGAGAAATATATTCGGGCGGAGGAAGCCGAGGGCTTCCCGGGTTTCGGAGGACCCGCCTCCGGATCGAAGAGGAAGACGACCGAGGAGGAAGGGTCCAAGAAGCTACAGAAGGACAATAGCGGTCAGCGCCGTCCTCCCCCCAGGTTCGAGAAGTTCACTCCTCTCACCACCAATGTCTCCACCATCTTGATGGAAGTGGAGAAGGATGGGGTTATACCCCCTGCTCCGAGGATGAACACCCCGGCCAAGAGGAGGAACAAGGATAAATGGTGCCGCTACCACAGGGACCACGGGCAAGACACGAACGATTGTCGGGCCCTGAAGAATGAGATAGAGGCTCTCATCCAAAGGGGGCAGTTGGCCAAGTTCGTCAGAACACAGGATCGGACCGATCGCTCCACTACTCCGCCTCGGGGGGCTAACAAGCACTCCGAGCGACGCGATGAAACCCCCGAGTTCGAGGAAGAACGGGTTCTTCACCTTATCCACGGAGGCCCCATGGGCGGCTCTTCCAACTCCTCTCGGAAGGCCTTCGTCCGAGAGGTCAACTCAGTTCACGGTGCCCCTCCCCCCAAAGGCCTCGGCGTCCCAGTGACTTTCTCTGATGAAGACCTCGAGGGGGTCCGGACTCCCCACTGCGACGCACTTGTTATCGACCTCCACATGGCGAACTTCAAAGTGCAGAGGATCCTGGTAGACAACGGGAGCTCGGTGAACATCCTCTTCCTCTCGGCCTTCCGAGGGCGGCAGCTATCTGGCTGGCATCGCTAGACGACAAGATAACGTTTTCTTGGGAACTGAGCCGTCTCTATATTCGTGCCAAAATCCAACGGCTCAGATCGCGCTACGGCACCGAACCGCGAACGAGAGGGGGGCCGGCTCGGAAACCTCGGCGCAATGAACACAGTCACAAACGGAACAACTACGCAGAACTACGAAGGACGTGCTAGTTCAAGCAAGAAATGTTATTAATAATTGGGACACAGTTCAAAGCAACTCTTCCATACAACAAGGTCACAAAGCCTTAAAGAACAAAAGATACAATGCCGACCCACTACACTTGGTTTTTAAGATGAAAAATCATCACCGTCCCGTTCGGTCGCCAGTTCGGCAACCTCGGCCTCCAGTTCCTCTTCCTCCTTCCGAAGCTTCGCCTCTACGGTCTGCAAGTGACGGATCTCAGAGAGCAAATCGTCCCTTTCGGCTATTATTTTCGACAAATTGTGCCGAACACACTGGATCCGAAGGGCGTTGCTAAAGGCGGCCTGCGAACCCTCGTCCTCTCCTATAGGGGTCATCTCGGCGATCCTGCTCTCCAAACGCCGGATCTCGGTGTCTTGCTGACCCTGGATGAGCTGAAGATGGCCCGCTCGCTTTCAGCTCGGCGTAATTCCAGCTCGACTTCATAGAGCCGCTCTCGGCACCTCGTCAACCCCGAGCCTGCCTCGGTTCGAGCGTTGTTGTCCGAGCGATTGGGGTCGGCGTCTTGAGCTACCACCGCGAGGTGAAAAGAGGAAAAAACGAACAACAAAATTTCAAACATTGCCGAAGTCCAACACTTGAAAAATTTTCAAAACAAACTATCAGGCTTTTATTCCAATAAAGTAACTTTACATACAACAAGACCAACACAACAACAGAATTTTACAATAGCTTAAAGGATCATAAGACAACTTGTTTAGTGCCTCTTCGGAAGGGGTACGCTTCGGTTCAAGGAAACGCGGGGGCGGCGACGCCTAACCTCCAAGCTCGATTCCAAACCAGCGAAGCGTGGTCCCCCTTTGCCACTAACCCCAACTGTGGCGCCGACCGAGGCACCGCTAGACGAGACAGCTGCACTACTCTGAGCGTCAGCTAGACTCCGCCTAGCTGCAGGCAAACAAGTCACAAGTTCGTAGAAGGTAATCCCCCTCTCGCTCTCCTCGCGAGTACACGACGTACTACGAACGTTGGCCCTCTCAGGCAGAGGCTTGAGCGACGCGACCTCTTCCTCCAACTCGATAATCCTATCTCTCAGAGCATCATCCTTCGCCGAAATCTTCAAACCAGGAGGTCTTGACGAGCCCGAGACATTGACGCTATCGGTCGCGAGTCGTCGATAATGGGTGACCTCGATCCCCCTGTCGATCGTAATCCTCCTAAGCTTGTCGACCTCGGCCAACAGCTTTTGGCATTCGGATGACAACTTCTCTAACTCAGAGGCTAACTTCCCTTCTTCTGCGAAATGTTCTTTCTCCGTTACCTCCAAGTGACGGATCTCGGCCAAGAGTTCGCTGTTCTTCTGTTCGACGATAGAAAGCTCCCTACGAAGTTGCTCTGTCTCACCTTCGAGACGAAAAGCTTGGGGCTGCTTCCGTAGTTGCTTCAACTCACGAAAATACCCCCTCCCTGCCGCTTTTATCTCCTCCAGCTTCAGGAGCATATAAAACTGCCTCTCTCGGCTGAGTGAAAGCTCTCGCTTCGTTTTGGTCAGCTCCTTACGAAGGTACGAAACCTCCGTGATCGGACCAAACTTTACCTGAAAAGCAGAGATAAATCCGACGCCCAACACTTGGAGAATTTTACGACTAACCCAACACAAAATCCGGGGACCAACACTTGGAGAATTTTTGGCCAAACAAAAAGTGTTTCCATTAAAAACTCAAAAAAGCGTTACAAGAGCGGTGGCCAGTCCGTAGTTAGGCTTACAAAAAAAAACAGCAAAAGACTAAAAGACGCAACCAAGTCAGGGGTCGACATTTTTGTCGCTCGGGTCTGTCGACCCCTCGGCCTTGTCCTTGTCCTCGTCATCGTCCTCGCCCTCGCTCTCCTCCTCAGAGTCGTCCTCCTCCTCATCCTCGGCCTCAGTCTCGCTCGGGCCTTCGACACCGTCGGTCTGTCCCTCGGGGCCGAGCATCGCCGAGGGAAGCTCCTCCTCCCCCTCCACGGGGTCGTAGAAGTGGTAGGAAGACGTGTCGAACCCCTGGTTCTGAGCAGTGATATGAAGCAGGGCTCGGCCGTACGCGTCCTCCATGTTCTTGAACATGTGATGCTCGGCCTCGTCCTGGACTGCCCTCTTCGCCTTCGCCACCTTCGACCGGTGTCTGGCCATAATCTTCTCGGTCTTCTTCCGAGCTCTCTCCACCTCCGACCGAGCCTTGGCCAACTCCTCCTTCAGTTCGGCGTTCTCCTTCTCCGAGGCCTCGAGCTTGGCAGCCTCGTCCTTCGACCGCTGAAGGGCATCGGCCAGCTTCGCCTCTAACCCCGCCGCTTCGGCAGCACGTTTTACCGAGAGGAGCTGCTCAGTATCCAGCAGCTTTGCAGCTTTTACACGCTCCGACCTCTCCCGGTCGTACTGCGCCGTCAACTCTTGTTCTTTGCTCGCAAACTCTTCGAGCAAGAAGTTGAAGTGACAGAGGGTCTGAAAAAAGAACAAACCGTTAGGGTCCGAACCCAGAAACTTAGTAAATTTCAGAAAAAATGCTTCAATAAGAAAGTGCTCGGCCCACTCACCGACATCGTGTTCCGAGCGATCTGCATCGTCGCGTCCCTGACTTGCCCGGACTTAAGGGCCGCTCGATCCTTTGGGGTCGGCAGGTGCTTCACCGCCTGCATACAAATGTTGTCGTCGCCCAAAAAACCATCGACTTCATCACTTGCCAGTCGGGAACGAAGATCTGCTTGTGCCCCTCGGTCAAAATCTTCTCCGCATCGGCAGTGAGGGGCAGAACTTGGAGGGATAACACCTTGCTCATGTCGAACACGCCGCTCGACGAACCGGGAGCTTCTCCCTTCGCCATGGGAGCCGGTGCATCCGAAACAGGAGGATCGGAGGCCGCGACCTTCTCCTGCTCGGGACCGGCCTCCGGAACGACGACCCCCTGCAGGTCGGCGGTCTTCACGACCGAAGGTATCTTCGGCGCTCGGCCCCCCTGAGGCCCTGTCGAGGGTCTTTTCTTCCTCGTCTCCTGCTCCCGGGCCGCCTTGGCCTTCACCATCAACGCCCTATAGTCCATCTTCATCGTCTCTACACAAACCGAATGAAAAAACTTAGAAAAATTTTCATGAACTTCAAGCAAAGAGTAAAAATACCAGAAGCGCGTACTAGGGTCGATCGGACTGAGACCCCCTCAGAACAAAGCCTCCTTGGTGATATCTTTCTAACTTAGCATCGGCAAGCCGAGGAGCTTCTTGAGGACTTCCGCCTCCTTGTCACTCAGCACCGGCTCCTTCTTCGCTCGCTTGGGCAGCCCTTCCCTCGATCAAGCTATCGGAATCGCCCAGGGTGCGGGAGCCCGGACAATGAAATACTTCTCCTTCCAGTGCTTGATCGAGTCCGGGTTCTCGATCAACTTCACGCCTGTCCGCGGTGAAAGGTAGAACCTCTGCTCGTTCCTGTTCGGCTGGCAAGGGCGGTAGAGGCTCCGAAGGAGAAACATGCTCGGCTCGGTGCCGATCTCTTGACATTGGAGAACAAACACCAAGACGTGCCTCCAAGTATTCGGCATCAGCTGGGCCGGGCACAAACCGTACCAATTAAGAACCTCGACGATGAATGGATGGAGTGGAAAACGGAGCCCAGCAGCCAAGGAGTCGAGGGAAATACGCACGCGTCAGCCGAAGACGACGTGCAGGCTCGGAATCCCGCTCCAGGGAGGAGTAGCCCGTACTCGGCAGTGATCTGGAATCCGGTCCGAATCCGATGAAGATCAACCTCCGTTAAAGACGGAATGGTATGGTCCACCTCGGACAACACTTTCGGCTCATTCTCCTCTACCGACTTGGCAGTGCCCTGAGTCACCTTCTCCAACATCTCTTCGGACTCCAAACACCCCCCACGCTTGACAGAGCAATAGGCTGCCGACCGAACTCCCTTGCCGTCTTCGGATGCTCAATGATCGTGACCACTCCTTTACCCTTCTGGGACTTCACCACAACCTCCTGGAGTGGCTCGGCTACTTCGCCACTCTTGCTCAGCCGAACAACGGTCTGCTCGGTCGGCTCTATCACCTCCTTTCCTTTACCCGCTCGGCCGATGACTTGGTCCGATGCGGGGGTCTCATCCGAAGAAGTTATCTTAACCATTTTTCTAAAGAGAAAGGAGAGAGACTGACCTTGAAGTGACTGTTACGGTCGGAAAAAGTTCGCCGGAGCAAAGAAACGCCTTGCCACGACAGCTAGCAGCACCACCCAGGAGCTAAAAACTTCGATGGTGAAAAGTAAAAACTTGAGAGAGAAAGTAAAAGTGAATAATGAGATTAGGGGTGGGGGAGTGAAGATTTATAGTAAAAGAAGAAGTCTCTTGGGCTTCCTAACGAAAGCGCACGACTTTTGGCCTGCTCTTGAAACGTTGCAAAAGCCCAAACGACTAGTTGCAAGTCAGGTAGCTCGGCTCGCACGGGATCAAAATCCGAGCGTCGTGCGATCCAATCCTGACATCAAAGGGCCCGGTCGGCTGATCGAACAAGTATCCATCCGAGCGTCAAAACGGAGAAAATTCACTTTCTCCTCAACTTTCGTGTAAGATCTCGATCAGACGGCCCAGATCTTGCCAGCGACGCTAAACGACATGATAGCATTTTCTTGGGAACTGGGTCCGTCTCGAGATTCGTGCCACCATCCAACAGTTCAGATCACGCCACATTGCCCGGACGAAGCACTTCGGACCCAGTCACTCCGCCTCTGTCTGAAGAAGCCAGAGAAAGTTTGGATTAAAAGTTTTAAGGCACCGCCTTCGGCGAGCCCCCCCGGGCCCCAGGTCTCGGTCGGTTCCCCTCTCACCCGTGAGCAACTCGAAGCCTACGGCCTCGGAGCCGAAACCACGAATCGTTCAAGGGTGGGAGAAAAACCACCGTCGCGCGGGGCCCGGCCAGAAAGTGGATCGGCGCACCTCCCATCTCTGGCTCCTTCGGGCTGACAACCATCAGAAGCCGTCAGCCCGGAAGGAAGACAGAGATCGGAGGAGACCCATCCTTCCGAAGCAACTCATCCCCCGGGTCCGGACTTCGGTCGTCACCTCTTCTGCCATAATCTCCCCTGACCCTGACACCCACATCGGGGCCGTCAGAGTCAGGAGAAGATTATGGCGGAAGAGCGACCACCGGTCTTTCCGAAGCATCTCGTCCCTCGGCTCCAGACTTCGGCCGTCACCACTTCTGCCATGATCTCCCCTGACCCTGACACCCACATTGGGGCCGTCAGAGTCAGGAGAAGATCATGGCGAAAGAATGACCACCCATCCTTCCGAAGCAGCTCACCCTCCAGGTCCGGACTTCGGTCGTCAACTCTTCTGCCCTCATCTCCCCTGACCCTGACACCTACGTCAGGGCCGTCAGAATCAGGAGAAGATAACGGTGGAAGGATGACCACCCATCCTTCCGAAGCACCTTGTACCTAGGGTCTGGACTCCGGTCATCACCCCTTCTGCCCTGATCTCCTCCGACCCTGACATCCGCATCGGGACCGTCAAAATCGGGAGAAGATCACGGCGGAAGAGTGACCACCCGTACGACGACCTCAGGGTTAGGATTTTTTCAAAAGAAGACGGCATCCGCCTTGACTCCGTTCGTCACCTCTTCTGCTCTGATCTCCCCCGACCCTGACATCCGCATCGGGGCCGTCAGAATCAGGAGGAGACCAGGGCCGAAGAGCAACCACCTAAGGCAGACACCCCCGATGGCTAAAACTCAACATCGTTGTGACTGAAACTACAAGGGGAGGGAGGTATTTATAACCTCCCCTCCAAGAAACCAGCCATTATGACCCTCGGGAGCTGAAACGCCACGCATTAATTGGAGGGCGCCATTCTTAATGACCCTGGAAAGTTGGAACGCCGCACAAATCCTGGGGCGCCATTAATGCTCTTGGGAACTGAACGGTCTCGAGATTCGTTCCGCCCTTCAACGGCCCGGATCGCGCCACCAAGCTCGGATTGCCGAACCCTTAGACATCCGGTCGGCTAACCGAGCAAGTGTCCATCCGAGCGTCAAAACGGAGAAAATTCACTTTCTCCTCAACTTTCGTGTAAGATCTCGATCAGACGGCCCAGATCTTGCCAACGACGCTAAACGACAAGATAGCATTTTCTTGGGAACGGAGCCCGTCTCGAGATTCGCGCCACCATCCGACGGCTCAGATTGCGCCACGTCGCTCGGACAACCGAACTCTCAGACCCCCGGTCGGCCAAACCGAGCAAGTGCCCATCCGAGCGTCAAAAACGGAGAAAAAAGCAGCCGAACGATCACGACCGTTGGATCTTCCAGAAATTCGTGCTTCCGATGATGAACGGTCCAGATCGTGCCACGTGCACTAAACGACAAGATAGCGTTCTCTTGGGAAATGTGCCCGTCTCGAGATTCGCGCCACCATCCAACGGCTCAGAATGCGCCACGTCGCTCGGACGGCCGAACCCTTACACCTCCGGTCGGCCAATCGAGCAAGTGCCCATCCGAGCGTCAAAGGCGAGAAAAAAACTGCCGAGCGACTACAACTGTCAGATCTCTCAGAAATTCACGCTCGCCCAAGATCAACGGTCCAGATCGAGCCATGCCATAAATAGGTATTAAAAACCAGTTTTTATTTATTTAAATCGTTTTATTTATTTAAAAATTGCGAAAAAATTGCTAAAAATTCGGAAAAGTTAACCAAAAATTCTATAAGATAATTAAAAATTCAGGGGGATATTTTTTGAGCCCCCGAACGAACAATTATTGCATAGAATGTACTGTTAAGGTCCCCGAACGATTAGTTAACACATCGCAAAATTAAATAAATAATCCGAAAAATAGATAAAAACCGTTAAATACTCAACAAGGCTTCTGAACAGCTCACGGCTTCAAAAATCACCTCACTACCCCCTTCGAGATTCAAAACCCTCCATTCGGACTCCGATACAACTCCACTAGCCACTAAAACAGTTAAACTGCTCCTCAAAGGCTGATCACACTCAGTCTTTAAGATTGGGGGGCTCGTGATATGGCTAAAAATGGGGTTAAATCAGAACCATCCAGATTGGGCACGAATCTTGAAGCTCAGGGGTAAAACGGTAATTTCACATACAGATGGGTCCGAAACGAGTACTGGGTCTCCTTCTCACAGATCTAATAACCCACGAACGGATCCACCCCAACTGGGTACGGGTCCCGACCCAATTCAGACCCGCACCAGTGAGAGGAAATCAGGGTCACTGATTTGACTAAATCAACGGGCCTAATTTGCAGTTACCCTCTCACCGGGAATCAGGGATTAGTTTCCTAAACTAATCGTGAGGATTTTACTCCTAACGGTTTCACAGGAAATCAGATCCCTAATCAACTCCCTATGGCGACTATAAATACCCCCACCTACCACTGTTACAGGTTAATCACTCTTTTTCCAACTTAAGCTCTTTCTTAATCACCACTGGTTACTGACAAGAGCGTCGGAGGGTGCGTCACCGGGAACAACCCCGGTGTATCGCACTTCCTTGCAGGTGAACGGTGGGAGTCAGCAGCCTAACTCCGGCGAACAGGTTCGGATCTGCTATTCAGGTTTTTCCGCGAACTCACAAATCTCATCTGTTTACCCCCACACCAGAATCAGCGGTAACAAATATAAAATTCATTCTTCTCCTGCCTATATTTTCTTTATAATTTTTTCCAAATATTTTATATATTACGATTATTATTTGTTATATTTTGGATCTTCTATAAAATTGTTTTCTAAAACGAAAATTTTGTTATTTCGAATAATTGTGTATTTTAATATCACAAATTTTGAAACATAATTTCGTACTTAAATTGAGCAATCAATATCTAAGTACGCGTGGAAGATTGCATCATCTCGTTCATCGTTTTGTTGCAACTGGATGTCGAGATGGCAAACATGCAACTAGACGTCAATGGAGGCAAATTACAACTAGAAATCGGGGAGGCAAAATGTGCAACCGAATATCTAGATGGTAACCTGCAACCTGATGTCGTGGAGGCAAACCTGCAACTTGATGTCGAGAAGGCAAGTCTACAGATGGATATAAATGAGGTGAACCCACATCAAAGAATTTCTACTATAATAACTCCACTAGTGTTTTATGTATATATTACTTATCACTGTCCTATTCTTTTGTACTAGTTTGCTTGAATAGTAGTAGTAATAATAACTTCACTTTCCATTTAATAATTGATCGGCTATATATATATGTACTCTTGTTTGGATTATTTTTATATAAAGTTGATAAGCCAAATTCTTATTTTATTGTATAATGTTATTATTATTATTGTTATTACAATTACTATTATTATTATTGTATTTTTTTTACTATTTTTTTTTGTTATTAATATTGAATTATTTTCACAAAAATGATGAACCCCAAATTATATTCTGTCTTACATTATTATCCTTATCGGTATTGTTAATATTTTTTATTAAGTATGATTATGATAATTATTATTGTTATTATTATTTTTATTATTTTTGTTATTTTATTATTAATATGTGTTGATTTTTGTATTATTAATATTATTTTTGTTAACACCCATTAGTTTTGACCTAAGTATTTAAATTAAAGCCATCATTTAAAGCCCAATTTTATTCTGGTGTCTCATTCTTTTCGTCCTGCTCGGATCGTCGCTTGGTGTCACGTGGTCTACAACGACATGTCTGCAGCTTGGAACGTCACCATCAGAGTGGCGCAGCGAAAGCGTGGTGGACCCATAACCCACAGGTCCCAGGATCCACTTGTTGCTTCTCCTCCCTTGTATTGTTTGTTTTGTTCCATTCCTTGCATTTGTCCTCATCCGTTGACTCATTTGCTTGGTTCATCTCTTCCTTGTCCATCCTTTCTCTTGATTCCAACTCTATCTATCTTTATCTCTTTGCTTTGTTATCTTGCAAGTCTTGTGTTGTTTCTTCTTCATTTTTGATACCGGTTACTTCCGTCTTGCATTCAATTTTGCCATCATACACGCATTCATTATTTGATTCAATCCTTTCCTATCTTTTCTCTCCTTGATTCCAGTTCTGTCTACTCTCTTTTTGCTTTGTTGTCTTGTGTTGTTTCTTTCCTTTTGATACTGCTTAATCTCTTTCTTGCATTCCATTTGACCTCATTGTTATCCACTTCCTTCTCTTTCTGGTGTTGCAACATTTGTTTCTTTCCCGTTAATCCTCTGTTTTGTTACCCTTCCCCAAGTTTGCTTTTGCCTAGTCCTATGTACCGCCAAAGAAAATTTCGAGGATGAAATTTTGTTGTAAGGTGAGTAGGATTTGTAACCCCTGTTTTCCCAAAAATGTATTTTTCTGTGTATTTTCGGTATTTCAAATTCTTGTAAATTAGTTTTTCGCTTCGAACTATTTTTCTATGATTTTTGTTCTTATTATTGTTATTAGTATTATTACTTTGATTTTTTATTTAAAAACCTAGTTCAATTTATAAATTATATTTGTAGATATTTCACATAAATTCTATGTTACAATACAAATTATATTTTGTTGAAAATCTCTATTTTATTGGTTATTTTATCTATTTTGGATTTTAAACCCAAATACAGCTTAAAACTCTATAACCCTATTTAAAATCCATTGGATATTTCCCTATACCCATTTACCCATTTTAACCAAACCCATTATCAGCCTAGTTAATTCCCCGAAACCCAATATTATACTCCTCAGCCTCAACCCTAATTCCTATACACATACATATACCTCCCCTGCCTCTTCATCTACCCCCCTACCCATGCAACCGCCTATTGTTATCCCGAAACCCCTTTTCCTTCCTCCCGCTCCCTCTCTCAGAACCCATCACGATCTCTACCCTGCTCTCCCCCTCTCATTTCTCCCGACCCTCCACCTGTGTGCACCCTTGCTCTCATCCTCCTTCGCCTCTCCCGTCTTACTGCAGCACGGTATTCCCGCCGCCCAGCAAGCCGCGGCAACCTCAGCACCCAGTCGACGCGGCGCCATGGCTGCCCTCGTCTTCCCTCCACCATCGCTCCGCCTGCAGCCTCCGACGACTGCAATGCCAGCGACGCGACAACCCCCATCTCCTCTCCACCACAGCAGTGTAGCCCAGACTCTGACAGCACCATTCAACACCTCCCCTCCCTACATGCTCCACCCCGTCGACAGTAGATAGCCACCACAGCAGCTACGCAGCACAGCTTCCCTACGCTGTGCTGCTCCCCCTGGTCACCAGCGCCACTGTGCCGACCCCTATTGCCGGCAGCGCCCTCCATTGCCATCCTCACCGGTGCTGCCACCGTGTGCCGCCATCGGTTGTCGCCAAGACGAAGCTTTTGGCTGGTTGTTTGGAGTTTTGATCATGGGTTGATCATGTGATGTGAGCCATCCAATCGACTTGATCATCGTGATCATTGTGTCTGCTTGATTCAGATATGGCCGTCCGATGTTGTGATCTTCATCTTGATTGATTGATTCCTAGCCGTCCATTGATTTGATCTTGATCATCACCATCGGGGTGATCTTGGCCGTTCGATCACGATCATCATCAACTTCATCATCGCCTTGATCTAGACCGTTCGATCTTGTTGATCTTGATTTTCGATCTCAGTCGTCCGTTTGTGTTCGTGATCTCGATCATCTTCATCTTGTTCGTGATCGTGTGTTCGTGATTAGTTCGTGATTCGATCATTGAGTTCATGCCCGGGAATCCATTCCCGTTATTCTTGTTCCTTGCATCGTTTTCATCGTCGTCTCTCAGACAAGTAACTTGTACTCAATTCCTTTGTATGATATAAGTCATAAATACCGCTTGTAGTGCAGTTGGGTTCTAGAGACAACTCGTGTGTGTGTTATTCTTAATGAGTATTGTCTCTATAGTGCTATTGACCATAGTGGCCTTACGACACATATGACATAAATTAACCTAGGAGTGACCGTCTCTTGATGTGATGTATATGTGAAACAATTATGAGAACTTGTCTGCTTGTGAGATCCATGTGATATACTTGTTGTGGACATGTCGTATACCCTATTTCATGTTGTTTGGACACTTAGTAGACTCTAATTCATGTTTAGTTATGTTTCGACCAAGTCTCGTATGATACATGTTAGTTTTGTTCCTAAAGTAAATTTTGTATTTTTGCCGACAATCTGTCTTGATCAGTAATTTAGACCATATTAAGGTCAGAATCTTGATTTCAGTATAAAACATGAGTTTTAGAGAAATTCGCCGTCTTTCCAAGCCCTTTGACCTTGATCGATTTTGTTTTTGTATGTGTGAGATATGGCTGTTTTACTACAGAATTGTATGTCATTTCCAGATTTCGTTTCTTGATGATTTTGATGACTAAACTAATTTGATACTTATGCTATACATATTATTTTGATCTGAAATTTTGGTTAGTATATCTATACCTATTTAGGGATTATCCAGAATTTTGGTGGATTTTATTGATGAGTTTATATACCGTTTCATGTTTGTTTATAAAAACTATAGGTGCTGGATTTTGCTCGCTATTCTGTAAAGAAGTACATTTTCACCCTAATTTCTTTTTCTGTATGAAAAATATTTATGAAATATGAAAGTTATCTTATTTTGTCTATTTTCTTCTCCCTTTGGTGGATTTGGATTTCGTTTTACGGTTTGCGAGATATTACAGTTTTCGTACAGTAGTGTTGGGAATTCTAGATTTGCCGAACTATCGTTTCTTGATGTTTTCTGACTTTTGTTGGCTAAACTAATCTTTCTGGAAAATTATGAAACCTCATATTCCGATACTAGACATATAGAGAAATACCCCAGATTTTTTCTAGATTTATTTGAGGTGTTTTGATTCTGTTTTCCTAACTATGAATTCGATTTACTGATTTCTGGCTGAACGTATTTTTTGGTTTCAAATCAGTTTTAAGTTATGTTTTTCTAAAATACTATATGACTTATATGTATCCGCTGGATTCGGTTGGAATTCTATTTTCCAGATTCTCTGACGGATTCAGATTTTGATATTTGTGGTAACGGAAATCACTATTTTAGTACTGTACTGTCGTGCTGTCCTGAATTAGGAAGTACTCTATTTTGTTCTGTTATGTGACTACTTACCATCTGTACATGCTTATCTGTTATTCTAAACTTGTGGTTCGTTCTATCATGGTAGGTTTACTCTGTTTCCTGCACATACACATCTGTCTGATAATAATTATAAAATGATCAAGCCGGGATTTATGGAAAAGATCTAGTAATGGGAAAGTATAGAAATGTGTACTTAGAAGGGGGCCCGTGTTTTCCATATGATTATCTGTTATCTGTTATCTGACCCTGTCTACATTACTTCCTATAGGAAGGTGTAGGGAAGAAGAGAACCACTAGGTTCTATCTGTATGTCTGGATCTGTTATCTTACCATGTATACATTACTTCCTCTAGGAAGGTGTAGAAAAGAAGAGAACCACTAGGTTCTAAATGTCTGATCTGATTATCTGATATCTGTCTGAACCCTGAGTACACGGCCCTATATGATCCCCTATGAAATCTACAAACGTAACTATTTTGAATGTAGCAACCATGTGATAAAAGGATGGCACATGAAGTGCTACCTAGTCAGTAATTAATACAAGACTTATAAAAAAAATCTGAATCTGAATCTGAATCTGAATTTGTTATCTGTATCTGCTATCTGGCTACTTGTTATCTGATTATCTGATTATCTGTTATATGTCTGACATTATTACTTGACATCATTATTGGACACTATCTGTATATCTGTCTGCATGCTATTTGACTTTGTCACTTGACACATGTTAGTATACCAAGCCAGTTGATTCTGTTATACCATGCTATATGTGTTTCTACTATTATTTAGATTTTTTAGCTTCCTATGTACTTGTATCCTGCATTACAAGCGGCCCGTAACTTGCATTGAAGGGAATCTTGTTTCTTTTTTCTTCTTCCTGCAATTTGTCAAATTGCAGATTTTGGTGATCAGCTACCCGATGGAGTATGTGATCTAAAGTTCTAGTTTGTTGGAGCTTTTGCTATCTTCATTTATTTTCTGTTGCTCATTTTGAACAATGTATCTGTTACTTGGATTCTTTGTGTTTGGTCAGTATGACCGAGAATTTTTGACTTGTTCAGATTTGATTTATTTGAGATTAATACATTTTGTTTCAAGTAAATTCTGTTGGTATATTGATTCAATTATGCATGTGTGGTTGATTCTCGTGCTTCCGAATCTGATTATTTTGTGAGATGTTGTAAAGATTCCCGAACAGCTTATGGATGATGAAAATCATTCGTTGGGCCAATGTTACGTGCTCGTATTTCGTATTTTTGGGAAGCGGGGCATGACAATTGTTCTGGTGCTTTGAGTAATAATTTCAAATTTGAGTAAAGGAAGAGAACCTCAATCTTGATGATACTTACATAAACCAAATCTTATCCACTTCCCAAGTTCACACTTAAATGATACTTACGATATATAAGTTAAAATATGAAGTTATTAGATATCATTAGTAATTAAATCTTGAAAAAGATGATTGTTAAAAATCAATTAATGTGAATGTCTCTCCATTATCTTATTTTCTCCACTAACCCCATGATCTCCATGTTCTCCACTCACCATTTACTTCATGTTTGTCCTTACAACTTCTTTTGTAAGCCTATAAATAGGCTTGTACAGACTTGAAGAAATGACGGGAATACAAATTATACTCTATTCTCTTGTCTCTTATACTTTCCAGCATCGTCTCTATTATTTTTATAATACGTTATCAGCACGACACTCTACTTCAACTATTCGATGTATTTTTTGTTCATAATTGTTTCAATTACATTTTTTTCCTTCATACTCATATTATAATATTAAAGTCACTATAACTAAGTATGCTCTACACTCGCCATTCATTTGGATCTTGTGTATCAGAAAAGTTATAGTTTGATCTAATATTTATTTACTTTTTTCTAATTGCACATTTATATATATATATATATATAGTTTCATCATGTCGAACCTTGTCAAGCTTGAATTTGAAGCTCTTGATATTACCGGCAAGAATTACTTGTCGTGGGTGTTGGATGCAGAGATTCATTTGGATGCTAAAGGTCTCAAGGAGACAATTGATGAATCAAAAGAAACATCCAACCAAGATAAGGCGAAGGCAATTGTATTTCTTCGCCATCACCTTCATAAGGGGTTGAAAGTTGAATACCTCACAGTCAAAGATCCTGCAGATCTTTGGAAATCACTGAAAGAGAGGTATGATCATTAGAAAACTGTGATTCTTCCGAAAGCACGTTACGACCGGATGCATCTCCGTTTTCAAGATTTTAAATCTATTAGTGAGTATAACTCGACTATTTTTCGAATCAGTTCACAAATGAAATTATGTGGTGAAACTCTTACTGATTTTGATATGATGGAATAAACGTTATCCACATTTCATGCATCTAATGTGCTCTTGCAACAACAATACCGTGAAAAGGGTTTTACAAAATACGGGGATTTGATATCCTGTCTTCTTATTGCTGAGCAAAATAATGAGTTATTGATAAAAAATCATGAGTCTCGTCCTACTGGCTCTGCTCCATTCCCTGAAGTGAATGTGATAGCATTCAATAATAATCGTGGTCGTGGTCGTGGCCGAGGCCACGGAAGTGGACGTGGACGAGGAAGAGGAAGAGGTTATTTCCCTGGTGGTCGAAGTAACCACAATGTTAGGGATGAATCATGAGGAAACAATGATGGTGGCATGAATAAGAAGATGAAGGAAAGCATCTGCCACCGATGTGGGATGCAAGGCCATTGGTCGCGTACTTTTCGTACTCCCAAGTATTTTGTTGATCTTTATCAAGAGTCGTTGAAGAACAAAGAAAAGAATGTTGAAACAAATCATTGCTGACGACTCCAATGATTTCACCGAAGGCCTCGATGATCTAATGCACCTGGATGCAGCTGATTTCCTTATCCATCCCGAAGATGGAAGTGACCAGAAGTGATCAAGATGCTTATGATATTTGAGGTTTCTTTCTGCTTGTTATTTTGTTTCTATGTTTAAGTTTGCTATGAACTATGTTTTATTTCACTTTGTTTCAGTTTTGTTAAAGTTTTTCTTTAGCATAATTTTATTTCAAATTAATGCCATTCTTCATTATTATTATATGCTTTATATTGCTTTCAAGTTTATTTATTCGCATTTTTTTTTCTTTCAGATTTATGAATATGTATCAATCCAAGATCCAAGTTGGGGATATATGTCTTGCAGACAGTGCTACTACACACACCATTCTTATAGATAAGAAATATTTTTCTAATCAGAGAAATGATCAAGCACATGTCAATACCATATCAGGCTGTGCAAAGATAATTGAAGACTCCAGAAGAGCAAATTTTATAATGCTAGAAGGCATAAAATTCATAATTGAAAATGCATTGTTTTCGCCTAAGTCTCAAAGAAACTTATTAAGTTTTAAAGATATTCGTCTAAATGGATATCATATTGAGACTATGAATGAAAGAGGTATTGAATATCTTTGTTTGTCCTCAACTATGATGGGCAAAAAGTGTGTGTTAGAAAAATTAGCAGCTTTCTCATCTGGATTGTATTATACAACTATAAGAATGGTTGAATCATATAATACAGTAAATATGAAGTTTACTGATACTATAAACCAGAAGTTTACAGATATATTTAAAGTTTGGCATGATCGGTTAGGTCATCCCGGTTCAACGATGATGCGGAAAATTATTGAGAAATCATGTGGTCATTCATTGAAAAACCAGAAAATTTTTTAATCCCATAAATTTTCTTGTGTTGCTTGTTCCAAAGGAAAGTTAATTACAAGGCCCTCACCAGCCAAAATAAAGAACGAATCACTATCATTTTTAGAACGAATTCATGGTGATATATGTGTTCCGATTCATCCCCCGTGTGGACCATTTCAGTATTTTATGGTTCTAATTGACGCATCAGCTCGATGGTCACATGTGTATTTATTATCATCTCGTAATTTGGCTTTTGCAAGATACTTGCACAAATAATTCGGTTGCGGACACATTTTTCTGATTATCCGATAAAGACAATTCGTCTTGATAATGCTGGTGAATTTATATCCCAATCTTTTAAGAATTATTGTATGTCAATTGGGATAAAAGTGGAACATCCAGTAGCCTATGTTCACACTCAAAATGGTTTGGCAGAATCATTTATAAAACGGATCCAATAGATTGCTAGACCAATGATTATGAAATCAAATCTCCCCATTTGGGCCTGGGGACATGCTGTTTTACATGCAGCACAACTTATACCCATCCATCCAACCAGTTATAATGATAATTCTCCCTTACAATTGGTTCATGGTCAGGAACCAAATATTTCCCATTTACAAATTTTTTGATGTGCGGTATATGTCCCAATTAATCCACCACAATGCACAAAAATGGGACCTCAAAGGAGGACGAGAATATATGTTGGGTATGAATCTCCATCTATAATCAAGTATATTGAACCGATGACTGGAGATTTATTTACTGCAAGGTTTGGAGATTGTCACTTTGATGAATCACTATTCCCAACATTAGGGGGAGATAATAAACAGTTGGAAAAATAAATTTCATGGAATGAATTATCATTGAAAAGTTTAGATCCTCGAACAAAAGAAAGTGAATTAGAAGTTCAAAGGATAATTCATTTGCAAGGTATTGCAAATCAACTGCAAGACGCATTTACTGACCACAAAAGAGTAATAAAATCTCATATTCCATCTGTAAATGCTCTTGTCAAAATTGATGTCCCTGAAGGACAACCTATAATTGCTAGTGAGTCTAAGGCACGCTTAAAGCGTGGTAGACCACTTGGTTCCAAAGATAAACATCATCGAAAAAGAAAAGAAGCAAATAACCATGATTGTCAAATCAAGGATGTCTCTCCAGAAGAGACCATTGACATAGTTAATAATGAAGAGAATCAGGTACCTAAAATTAATGAAAATGAAGAAATCTCGATTAATTATGTCATTACGGGAAGAAGATGGGGCCGGAATAATATAATTGTCGACAATATTTTTGTATATAATATAGCGCGCGATATCATAAATGAAAATGAGGATCATGAACCTACCTCTGTGGAAGAGTGTAGAAATAGAAATGATTGGCCAAATTGGAAAGGGCAATTAAGTCTGAATTAGACTCGTTTGAAAAACGAGGAGTTTTTGGACCAGTAGTCCGAACACCAAAAGAGATCAAACCAGTAGGCTATAAATGGGTATTTGTACGAAAAAGAAATGAACGAAATGAGATTACTATATATAAAGCACGGTTTGTCGCACAAGGTTTTACCCAGATGCCTGGTGTTAATTATAAAGAGACACATTCTTCTGTGGTGGTTGCAATAACATTTCGATATTTGATATGTCTGGCAGTGCATGAAATACTTGAAATGCGCCTCATGGATGTGGTCACGGCCTATTTGTATGGTTTGTTAGACCATGATATATATATGAAAATTTCTGAAGGATTTAAAGTGCCAGAAGCACATAATGATAATTCCCGGGAAATTTACTCAGTTAACTTAAACAAAACGTTATATGGATTGAAACAATCAGGATGGATGTGGTATAACCGTCTGAGTAAATTTTTAATAAAAGAGGGTTATAATAATGATCCTATATATCCATGTGTGTTTATAAAAAGTTTAGGATCGAAATTTGTTATAATTGCTGTTTATGTTGATGATTTAAATATCATCGGAACTTCTGAAGAGTTATTACAAGCCGTGAAATGTTTAAAGAGAGAATTTGAAATGAAAGACCTTGGAAAAACAAGATATTGTTTAGGTCTTCAAATTGAACATTTGAAAGATGAGATTTTCTTGCATCAATCCACTTATCTGGAAAAAGTACTTAAAAGGTTTTACATTGATAAAGCTCATCCTTTAAGTACTCCCATTGTAGTGAGGTCATTAGATATTAATAAAGATGTGTTTAGACCTCGTGAGGAACATGAAGAACTACTTGGTCCTGAAGTACCATATCTTAGTGCCATTGGAGCATTGATGTATCTTGCTAACAATACACGTCCTGATATATCTTTTGCGGTAAATTTATTGGCAAGATATAGTTCCTCACCAACTCGAAGACATTGGAATGGTGTGAAACATATATTTAGATATCTTCGATGGACCATGGATATGGGCTTGTATTATTCTAACCTATCCAAATCAGATTTAATTAGGTATGCAGATGCAGGATATTTATCTGATCCACATAAAGCTCGATCTCAATCAGGATATGTGTTCACCTGAGGAGGAACAACAATTTCATGGTGTTCTACAAAGCAAACACTAGTAGCAACTTCAACTAATCATGGAGAAATATTGGCAATCCACGAGGCAAGTCGTGAATGTGTTTGGTTGAGGTCGATATCTCAATATATCCGGGGAACGTGTGGCCTTTCAGTCGATAAAGATATCCCCACAACCTTATTTGAAGATAATACAGCATGCATAGCTCAGCTAAAAGATGGCTACATCAAAGGTGATAAAACGAAGCATATCTCACCAAAGTTCTTCTTCACTCATGATCTTCAACAAATGGGTGAAATAAGTGTTTAGCAGATAAAGTCAAGTGAGAATCCAGCAGATTTGTTCACTAAGGCTCTACCCACGACAATATTTGAAAAGATGGTAAACATGATTGGGATGCGTCATTTAAAAGATCTAAAAGGATGATCTTTTCAGGGGGAGAAAAGATATGCACTGCACTTTTTTTTCCTTCACCAAGTTTTGTCCCATTGGATTTTTTTGGTAAGGTTTTTAATGAGGCAGTATCGAGGCATTTTCTTATCCACAATTACGAGACATTCAAGGGGGAGTGTTAAAAATCAATTAATGTGAATGTCTCTCCATTATCTTATTTTCTCCACTAACCCCATGATCTCCATGTTATCCACTCACCATTTACTACATATTTGTCCTTACAACTTCTTTTGTAAGCCTATAAATAGGCTTGTACAGACTTGAAGAAATGATGGGAATATAAATTATACTCTATTCTCTTGTCTCTTATACTTTCCAGCATCGTCTCTATTATTTTTATAATAATGATCAATTAAATGCATATCAATTATTGTAAACTTGCATTAAGTTAAACCTCAATCAAAACTATTCTCAACAACACAAAAGAAATCAGTGTTACCTTGAGGTCGAATAGGCGGCCGCTTTTGTCGTGTCGGGCAGCTTCGGCCAACTCTCGTACGACAATGGAACTATGCGAGTATTCCTAGCAACTACCCCAATAAATTGCGACAATTTTCCTGCATTGTCCCCGACAGGTTATCTGGTAGTGTTTACCTCTACGACAATCCTTTCGTTGTTTTTCAACTTCCACATATTAGGCAACTTTGTGGGTCCTCTTTGTTTTTTGACAGTGCACGTGCTTCCCTTCCCTACCTCAAACTGACTGTCACTTTGTTCTGGAAGTTGCTTGACCCTTGGCCTTGATTTTCGTTAACTTCCACTGTGGTGACCCTTGCCCTTCAAATAATAAATACAAGGGGTCCGACAATATTGAATCTGAAGGTCTGACAATATTGAATACATCTCAACCAGGTAAAGATTGGTATTCTATACTGAAGTTAGGATCATAGTGAAATGAGTGAAAACAATCTTTCTTAGACATTTTGATCAATGAAAAAATATAGCCAAAAGCGTGTAATGCAGGATTGCCCTATTTCACGACGAAAAACATCACAGCATGATGCAAGCATAAGCGATTTTTTTATTTTCTTATTGTTCAGTAGTTTAATTTTCAACCGTTGGATGCATGCTATCAACAGTCAAGAATTTAAATATGGTATCTCTGCCATTCTTTTAGAAAAAATTTCCAATCATATCCCTTTTTTTAAATGCATATCTTCCTCATTCTCTTTCTAGTTCTAGAAAATTTTTCTGATTATTTCCTTTTCTTTGTCACGTTAGATTGAGATCGCATCTAATGCATTTTTTTTTCTAGTTTTTGAAGTTGGATAATTTTAAAATATGACCAGTATTTATTTCTGGCCCGTAATTCAAAATTTCTGGCTCAAACAAATAATAAAAATTCATTTTTACTGATTTTTGGGCTTTCCAAGGTCATCACTGAAAATAAAATATATTTAAACTTTATTTAGAGTTGATTTGGTAAAGATTTAAACAAATATGGTGTTTTTGCAAATAAGAAATTTATGTTAGAACTTGTACAAATATTTTCCTGTAAAGTAAAAGTCAGATATTTTAATTGAAAAATCTAATATTTATTATTAGATATTATTTCTCAATTTTTTGGATTTTTACGAGTGTTTTATGACGTATTTGCAAATATTACAAAAAAGAAGGACTTCTGTCCAAAATTGTCACCCTGAGTACAAATCCGAATTTTCTTTATTTATAGGCTGTGCTGGGTTGCTGAACAACTCATTAGTAAAAGAATTTGGTTTTATTTTAATTTATTTAACTTATTTTAACTACTTTATAAATAAAGGTTTATATATGTAAAGTAATAATTTGTTAAGGGATGTTTCCATAAACTTGTAAAACTCTAGAAACTCCAGATTTTGGCCTATATTATAGTCACTACAGCCGTCCCTCTCCTCGGCAAAAATAAAATATATTTTTACCATTAATTTCTTGGAGTTTCAAAGGAGTAATCTTGGATTTCGCAAAAGAAAGGCTTTTCTTGTTAGATTTCGTCATTTGAGGTGAGTGACTTGTTTTGTTTCATTTTGTTTTGTGTATGTTATATGTGGTATTTTATCTACTAGAAAGCATGTTAGGGTTTGAGCATGAATATGTACATGATGGATTGGATGGATTGATGAATTAAAATTGGATCTTGTGAAACCCTAGTTGTTTATGAATTAAATTGTATGTAGGTAATTCGAGATTGATAAGCAACCTATTGGAGATCATGGGTAGGCTATTTCTTTTGGATTAATGTTGGATTTATTGAACATGGTGGATATTTTTATGAGTAAACCTAATAAAGATGAGACTTTTATTACTTTTGAGTATTGGTTGAATGAAACTTGATATGGTGATGTTATAAATGGATTATGGTTGTGAGTTATAATGGTAACTCAGTTTTGAAAAATTTGAATGGAAAAGTATGAATCAATGGATCATGTCATGGAAATCGAAATTGGGAGTTTAGTTGAGTTTGAGGAAATATATCCAAATTGGAGATTTTCTTTTGATTTTGGTATTGATATGGTTTGGATCTGAATACGGAGCTATTTCAACGAACAGTTAATTTTTTAAGAAACTATATTTTGATTATATGCACAATTTGTGTTTTATTTGAAGGAGATTAACAAATCGTTATTTTTATAAATTCAAGTAGTTTGATTTAGTTTTTATGGACTATTATATGTCCTACAAGTTGTATATGATTATATAAGAAATATGCTTGTTTGTAGAAATCATTTTCATAAAGTAAAACTACGTATCGGTTGAAATGTGCACAACCAAAAATCTGCAGTCTGTAGCTCGACAGTCGACCGGTGTGACCATACAGTCGACCGACGCGACTATACAGTCGACCGACGCGACCTGGCTGTTTTGTTCTCTAGTTTTTCTTGAAATTTAGTTCTGAACAGTCGGCTAATGAATCTTATAGTCGACTGGTATCACTTAGAATTATTTTCTCGAAGTTATTGTATTTTTCGCCCTGGACAGTCGACCTATACCCTTTACAGTCGACTGCTAAACTTAGAATTATTTTCGTAAAGATAATAATACTTTTTTGCTTTGGACAGTCGACCTATGACCTTTTACAATCGACTTATGATACTTAGAATTATTTTTTTAAAGCTATTGAATTCTCTCTCTGGGCAGTCGACTGATACTAACATACTAACATACTTATACACAATTTATGTTAGAAGTTTTGTATGGATATTTGGGCGTGAGTCTCTAGAGGTGTGTGTGATCCTAGTATACCGGCAATTGAGATATTTATATTTGGTCCCGTTGAGGTATTTTAGTTGATCAGTTGTTGAGTTAAGTCTGGTAGGGTACACCAACTCTAGGAGATTCGTAAAGTAATTAAATAACCTAAAATGATAAGGACAGACACTAGTGGTGATATGATGAACGAGAACATGGGTTATGGACTTCAGTATGGCTTGCGGTGTGAGATAATCCTCGGAATTATCCAGGTGTGAGTGAAATAGTCTTCGGAATTACCTGTGGTGTGGGATTGATCTCCAAAATTATCAGGGTCGAGACGACGCACATGTGGTATTCGTGTGATGAGGTGCCATCGCTTGCGCTGTGGGGTATTCTCGAAGATTTCCAGGTGTGAGTGAAATAGTCTCCGTAATTATCTGTGGATAGAGTTTGACCTCCGGAATTATCGGGGCATGGGTTAATACTCACAGTTTATCTTTATCTCGTAGTAGTCATCGTATTAGGATTAGTTCCATAGCGGGAGATTAAACCATATAATGTGGAGACGTTAAGGGCTTGCACCAGACCTATGTAGAGTGGGATGCATAGACTCCGACAAGTACGCATTAGAGAGTCAGCATATAGAATTGTGTTTTCTTGACTTGATTTCATGCATGTGTTTTCCTATTTTTGATACTTGACACCTAGTCTAGTTTCACTTGATGTTTTCATGTTTCCTTGCTATGTCACATCTTATGTATTCTTGTTATTTCATGTCGTTTATGATTCTATGCTTTACTTATATTGTTTGTTTTATGTCACTCACACCATTATGGCTGACCCATTTAGTTTTGTGGGTTAGGGTCATCTCTAGCCTCATATTTTACAGGTGGTTACTTGTAGCTCGGGATTTGGAGACTTGAGTTAAAGTGATGTAATGATTTATGTAATATGTAAAAGAAAGTGTTGTAAGAAAGAAATTCGTAATTTAAGGTGTATTGTATTCCGCTGTGCTATGTAAAGATTAATGTAATGAAAGTTGAAAATTTTATTGGTGTTGGTTGTGTTTAATATTACATTTGAAGTTGATGCTGGGAATTGTGCCACGTATTTCTAAGATATCATATTAGGAATTCGGGGCGCTACAATATATCAAGATGGAATAATTTAGATCATCTGCATTGGACTCTCTCGGTTCAGATAACTTCATATTGAACTCCACTGTATGATCTAGAAGAATGGTACTTTCCTTCATTAAGTAACCCCGCAACTTTCCTTCCCGATACATCCATTCCTGCAATGACGATTCTGAGTATTTAGTTCTGAATCTTGCTCAAAGACTCATCGTGCTTCTCATATACCTGACTTCGTTTGTCGATGATATACTGATTAAACCCAAGGATTCTGAATAAATCTCCTCCCAATTCTTCTGTTTTGTGCCGATTTGTCTCATTTCATCTCCTTCTAGGACTAGATCCAAGTCATTTTAACCAATGCTTCATGCATTTCCACCTTCAAGAGATCAAAGTTGATCTTACCCTCAAACTGCTCGATCTTCGTGATCTGATCTGCCATCTTCTCCAAGGAACTCGAACAAACTCACGAACCTGAATAGCTCTAATACCAATTGTTAGGAAATTAAGGATATTATCGAGTTATACGATGCAATCAATACAAACCACCAAGCACATATGAGATCATACTAAACACATTAAAGCACACACAAGTTTATCCCAGTTGGGGATTTTGCCTTAATCCGGGGGAGAAGAAATCCGAGATGTTATTCAAGTAGAGTAGATACAAGAATATTACAATTCTCACTACTATCCTCTCTCAAGCCTCACAAGCAAGTACTAGTTGTTTACAATTGGAGAACCTATCAAATTCTGCCTTCAATGAAGTATTCTATCTCTTGGACAACTATATATAGAGATCTAGAGAAACTCTAATTTGATATTTTAATACAATAATCATTGGATACTATAGAAGAGATAACCCTACGATAAGAGCAACACAATTAGACTTAAAGACGAAGTTGGGTTTCTCACGAATCAGCCAGACCTGAGCCCAAAACCGATCAGTGTCGCGAACGGTCGACTGTTCTCCTTGCGGGAAGATCCTGTACAGGTGTCGGTCGACCACAACCTACTATTGCTGCTGCTGCTGACTGTTTCCTTCTCTATCTCCAATCATATCGATTCTTCTATCGTTCATCATCTTTGTATTCAACATAGTATGCAAAATATTAACACATATGGCTGAAACAATCAAACAAGAGTTATAAACAATGGGTTCCTGCTTGATATTATAAGGAGGAACATCTGATTTGATGGCCGGTTGTTGTTAAATACCTAGATGCGGATCCACAGATTTGAGGTCTTGTTCTATAATTATTTTTAAAAGATGGCGACTTCTTTAATTATTTACTAAAATAAGGTTATTTAAATAAATTGCCCTATAATTAAATTTAAATTTTTTTTAATCTTACACAGAGTAATGCTACATCCACTACCAATTTCACTACATTTTTCTTCACTACCTTAGGTGGCATACTCCAATAGGTAAAAAAGGATAGAGTAGGTGGGAGAACTCTCCAATAGAAGTATGCCACCTAAGGTAGTGAACAAAATGGTAGTAAAATTGGTAGTAGATGAAGCATTACTCATCTTATATACAGTAAAACCTCTCAATAATCATAATATTTTGATCAAACTAATGTTATTACTATGAGGATGTATAACTTAATAGAGTTGTAGTTTCAAAAATTATTGTTTTGACTTAGTCATTTTTGGTGCAAGTGGTTTATAGGTAAAATATGCACTACTTTAATAATTAATTAATGGAGCATGTCAAATCCAAAATATAGACATTGGTAAAAGTGATGGACATAGTTTTAAAAAACTAGTACATGTATCTATATAGTGTTAGGAATATGCAAAGTCATCTTAAAAGTTTAAAATTTTACATAAATATATTATTTCATCTTAAAGCTTTAATGTAACATAACATATATTTTTTTGCAATATACATTCAATTATTACTATGTGGAGTCAAGTTCCTTAAGACGATCGAGACCGAGAAAAATTATAACTTATTTCATTGTGAAACTTATTCTTATTTATAATTGATACAATTTAGGATCTGAATTTTTTATAACTACATAGAGGTTATTTTTATATAGAGTATAACTGTAGAAAGCTTTTAGTATATATATATACTAGGTTTGCCCGTTGACACGTGCCAACGGCATGTCTTCGGAACGGTGCACCTTGTTTGATCATATAAAATAGTTTTTGAGATCCAGCAAATTAATTGAAGTAGCAAACATATTATATGAGAAACTTTTGGTGTCCAGCAAAAAACATATTATATGATTTTTTTTTGATTTTTTTGAATTATTTTTAAAGTTTTAAATTTTTTAATTTTCTAAAATTTTTTTTAAATTTGTATTTTCTTAATTTTTTTAATAGAAGAGGGAGGGAGAAAGAGAGAAAGAGAAATTTTTTTTAAAAATAAATATAGGAGTTGTTTTAGGTGGGGGATTTGAATTTGAGTTTTAGGGGGGAACTTTTGCGGGCAAAAATATGTATTGTGAGGTTAGATCTCGGCCTTTGATTTTTGTAGGGATTGAAAGAGAGCCACTTGATAGCTTTCTTCGTGTTTTATTTTATATATATATATATATATATATATATATATATATAATAAAACACGAAGAAAGCTATCAAGTGGCTCTCCTTCAATCCCCAAAAAATCAAAGGCCAAATTCGCTAATGTGGGTACATGAGGCATGCACTTATTGTGGAAGGACTAATAAGAATCATTTTAGGTTTTCTTGCTGGTCCTCATTCTAATTTGCCGTTGATAGACTCTCACTTCTGCTTGTCTTCATAGTAGAACAAGTTCAATATTAGAAAAACCTAAAGTGCAATAAGTTTCCAATGTGGAGTTTATAGATATTTAAGTTCTATCATTAATCACATACGCCTCTCCACTTTTTACGTACATTTCCTTCTGAACTCTACAAAATAGACAGTCATATGTATGTGCTTTGTTTTTTTATATTTTTTTTTAATTTCTTGGCTAGCCACGTAATTAACCAATATAAAATTGATCACATCAAACGGATATTAAAATTAACACAAATTTATTTGTATTCTGGTTCATAAAAAACAATATAAAAAATGTTGTAGGTTAGGGTTAGGGTTAGTCTAGGGTTAGTAGGGTTACGGTTAGGGTTAGGGTTAGGGTTGGAGTATCCACTCCTTTTCTCTTCGTAGCAGACACTTTAATATGGAAAAAAATCTAAAGTGCATATACAAAAGTAGATCGCCACATGTAGCCTATATATTGGCTACATCCACATGTATATCCCCAAATGTAGAGTCTCCACTCATTTGACTTTTAATAGTGTCTGCTTTGAGATTGAGTTCTACTTGTTTAGCTTGTTATGGGGGGAAAGCCACATGTAGATCCCACATGTACCCTATATGGGGGAAAAACTACATGTAGATCCCACATGTACCCTATACAGGGAAAAAACCACATGTAGATCCCACATGTAGTCTATATGGGGGAAAAACCACATGTAGATCCCCACATGTAGTCTATGTATGGGAAAAACCATATGTAGATTTCCTAACGTGTGTACATGAGGGATGCACTTATTGTGGAAGGACTAATAAGAATCATTTTAGGCTTTCTTGCTGGTCCTCACTCTAATTTGCGGTGCTGAGATCCCTAATGGAAAGGCCTAACCAGATGCGTCACGTGATCCGCATCTCGTCATCAGATGAGATTAATTGGTGATCAAGAACTGGATCTGTACATGGGATCCGCATCCCATATTAAATAGTGTCTGCGATAATAGTAGGCGAGTGCTGAGTTATGCTTGTTTAGCTTGGTGCTTTTTCCCACTTAGGTGTATGTTCAAATTTTTCTGGCTTGTGGTGGTCACTTGTCTTAGATGACAACACCACTTCTTGTGTGAAGACCACATGTAGATTCCCACATGAAGTCTATATGGGTGAAAAACCACATGTAGAATCCCACATGTAGCCTATACAGGCAAAAAACCATATGTAGATTCCCACATGAAGTCTATATGGGTGAAAAACCACATGTATCACTTAATATGTAGCCTATGTATGGGAAAAACCATATGTAGATTCCCTAATGTGGGTACATGAAGCATGTACTTATTGTGGAAGGACTGATAAGAATCATTTTAGGCTTTCTTGCTGGTCCTCATTCTAATTTGCCGTTGATAGACTCTCACTACTGCTTTTCTTCATAGTAGAACAAGTTAAATATTAGAAAAACCACATGTAGATCCCACATGTAGCCCATATGGGGGGAAAACCACATGTAGATCCTAAAATCCATGTACAAAAAGACCAATAACGGGTTTGGATCAACACTGATGATGAGGGTATTCCTAATGGAAAAGCCCCTCTGTGTTATTAGAGCGCAATGCCACCAGATCTAATATAGATGGCTAACAAAAACTGGATCGGATCACTTGTGTGGGCACGAGTTCACATGAAGTAGCACAATAAGTGCATGTGGGAGGAGATATATTTGATTGACTGATGGATCGATGGATTCATTAGTGTGGAAATTTAGAACGGCCTGTTAATGTACTACAAGTTAACGACTCGTACCACAAATTAAGATACTTGGCATGTTTTACATGTTGTTCCACATGTTACGAAGTCAAATATAGATGTGGGGATCTACAAATATGAACCGAATTAACCAAAACAAAACACATGCACTCACCAATAACCCTATCTTAACCTAACTGTAACCCTAACCCGACACTAACCCTACCTTAACCTAACCCTAACCCTCGGTACAAAAAAACGCGTAATTTAATTTTTTTACTTTCACAAAACTTATTATGGTAACAAATTTAGAGTGGTTAGTTACGGGAGAATAAATGGAAAATTATAAAAATAATAAACAATTTATGGGCATATTAATGTCACCTTGCACACTTCTGGAGACAGTTCTCGCAAAGAGTGAAGAGAAATTTGTAGAAAACCTAAAATTTCAAACGCCTTAAACCGTTATTCACAACAACGGGTTAAGTAACCTTAACCCGTCACATATAAGAACGGGTTAAGTATGTACATTTTGGCAGTATAATTTAAAAGCTTGTATAGGGTCCTGGTAATAACTCTCTACCTAACCCGTTCTTGTGAACGACGGGTTATGGAACTTAACCCGTTATTCCCAAGAACGGTTTAGAGACAGCGATATTGGCAGTACTTTGGTCTGTATGAATTATATTACTGCCAATATCGCTCTACTTAAGCCGTTGTCGTGAAGAACGGGTTAAGTTCACTTAACCCGTTGTTCACAGTGACGAGTTAAGAAGATCCATATTAGCAGAACTTTACCAAGACATAGTCTGTAGGCTTCCAAAGGACTGTCAATATCTCTCCACTTAACCCGTCCTTGCTGATAACGGGTTAAGTTAATTAACCCGTTATCGTCAATAACGGGTTAAGTGTTTATATTTGTGCAGCACTTAGCCTATGTTTTGGGTGGTGTACATTTTTCCTTATACAGAAACGACTTCATCAAATGTTGTTCACAAATTCACAAATGAAAGCACATCAAAGTAAATAAGATAACAGATATATTCACAAGAAACTTGAAGGCGTACAAAATTCCAATAACGACCAACCACTTAATTACTTGAAATAAATTCAATATTCACAAAATCCAAAAATTTACAACAAAATTATACATATAAGATTGCACATGGCCAAAAGACAATTATTCACAAATGACGCCGTTCTCGATTTTGGCTTGCATCCCACGCCCCAAAATTCACCTACAACAGTTTATCAACGTAGAAACAAACAATACGTTAGTTACTGCAGTAACAAAATCACCAACCAAAAGATACGCTATTACAGAGTATTACAGATTACCGTCTACGGCCATCTCGCTTGCGACCGCTTGGTGTGAATTGATTGGGAGGTTGCCGCGTCCTTTTAGGATTTCGCCGCGCGACATGTGTTTGGGGAGAATCAGAATCATCCGATGACTGTTCCTCATCAGTACCTTCGGGATTTGCCTCTTCTCGTACTTGTTTTCGCTCGCGGATTATAATTCCCCTACTAACAGTTTGTTTTCGCCTTACACTTATTGGCGGCACGTTGGCGTTCAAATAGGCCTTAACCTGTGGACCTACACCCGCGTCCTCCAGAGTACGACGGCACGGGGCTAACATCTCCCGGATTACCGCCTTGAAGTTGTCGGGTATCCTAGTCTTCAGGACGCGAGCAGCTGTTCGAACAACCTCTCATGCGTTTTCAATCTACAGTTGGTGAAAAATTCCAATTTAAACATCATTCAAAATTAGTGTACATCAATTAAACACAGTACATGCATACAAACTATATGAAATTGGACTGACCGCTTTTCGATGTGTCTCAGCCCTTGGTTGGTACATCGGCTGGGAGGAGGAATATGCTGGAGGTGGTTCTACCTGGGTGGGGGGAATCGAAAGTTGCACCCCAGCTGGTACGGCGGCCGTTGGAGAAACGAACAACCGGATTATTCGCTTGTACCACATCATGTATGCCTGCTGGAGGGAGCCATCGTATGGTATCGTGACAAACATCAAATTCGGTGTCATTTGCCGCCGCATGGTGTTCCAGTTGGCTACATGGTAACGATGAAAATCAACCCAATCGAAGTTGGGCACCCGTCCCGTTCCCCTGACGTCGTGCAACTTTTTATCGTAAGACCTGACATCGGGAATCTTCTGTTGATATCCGAATTGCCGCAAGACCCTGTCAGGATACTGGAACTCCACAACCGAAAAGTTCACAAGAGGTGCAGCCGTCAACCAAAGGGATCTGTCTAGGCAGACTGGAGGAACGCGTTGCAACCTGTCGGCCGAGTATGGTTCCCAGTTGACGAACTCGTCCCGCAGGTTGTCCAACTCATCTCTGTAGTAGGTCAGCGATTGGCGTGGGTTATCGGCCCACGTGTGTCGGCCGGCCCAATATGCTCCTACAGGAGGTAACAACTCTGCTGCCCCCGGGTCGGCCAAAAATTCCGGTGTAGGCTGAATAATACGGGAACATCCGATGTGGATGCGTTCCCAACTCCATATCTGCATCAGCACCATTGGGCCACCCATCTGTACGCCACCTAAAGAACATGTGCACAAATTCCTGTATAGTAGTGCCAGTGCCGCACTCCCCCAACTAAAGCGACCCGCATACCGGAAATTCTCCAACAACCTTAGGTACATCAGCGGCACGGTTGATCCGGATGAGTTCGGGAAGATAAGTCCCCCTATCAAACTAAAAATGTATGCACGTGCATAGTACGTCAGGTCATCCTCATCCGACTCGGCATTCAAATATCCCTCCTCGAACTGAAATTTTAACCAGGTGATGTAAAGTGATTTACCCTCGAAAGCATCATCCATCACTTCTTCCTCCGCTTTATCTTTCGCAGCTTCTATTTGTTCATTCAATACATCTTCATCAGAATCTGCGGGGGCATTTTCGCGGATATCTTTTTCGGCGGCCTCTTTCATTTGGAGAACTACCAACTGCAGGTCGATACCGAGTAAGTCCCGAACAACTTCAACTCGATCGAAGTCCATGTTCCCCGTCACGGCAAACCCATCGACTGGTAGTCCTGTTATCATTGCCACATCCTGTAGGGTCACAGTCATCTCACCCACAGGTAGGTGGAATGTGTGGGTCTCCGGCCTCCATCGCTCGACTAGAGCTGTAAGGAGTGGCCGATCTAGCTTCACAGAGTGAATGAATCTTGCTCCGTAGAAACCGGCCTCTACCACATACGGCGTGATACGGTCATCCCAAGGAAGAACTGTGTGCTTCCGGAAATTTAATTTTTTATCGGACCCATTCCACACGGCTTCCGATCGGTGTTTGGGTTGCAGGGTGAGTACGCTTGTGTCCACGGGTCCGGGTGATGTAACCGAGGACGACGGACCTGCCTCAGCCGATGTGGATTGACGGCCACCAACCTACACGAATAAATATAACAAATATTATTATTGAGATAATGTTACATGTTTGTATTTAAAACCAATAATAGTAATCGATCTTACCTCAGTAGTTGGTGCGCCACTAGTATTACCGGACTCGATTCTCGGTTGCCTTGTTCTAGCCATTTAGCTACCTGACAAAAAAATTAAAATGTTGTTGATAAAGATGACAACAAAACAAACATACCGAGATTATACTGAAAAACGCACGAATGAAAACAAAAAAAATCTATAAAACTTTCTGACTAGGTCGGATTCACGTAGGGCAAGCGACCCCAACTTGTACAAGTGAGTTTCGACTCATGGTTTGCGAGATACGACCGTATACCGCTTTATTAGGTTGTTTTCCAACCTTCAACCGATACGCGGCCGTATCTCTCGGACCGTGAGTCAAAATTCAGTTCTACAACTTCGGGTCACTTCTCATAGGGAACACCAACCAACTCGCCAAGTTTTGTATTTTTTGGAGGTGGTTCGAAGTGTTTTCTAATCGGTCCGTTTTAAAAAAATTCTAAGTCAAAAACTTCTCACTTGAGGAATTGACGCAATACCGCGCAAACGGCATCCGAAAATTTTAAAACTTTCCATCTAGGTGGAATTCACGTAGGGCAAGCCACCCGAACTTGTAGAAACGAGTTTTGAGTCACGGTTCGCGAGATACGGCCGTCTACCGCTTTACTTGGTTTTTTCCCAACCGTAAGCGATACGCGGCCGTATCGCACGAACCGTGAGTCGAAAATTACTTCTACAAGTTGTTTTGGCTTCTCGTAGGTGACACCAACCAAATCGCAAAGTTTCGTATTTTTTGGAGGTCGTTTGAAGGGTTTTCTAACCTACCCGCACTTACAAAATTCTAAGTCTAAAACTGGTCATTTGAGGAATTTGAGAAAACCGCACAAACGGCATCCGAAAATTTTAAAACTTTCCGAGTTGGTCGGATTCACGTAGGGCAAGCCACCCGAACTTGTAGAAGCGAGTTTCGAGTCACGGTTTGCGAGATACGGCCGTCTACCGCTTTACTGGGTTTTTTCCCAACCGTAAGCGATACGCGGCCGTATCTCACGAACCGTGAGTCAAAACTCACTTTTACAAGTTGGTTTGGCTTCTCGTAGGTGACACCAACCAAATCGCAAAGTTTCGTATTTTTGGGAGGCCGTTTGGAGGGTTTTCTAACCTACCCGCACTTAGAAAATTCTAAGTCTAAAACTTATAATGCGAGGAAGTTGAGAAAACCGCACAAACGGCATCCGAAAATTTTAAAACTTTCCATCTAGGTGGAATTCACGTAGGGCAAGCCACCCGAACTTGTAGAAGCGAGCTTCGAGTCACGGTTGGCGAGATACGGCCGTCTACCGCTTTACTTGGCTTTTTTCCAACCGTAAGCAATACGCGGCCGTATCTCACGAACCGTGAGTCGAAACTCACTTCTACAAGTTGGTTTGGCTTCTCGTAGGTGACACCAACTAAATCGTAAAGTTTCGTATTTTTTGGAGGTCATTTGAAGGGTTTTCTAACCTACCCGCACTTAGAAAATTCTAAGTCTAAAACTTGTAGTGCGAGGAAGTTGAGAAAACCACGCAAACGGCACCCGAAAATTATAAATCTTTTCGACTAGGTCGGATTCACGTAGAGAAAGCCACCCGAACTTGTAGAAGCGAGTTTCAACTCACGGTTCGTGAGATACGGCCGTGTACCGGCTTTAGTTGTTTTTTTCCAACCAAAACCGATACACGGCCGTAGCTCTCGGACCGTGAGTCGAAATTCACTTCTACAACTTCGGGTCACTTCTTGTAGGTGACACCAACCAAATCGCAAAGTTTCATATTTTTTGGAGGTCGTTTGAAGGGTTTTCTAACCTACCCGCACTTGGAAAATTCTAAGTCTAAAACTTATAATGCGAGGAAGTTGAGAAAACCTCACAAATGGCATCCAAAAAATTTAAAACTTTCCGAGTTGGTCGGGTTCACGTAGGGCAAGCCACCCGAACTTGTAGAAGCGAGTTTTGACTCACGGTTTGCGAGATACGACCGTATACCGCTTTATAATAGTTTTTTTCAACCGAAAGCGATACGCGATCGTATCTCTCGAACCGTGAGTCGAAACTCACTTCTACAAGTTCGGGTGGCTTCTCCTTGGGGACACCAACCAGCCCGCAAAGTTTTGTATTTTTTGGAGGCCGTTTGAAGGGTTTTCTAATCTACCCGCACTTAGAAAATTCTAAGGCTAAAACTTGTAATGCGAGGAAGTTGAGAAAACCGCGCAAATGGCATCCAAAAATTTTAAAACTTTCTGAGTTGGTCGGATTCACGTAGGGCAAGCCATCCGAACTTGTAGAAACGAGTTTCGACTCACGGTTCACGAGATACGGCCGTCTACCGCTTTACTCGGTTTTTTCCCAACCGTAAGCGGTACGCGGCCGTATCTCTCGAACCGTGAGTCGAAACTTACTTCTACAAGTTGGTTTGGCTTCTCGTAGGTGACACCAACCAACTCGCACGGTTTCGTATTTTTTGGAGGTCGTTGGAAGGGTTTTCTAATCTAATCTAACCGCACTTACAAAATTCTAAGTCGAAAAACTATCATGCGAAGAAGTTGAGCAAAACCGCACAAACGGCCTCCAAAAAATACGAAACTTTCCGACTTGGTCGAATTCATGTAGGGCAAGCCACCCGAACTTGTAGAAGCGAGTTTCGAGTCACGGTTTGCGATATACGGCCGTGCACCGCTATACTTGTTTTTTTCCAACCGAAAGCGATACGCGGCCGTATCTCTCGAACCGTGAGTCGAAACTCGCTTCTACAAGTTGGTGTGGCTTGTACTACGTGAGACGAACCTACTCGGAAAGTTTCGTATTTTTTTACGGTCGTTCGCAGGGTTTTCAATCATAACCGCACTGAAAATTCTAACTAATTTCCTATATACAATTCTAATTCTACAAGATACTAATGCAAGAAACATAATTCGGCAATTGAATATACTTGAGGTCAACTCGATTCTACATCTAAAATCTACTAACGCATTTAAAATTTTTTTCCAATTTCTAAAAAAATTACTACACGCAAATTCAACAAAAAAAATACAAATGTAGATTATTGGGTTCAAGAAATAGTGTATACCTTACGGAATAGGTCGAAATCAAGCCAAGCAATCAGTTTTGGAAGAGAACTAGGGTTCCGATTTCGTATCGAAGAGGGGAAGAGAACCTAGGGTTTCGATCGTCGGAGTTAGAGGGTTTCAATCTTCGGAGTTGGGAGAGAAGAGGGAGTTCGAGGGTTTCGATCGAACTGAGCTAGGGTTTTTTAGGGTTTTTTTCTCCGTCGTTTGGGTTTGGGTTCGTCGAAGAGAGAATAAGAGAGCGGAAGAAGACGAACTGTATGTCGACGAAAATGAAAAAAGATAGCCTTAACCCGCTCTTCCCAATAACGGGTTAAGGCCATTTTTTTTAATAAAATTTTGCCTTAACCCGTTCTTGCCAACGACGGGTTAAGGCAAGATCTGATAAAAAAAAATCTGGATTGATCCAACGGTCGAGATCGAAGTTCGCACGAGTCCGTGCGAACCGACCCGTTCCGGTCCGTTTGCAACCGAAGATCACTCATATATATATATATATATATATATAGCAACAGATGCATGCACTTCCATCTTTTCTGTGTACTTCAAAGCCACTCAACGCTAACCAGGGTTTTTAACTTGTACCAGAAAATGTATTATATGTATATAGTATTTAAGGTTTAGCCTTGAGGGGGGGGGGGGGGGGGGGGGGGGGGGGGGGGGGGGGGGAATGGAGGTCAACTACAAAGTTTGGGTTTTTTATTTGACTTTTATAAAATTTATTTTGAAAGTGACAGGAGAGAGTAGGGGAAGCTGGAAATTATGCATTTTAAAATGTTCACGATACATTTAACCCAAATTACCTAACACAATTTATTGTCAAATTCTGTCTCCCAATGTGATTATATTTTATTCTGTAAAAATAAAAGAGTAGGTTACTCGATCCTCATAAAATAATTGGGTTATGCCAATCCAAAGTTGTTGACAAGTTTTACTTCAATCCTCACAGAAAAAATTAAAATGATTCCAGAGTCGGCAATTGTTTTTTATTTTATTTTAACTAGTATTATACACGTGCTTTGCACGTGGGAATTTTTTTTTGAGGGGAAATGAAAAGGGAAAAAAATTATGTGATTTGCACGTGGGGAAATTTTTTTTGGTGGGTGAGAATGATAAGGGCAAAAAAAAAAATTTTACCAATACGTGCGTTGCACGAGTTGGATTAAGGACTAAGGCCTTCTCCCATTATAGTAGTAGAGATGTGAATAATAAGTGGTTAACAAAACTATTTATTCCAGAGTCGGGAATTGTTGACAAGTACTCGACGGTGAATATTTTTTTTTTGGGGAACTCCAGTTGTTAGACCATCTCTGCTCTGTCCAGTTGTTGCCCTTTATTAATCTCGGATTGGAAAGTAGTGTTCCTTCAGTGGCTGGATTTTTTTATTTTATGATTTAAGATACAACCCAAATTACCTAAAAACATTGATTTAGACAAGTCCTGTCAGCCCAAAGTGAATATGTAAAAGGATCTGATGCGGTCTGTTTTTGGTGGTGGCTGCACACTCAATTTATAAAGTGGAAGTCGCGGTACTGATTATACGCCTGACCCTCGGCTGAGAGAGCGGCTCGGGGGCAGGAGTGAGGTGGAGGTCGGATGCTCGGCTCGGATCCAGCAAGCTCGGCTCGGATCCAGCAAGCTCGGCTCGGATCTGGAGGGCTCGGCTCGGTCTCGTGTACCTGCACTCGGCCTAGAAACACCGAGGGATATCCTGGTGGCAGGGTCCTCCGACGATCTAGTTAGTTACTGAAGAGTAACAGTAGCTAGGATTTTAGAGGGGGAAGATTGATTACCTTGTGAGGGAAAAGATGGCCTGGTATTTATAGGCAGGCAAAACCGGGTCTGGACCTGTTTGGGCCAGCTTTGGACCCGTTTTCCCGTGGGCCTGACGTGGCAGAAGCCCATGGGGCTTAGGGCTGATCTGATGATCAGGGGTGAGCGGTTTTTGAGGGGACCCAGTGGCCTAGGAGAGGCCACGTCATCTGACCTATATCAGGAGCCCCCCACTCCTGGAGGGCTGGATAATCCCACCGTGTAAGAGTAGTTTTTGCCTCTGTAGGAAGAGCGGAGTGGTATGTATAGTGAAGAACGGGATCTGTATTTTTCTGGAGAGGCCAGCAGGGTAGGATGAAGGGATCCGCTCTTAGAGTCACGAGGGGTGTCGAGTGCCAAAGAGTAGGAGCTCGCTTTACTGAGCGTCGAGGGTCAGGAGACGAGCCCCTTCACTTGTTGGAAAAGCAAGGGGACATCGAGATCAGAGGAGTAAGAGCTCGCTTTGCTGAGTGTCGGGGGTCGGGAGACGAGCCCCCTCAATTGTTAGAAAAGCAAGGGGACGTCGAATCTGAGGAGTAGAAGCTCGCTTATCCAAGGGTCGAGGGTCGGGAGACGAGCCCCCTCAATTGTTAGAAAAGCAAGGGGACGTCGAATCTGAGGAGTAGAAGCTCGCTTATCCAAGGGTCGAGGGTTGGGAGAAGAGCCCCCTATCTTGTTGGAAAAGCAAGGGAACGTCGAGATCTGAGGAGTAGGAGCTCGCTTTGCCGAGCATCGAGGGTCGGAAGGCGAGCCCCCTGCACTTATTGGAAAAGCAAGGGGACGTTGAGATCTGAGAAGTAGGAGCTCGCTTTGCCGAGCATCGAGGGTCGGGAGGTGAGCCCCCTCACTTGTTGAAAAAAGCAAGAGGACGTCGAGATCAGAGGAGTAGGAGCATCGCTATGCCGAGCATCGAGGGTCGGGAGACGAGCCCCCTCACTTATTGGAAAAGCAAGGGGACGTCAAGATCTGAGGAGTAGGAGCTCGCTTTGCCGAGTGTCGAGGGTCGGGAGACAAGCCCCCTCACTTGTTGGAAAAGCAAGGGGACGTCGAGATCAGAAGAGTAGGAGCTCGCTTTACCGAGCATCGAGGGTCGGAAGACGAGCCCCTCACTTGTTGGAAAAGCAAGGGGACGTCGAGATCAGAGGAGTAGGAGCTCGCTTTGCCGAGCGTCGAGGGTCGGGAGACGGGCCCCCTCATTTGTTGGAAAAGTTTTTGTGGCTCACAGTGCCATCCGAGCGCCGAGCTTCAAACTTGATGGAGAAGTTTTTGTGGCTCGCAGTGCCATCCGAGCGCCGAGCCTCAAACTTGATGAAGAAGTTTTTGTGGCTCGCGGTGCCATTCGAGCGCCGAGCCTCAAACTTGATGGAGAAGTTTTTGTGGCTTGCGGTGCCATCCGAGCGCTGAGCCTGAGACTTGATGAAGAAGTTTTTGTGGCTCGCGGTGCCATCCGAGCTCCGAGCCCCAAACTTGATGAAGAAGTTTTTGTAGCTCGTGGTGCCATTCGAGCGCCGAGCCTGAGACTTGATGAAGAAGTTTTTGTGGCTCGCGGTGCCATCCGAGCGCCGAGCCTGAGACTTGATGAAGAAGTTTTTGTGGCTCGCGGTGCCATCCGAGCGTCGAGCCTGAGACTTGATGAAGAAGTTTTTGTGGCTTGCGGTGCCATCCAAGCGCCGAGCCTGAGACTTGATGAAGAAGTTTTTGTGGCTCGCGGTCCCATCCGAGCGCCGAGCCTGAGACTGGACGAAGAAGTTTTTGTGGCTCGCGGTGCCATCCGAGCGCCGAGCCTGAGACTTGATGAAGAAGTTTTTTTGGCTCGCGGTGCCATCCAAGTACCGAGCCTAAGACTGATGAAGAAGTTTTTGTGGCTCGCGATGCCATCCGAGCGCCAAGCTCCAAACTTGATGAAGAAATTTTTGTGGCTCGTGGTGTCATCCGAGTGCCAAGCCCCAGACTTGTTGGAAGAAGCCTGGGGTAGAACCTGAGCAGTTGGCCACGCATTCCGAGCTGTTGTACCGGCTGAAAGGGTTGAGGGTAAAGAGGTAATTTTTGTGCCCCAAGGCTGACGTCACAGGCATAAGAATCGAAGCGATTCAGATCCTAGTGGCCGTTGGATCTTGATGATTATCCAACGGTTAGATCTTTTCGCAAAAATCGAGGAGTCTCTTCCTCTGTTATAAATCCCCCCCTCTCTTTCATTTTCTCACTTTGCATTTTTTCTCTAAGAACAGGAATTTCTCCAATAGCCGTCGACGACCTTTTTCGGTGATCTTCCTGTAGCTCGATACTTCCAGGTTAGTATTTTTGATTTGTAATGTCGTACGCACAGTCCGGCTCCGAGGCAAGCTCTTCAGGTCGTTCTGAGGAGAAAGGTGAGTCAGTCTCGACATCTTGGTCTCTGGACGACTTTGTAGTAAAGGAGGAGGTTCAGTCAGACTTAGGATCGGGAGGCGAGGGTGTCGTAGTTTACGACGTGCAACCTTTACGATCCCGTAGGCCGGGCAAGGAGCCTGTGGAGGAGGGTGAGAAAGAAGGAGGAGACCCTGAGGGAGAGGGGTTTGTTGAGGAGGAGAATGAAGAAGGAGACCCCGAGAGAGAGGGGTTTGTTGAGGAGGATCATGAGGAAGTAGACCCCGAGGGGGAAGAGTTTGGTCCGAAGGACGACCAGGAGGAGCCTGAACAGGGGACCGAGGGAGGCGAGGGTCGGGGAGAAGAGGAAGGAGGAACCGCGGGAGAGGCAGCTGAGGAGGAGGAAGATCTTCCGCCTCTGCTCCCATTACCGACCCCATCTTCGGAGAAGAAGCTTCGCCCCCGTAGGAGGAAGAAGAAGTGGATTCGTCCTGATAACCCGCCCACGCAAGACAAATATGGTCCTGAGCCTGGGTTCGCGTTTCCCCCCGTGTCTCATAGAAACCCATGGTCGATCAGGATGTACCCTGACGACATAGAGGGTCTTTCTGCGTTCACCTCCTTGCTGCGGGACAAGGGTCAGCCAACGATTAAAATGGACAACATCCAGTACGTCTTGAGGGCGGACTATCTGCATATCCTGTGAGCGACCTACTTCATTCCGAAGGAGTTCAAACTTCTGATGCCGAACCCTGGAATCCGTCTGACCACAGCTCTGGAGTCGAGTTACTGTATGTTCCCCGAGGACGCTTTCATCTCGGGGTTGAGGCTGCCGCTGCACCCTTTCATCGTGAGGGTTTTGAAGTGGGGGGGGGGGGGGGGCGTTGAGTCCCATGCAGTACCATCCCAACTCATGGAAACACCTGATCTGCTTCATTCTGAAGTGCTAGGAGAAGGGGATCAAGTCTCCTGGGAATCAAGCCGAGACTTACGTATTTCCGTGCCTCTCGGAGATGCGGAGGGGATCTTCTACCTCTCGCCACGACCACACAAGAAGGTGATGTATGGCCATCCGGACTCCATCAAAGGATGGAAGGAGAAGTATTTCATAATCCGAAGCGAGAAGCCTTGGAAGATTCCAACTTTTGGAACTTCGGTAAACCGAACCACAAACCCCCGAAGCGCTGTGAGTTGATGAAGAAAGAGTGGGCAAAGGTGGAGAAGATTGTTGAAGGGCACAATATAGGGTGGCCGCGAGTGACGAAGCTGCACCTGGCCCGAGCCGGACTGAGCCCAGCCAACTCTAGTATGTTTTTGTTCTGAATTTGTTTATCTTCATGGCTTCGTGTTAATATTTATTTCTTTTTCTTCCCCTTTGCAGAGATGTTTGCCAAGCAGCTTAACGACCAGCAGGCTTTGCTGGCCATAGTCGCCAAAAGGAAGGCGGACCAAGAGAAGAAGACGGCTGCGGGTGCGGGTTCTAATAAAGGGCCGGCCCCGGTGACTGTGGAGCCGTCCCCGAAAAAGGTGAAGAAGCATCACCACACGCCGAGGTCGGCGAAGGAACCGGGGGCGAGCTCCGGTAGCAAAAAAGGGGTCGAGGTCCTGGAGCAGAGGCTCCCTCCACCTCCCCCCAGCGCCGAGCAGATGGTGGGGAAGCACGGCCTGAAGCCACACGCCCCGGATTAGGGGGTCAATGCAGGGGATACCCTACTCGAGGGTCCGGTGGCCATGGAGGTGGTGAAGCATCTCGCCACGGAGCAAGATCGGATGTCTCTGGTAACGGAGACATCCAAGACGGCCTACATAAGGTGGGCCCAGGTGCAGCTCTCGGTAAGCGTTTGGTATTTTGCTATGTACGTAGAACTTAGGTATTTTTCTAACTCATTCTTCCTCGGCCAGGCGGTGCTTCATGGGCAGCACTTCCACAAGTGCCTAGAGAAGGAGGTCCTCGTTAAGAGGAGGAACGCGAAGAAGTACTTCCGTGAGGCGACTAAGCTGAAGGACGAGCTGAAGGAGGCCGAGTCGGCGCAGGCAGTCCACTAGGCTCCGATGGCCTCGCTAGCAGACCATCATGCGAACGAGTTGACGAACTTTTGGGCCAAGGCCCAGGCGAATGCTGAGAAGGCGCAAATTGCCAAGGCTAAGATGCAGATCACCATGGTGGACACTGATCTTAGCCCAAGATGAGGCCTATGCCAGAGTCAAGGAGCACTTCAAGCTGATCTACCTGGACACTCAGGTCGACCACCTCCACTACAACTGGCGATCCGAGCATCTGCCCACGCCCGGCGGCAAGGAGGAGGAGGAGAAGGGGACCCTCATCAAGAGGAGGCCGGGGGCGACCATGTTGATGAAGAGGTGTCGTCCCTCCCTAATCAGTAGTTTAGGATTTTTATTCTTTTGACTTTGTATTTGCCTTACGCGGACTGGCCACCGCCTTTTGTAATACAATTTTTTTGAATTTATAAAAGAAGATTTTTGACCGATGCTCTATGACTTGTGATTTTTTCGCCAGTCTCTTCTGTGACCTGTTGTCTTTCCCGTCTTCTTGAAGATGCATAAGGCCCTTGGTGCCGAGGTCTCTTGGATTCGAAATGAGCTGGGGTCCAAGGAGAGGGTGCTGGCTCGCCATCATAAGCAGGCTCGTGACCGAAAGGCCGAGGTAAACTATTTCACGAACAAGTCTAAGGAGTTGGGCTTAGAGATCGCTCGCCTAAAGAAGGCCATAGCCGATCGGGACTAGTGGAGAGTCGAGACGAACTGGTCAACCTCGGATGCCTCCACCGGGCGGCCGACTTCGGAGTCCTTTCTTTGCGAGTATGTTGTGGAGAAGGAGTTTGAGATTTGAAGGCTGAAGCTCATGCTCGGCGATGGTCCGCAAGGGGGAGCAAGCCATTCCGTATTGGGTGCTTCTCCGACCTTTTATCTGGAAGAGGCGAGGCCTGCCGATGCACAGAGTTCCGTTGTCGATGCATCATTTTCAGTCGTACAGGCAGAGCATGCGGAGGACCCCGTGGGAAGCACTGAGTTTGCGTTTTAAGCCGGGAGATTTGTAATATCTTCATTGTATTGTGTGGTCGTTTCTGGTGCTCCATGAGTAATAAAATTTCGATTTTTTTACTTTGATAATTTGTTAAGCGAGACCGGCAGGGGCTTAGCATGATACCTTTGCCGAGTATGGTTTTGCTTGAGGTCGCCGCCGAGGCAAAAAGAGTTGTCGGGTCGTAGCTTCGCTCGGGAGCCGAGCCATTACGCCTCGCTGGTAGTATTTAATAAGGGATGTTTCGCCTTCCGATAAAAATTAATGGAGACACTTCATCTTCCACAGTTTGGACTTCCCGATGTCATAAATGCTCCTTTCCGGGGGGCTATATAATCTTCACCCCCTCATCACTTTTTGACCGAGAAATGCCGGTGACTTACATGCCACCCGCTGGCAATTCGGGGTTTCGGCTCCGAGGGTCGTTTACCCCGAGCTGTCAGCTGGTGAGAGGTGGGTGGATCCCGAGGGTGAGAATTGGGGTGCCTGCCGAAGGTGGGCACCCATAAGTTGGAATTCTTGGCTGACGGTCTTGGATCGGTAGCTCTCCTATCATCCTCTTGCATTTTTGGGTAGACGGCTCTGAGGGCTCTTTACCTGCAGTTACTAGCGGGTGAGAGGGGTGTCGACCAATGTCCGGAAGCTCGGGGAGCTTTTTGGGTGAGAGTCCTAGGTCGGTGGCTCCCCTGCCACCCTCGGACAATTCTGGATTTTGGCTCTGGGGGCTGTTAACCCTAAGTTGTCCGCGGGTGAGAGGTGGGTCAACCAAAGGTTCGGGGCTCGGGGCGTTTGCCGAAGGCGAGCGCCCTAAATCTTTAATGAAAACTTTTGGGTTTGGTGTAGCCGGAGGTCATCGCCGAGCGCATAGGTCGTAGTGCTTAAAAAAGCCCAAGCCCTGCTCGAGGTCAATGCCGAGCTCCCATACCTTAAGAGAAGCTGGCATGAGCGTAGCTGGAGGTCATCGCCGAGCATAAAGGTATCCTGGCTTGAAAATGCCAAGGTCTTGCTCGAGGTTGATGCCGAGTCCCCATACCTGTTCTCGGGTAGATAGTACGAGTGTAGCTGTAGGTCATCACCGAGCGCATGGGTCGCAGGGCTTGAAAAAGCCAAGGCCCTGCCCGAGGTCGATGCCGAGTCCCCATACTTTAAGAGAAGCTTTTATGAGCGTAGCTGGAGGTTATCGCCGAGCGTAAAGGTCGCATGGCTCGAAAAAGCTAAGGCCTGGCTCGAGGTCGATGCTGAGCCCCCATACCTGTCCTCGGGTAGATAGTATGAGCGTAGCTGTAGGTCATCGCCGAGCGCATAGGTCGCAAGGCTTGACAAAGCCACGGCCCTGCTCGAGGTCGATGTCGAGCCCTCATACTTTAAGAGAAGCTGTTATGAGCGTAGCTGGAGATTATCGCCGAGCGTAAAGGTCGCATGGCTTGAAAAAGTCAAGGCCTTGCTCGAGGTCGATGCCGAGCCCACATACCTGTTCTCGAGTAGATAGTACAAGTGTAGCTGGAGGTCATCGCCTAGCGTATAGGTCGTAGGGCTTGAAAAAGCCCAGGTCCTGCTCGAGGTCGATGCCGGGCCCCCATACTTTAAGAGAAGCTGGTGTGAGTGTAGCTGGAGGTCATCGCCAAGCGTAAAGGTCGCATGGCTTGAAAAAGCCAAGACCTTGCTCGAGGTCGATGCCGAACCCCCATACCTATTCTCGGGTAGATAGTACGAGTGTAGATGGAGGTCATCGCCAAACGCATAGGTCGTAGAGCTTGAAAAAGCCCAGGCCCTGCTCGAGGTCAATGTCGAGCCCCCATACTTTAAGAGAAGCTGTTATAAGTGTAGCTGGAGGTCATCGCCGAGCGTAAAGGTCGCATGGCCTGAAAAAGTTAAGGCCTCGCTCGAGATCGATGCCGAGCCCCCATACCTGTTCTCGGGTAGATAGTACGAGTGCAGCTGGAGGTCATCGCCGAGCGCATAGGTCGTAGGGCTTGAAAAAGCCCAGGCCCTGCTCGAGGTCGATGCCGAGCCCCCGTACTTTAGGAGAGACTTTTTATGGCTCGCGGTGACATCTGAGTGCCGAGCCTCAAGCTTATTGAGGAAGTTTTTGTGGATCGCAGTTTCATCCGAGCGCCGAGCTCCGCGTTCCAGAGTCTTTTGACAGCCTTACCCTCTGGGTTGGTGAGGCGGTACGTGCCCAGGCGTACAACCTCAGAAACTTTGTACGAGCCTTTCCAGTGTGGAGCCAGCTTCCTCTTTTGGCCGGGGTTAGATACCACAAGCTTTCGGAGGACGAAGTCCCCTAGCTTGATGTCGGTGGGACGCACCCTTTTGTTGTAGAACCTCTCGATCCTCTGCTGGTATGTATTCCTTCTGATGGAGAATTTTTCCCTGACCTCGTCTATGAGGTCCAGATCTGCACGTAGTTGCGCCGAGTTGCTTGCTTCATCAAAGGCCGTGATTTGGGGCGAAAGGAGCCCGATCTCGAGGAGAATCACTGCCTCCGCGCCGTAAGTCAGACTGAATGGCGACTCTCCCGTGGGGATTCTCTTCATTGTCCGATGGGCCCAGAGAACGCTCGGCAACTCGGCGACCCATAACCCCCTGAAAGAATTATTAAGTCATTTCTTGAAACCGTTAAGGATCTGGCAGTTCGCGTTCTCGGCTTGACCGTTCGACTGTGGGTGGCATATCGAAGAGAAGCGTTGCTGGATCCCGAGATCCTCGCAGAACTTTCGGAAATTCTTACCCACGAACTGAGTCCCATTATTTGTGACGAGTATGTGCGGAATTCCGAACCGGTAGACTATGTGCTTCCAGAAGAGTTGCTGGGTCTGCTGCTCGGTGATCGTGGCCAAGGGCTCGGCCTCGATCCACTTTGTGAAGTAGTCGATTGCTACTATCAGAAACTTCCTTTGGCCCGTTGCCTTCGGAAATGGGCCTACCAGGTCCATCCCCCACATAGCAAAGGGGGTCGAACTGGCCAGGGAGTGGAGGTTTGCTTGCGGAGCCCTTCTCACCGAGGAAAACCTTAGACAAGGACCACACTTTTTGACTAGATACAGGGCGTCTTGCAACATCGTAGGCCAGTAATACCCGTAGTTCAGAGCCTTTCGGGCGAGCGATCGACTCCCCATATGGCACCCGCCAATTCCTTCGTGGAGCTCCTTGAGAGTGTACTTTACTTCGTCAGGGGTTAAGCGGCGGAGGTAGGGTCTTCTGTCCGTTGTAGTGTACGAGCGCTTGAAGAGGGTTTCGCTGATCATAGTGAACCTCTCTGAGTGGACCCTGATCCGCCTTGCCTCGGCTCTATCTTCGGGGAGCTCTCCTTTGATTAGAAACTTTTGGATGAGAGTGGTCCAAACGTCAGGCTGAGCTACGTCGTCTATACAGAGGGTCTCGGGGAGGTCGATACTCGGCTTCTGGAGTACTTCGATCAGAACGGTGCGGTAGAGACCTTTGAAGGATGGTGAGGCTAATTTTGACAGGGCATCGGCCTGGGCATTCTGTTCTCTTGGGATCCTTAAGACTACTGACTTGTCAAAGGATGTCAAGAGCCGCTGGACCACGGCCAAATACCGAATCTTCCGATCATCACGGGCCTCGTACTCTCCGGTTATCTGATTGACCGCGAGCTGAGAGTCGCTGAAGGCCCTGATCTGCCTAGCGCTTGCCTGGTGTGCTAGGGTGAGCCCCGCAATCATGGCTTCATATTCAGCCTTGTTGGTGGAGGCTGGAAAGTTGAAGCAGAGGGAATATTGGGGAAGGAAGCTGTCGGGTCCTCACAAGATGATGCCCGCGCCACTCCTCGCTTCGCAGGAAGAGCCGTCGACATAAACTTCCCACGCCTGGTCGGCCTCCCCACTTTCGGGTTGCTCGGAGATGGTGGATTCCGTGATGAACTCGGCGAGGGCCTGGCCCTTGATTGTTGTCCTTAGTTGATAGCCGATGCTGTATTGACTGAGCTCGATTGACCATTTGACCAGTCAGCTAGAGCTCTCGAGCTTGTGGAGTCCGGCCTTCAGAGGCTAGTCCGTGAGGACCTGAATTGAGTGTGCATGAAAATAGGGACGGAGCTTACGCGCAGCCATGACCAGGGCGTATGCCACCTTCTATATTTTTGCGTATCTGGTCTCGGCCGAGAGCAGAACCTTGCTCACATAATACAACGGCTTTTGGACTCTGTCTTCATCTAGAACGAGAACAGCACTGAGCACGTTTTCCGAGGCCGAGAGATAAAGCCAGAGAGGCTCGCCTGGCTAGAGTTTGCTAAGGAGCGGAGGATTGGCGAGGTACTTTTTCAATGGGGAGAACGACTCCTGCTGCTGCGTGCCCCATTCGAAGCCTCCGGTCCCGCGCAGAGCTTTGAAGAACGGGAGTGACTTTTCTCCGAACTTGGAGAGGAAGCGGCCAATGGCCGCCAGTCTTCCCGTGAGCCGCTGGACTTCTTTGATGTTTCTTGGAGGGGCCATGTCTATTATGGCTTGGATCTTCTCGGGGTTCGCCTTGATGCTGCGCTGGCTAATGATGAACCCGAGAAATTTTCCCGAAGAGACGCCAAACGCACACTTAGCCGGATTGAGTCTCATATTGTGGGTCCGAAGGACACCAAAGGCTTCTTCCAGGTCGGCAATGTGTTCCTGTCCCCGTTGGCTTTTAACAAGCATGTCGTCAACGTACACCTCCATGTTGCGACCGATCTGGTCCTTGAAGACTCGATTGACGAGCCTATGATAGGTAGCACCAGCGTTCTTCAGCCCGAAGGGCATAATCCGGTAGTAGTAAAGAGCTTGGTCGGTGACGAATGATATCTTGTCTATATCAGTGGGGGAACATTTGGATTTGATTGTTGCCCGAGAAGGCGTCCATGAAGGACATGAGCTCGTGACCCGATGTTGTGTCGATCAGAGCATCGATGCTGGGGAGAGGGAACGGATCTTTGGGGCACACCTTATTGAGGTCAATAAAGTCTATGCAAATCCTCCAGCTCTTGCTCGCCTTTCTCACCATCACGACGTTCACTAGCCACTCGGAGTAGCTGACCTCCTGAATGAACCAGGCAGACAAGAGCTTGTCTACCTCCGCTTTCACAGCCTGCTGCCTTTCTGGGGCGAACTTACGTCGCTTCTGGACGACCGACTTCAAGCCAGGGATCACGCTTAGTATGTGCATGATCAGTTCTTCGGAGATCCCGGGCATGTCGGATGGCCTCCAAGCGAAGAGTTCGACGTTGCGGCGAATGCAGCCGATCAGGTCGGACTTTAAGTCGAGCGCGAGGGAGTAGCTCACGCGGAACCACTTTGACCTGTCTCCCATCTCGAACAAGACTTCTTCTAGTTCGTCCATAGGTTCGGGCTCTGGTTGGCTCCTCTCGGGTTGCAGTTCGACACCGTCGAGGGGAAACACACCGCCCCTGACCGCCGTCATATAGCACGATTGTGCTGCCTCTTGGTTCTCCCGAATGACCCCGACACCTGACTCGGTAGGGAACTTCAATTTCAGGTGGTAGGCCGAGGGAAGAGCCTGGAGGGAGCAGAGCCCCGGTCGGCCGAGGATGGCGTTGTAAGCTGCTTTGACGTTCACAACCATGAAGTCCATCGACTCGGTTCGTCTATAGGAGGTCGTACCGGTAGTGACATCCAGGGTCACGATCCCCTCTATTGGCCCCGGGACACCGGAGAACCCGTGCAGGGTGTACCCTGCTGGCTTCATCATATCTCGGGGGAGCTTGAGGTTCTCAAATGCTTCCAGGAAGAGGATGTTCACTGAGCTCCCGTTGTCCACGATGATCCAACGGACCTCGTAGTTCGTCATGACGAGGCTGATGACGAGCGCATCGCAGTGCGGGAGCCGGAACCCCTCCAGGTCTTCCTCCGAGAAGGAAACAAGGAGCTGCTAGACCTGAGGGGAAGGGAGGTCTCGGACGGCGTTTACCTCTCGAATGAACGCCTTGCAGATGTACTAGAATCCCCTCCCATAAGTCCCTCATGGAAGCATTGTAGAAGGCTTGGCCTCCGGTCTCTTTGGGCTCTGGGTCTCGCTCGGGATGCTGTTTGGGGGCACGAGGAGGAGGAGAAGGCCTCCGGTTCCTCGTGTCCCTTCGGTCCTGGGTGTCTTCCCAGGTGAATTCTCGGAGGTACCCTCATTGGATGAGGGCCTCGATTTCATCCTTTAGGGCTCGAAAGTAGTCGGTGTCGTGCCCGTTGTTCCGGTGGAAACTACAGTAGAACCGCTGGTCCCTTCTTTTGTTACTGGTTGGTCGATGGGGCATCTGGACGAGGTCCCTGTCTTTGATTGCCAATAGGATGGCCGACATGTTTTGTGTCAACGGCGTGTATCTTTCGAAACGCGGGATCGGAGGGACACTCTTCATGCCGGCCCCGTCCTTCGGAGCCTTCTTGGCTGGCTCGGCCTCATCTGCCTTGCGCTTCCCCTTCCATGGGACCTCTTTGGCATCCTCAGAATTTAGGGCCTCCTCCGCCCATATGTACTTCTCGACCCGATTGAGTAGGTCGGGGAAGTCTAGGGAAGGATTCTTGGTCAGGGATGCCTTCAGCTGGCCGTGTCGGACGTTGTGTCGGAACGCTGCCGAGGCTACCTCAGCATCGAGGGAGGAGACGGACCTCGCCTCTGCGGTGAACCTCCGGACGAATTGACAGAGTGTTTCCCTTTCCTTCTGCCGGAGGTTCAGTAAGGACGCGCACGTCTTCTCGGCCTTCCTGCTTGTTACAAAGTGGACCAGAAAATTGGCCTCCAGCTGGTCAAATGAGTAGATCGAGCCGGGGACGAGCTTAGAGAACCATTCCTGAGCCGGACCCTAGAGGGTGGTGGGGAAGGCACAACATAGGAGGAGATCCGAAGCGCTGTGAATCATCATGAGGGTCTTGAAACCCTCCATGTGATCAGCAGGATCACCCTCGTCGTCGTAAGTCTCGAACTAAGGAGGCCGGAAATTCCGGTGTATTTCTACTTGTAGGATTGCCGCGAAGAAAGGAGGTCGGGTCGGCCTCGGGCCGCCCTCACCAAAGTGGTCGAGGCGGTTCTCCATTTCTTGTAGGCATCGCAGGACGTCCTTGTCATGTTCTGGCGGGCCGGTTAGGCCACGAGATGCACTGGCTCCGGCATTCGACCGCGAGTGAGAACGGTGGAGTGTCTCGTTGACAGGGTTCCCTAAGATGGCCTCCAGGATCTTGTTCCGGAAGTCTTGGAACTCACGGCGGGTGACTGGAGCTCGTCCGGCCAGGTCGCATTGGGGTTGCGGCCTCCGGTCGGCGCGACTGAGCTCCGGCTCCCGCTCTCGGGATGGATGTCTGGGAAGGTTCGGGGCCGAGTTGGAAGCGGCCCCTCCCCTGGTTCGGCTGGCTTGTTGGTTCTGGATGACTCGACGAAGGTCGGTTGCGACCGAGCGAGAGGCGCCCGGCCCGGGTATGCCATTGACTCTCGGATGGATGGATCCATGAGTGTCGGCGAGGACGTCCTGGGGAGGAGCGTCCGGATGACGTGCGGAGGTGATAGCTCTCCTGGCCTTGGGTGCCATGTGAGCTCGGAAAGAGGGGATGACGTTCCTCGCCGGGGTTGGACTGAGGTCCGTACCGAGGTTTCCCACAGACGGCGCCAACCTGATGCCGTTTTTTTTTGGGGTGGCTGCACCAGGTGTGAGTTCTCTCATTTTATAAAGTGGAAGTCACGGTACTAGCTATACGCCCGACCCTCGGCTGAGGGAGCGGCTCGGGAGCAGGAGTGAGGTGGAGGTTGGATGTTCGGCTCGGATCCAGCAAGCTCGGCTCATATCTGGGGGGCTCGGCTCGGTCTCGTGTACCTGCACTCGGCCTAGAAACACCGGGGGATGTCTCGGTGGCAGGCCCTCCGACGATCTAGTTAGTTACTGAAAAGTAACAGTAGCTAGGATTTTAGAGGGGGAAGATTGATTACCTTGTGAGGGAGGAGAGGGCCTGGTATTTATAGGCAGGCAAAAACGAGTCTGGACCCGTTTGCCCGTGGGCCTGACGTGGCAGAAGCCCATGGGGCTTAGGTCTGATTTGGTGATCAGGGGTGAGCGGTTTTTGAGGGAATCCGGTAGCCTAGGAGAGGCCACGTCATCTGACCCATATCAGGATTCTAGATGGATCATCTAGAAAAAATAATTCTAGATAAATGTTTGAGGTGTCATGTATTTATTAGTTGAGACCAATATATTATATAAAATTTTTCTAGGACCTGTGCGATACATAAACGGTTCTCCTTTATATAATTGCTAGGTTTGTCTGTGGGCACGTGCCTACGACACGTCTTCGGAACGATGCAGCATATGAAATGTCCTGTAAACAATAAAATATATGCAATCTTGTTTGATTGACAAATCACATAGATGTCAACATTTATACGCAATACCACTGGGCTAGAAACTCCATGATAAGTTATAAAAAATAATTAGAATGTCGTAAAATAATCACACAGGTATCTCTAAATTATTTTTTTTCATCATAGCATAGGGTTAGAGCCATCAAGGTTCCAACCAACACATCTATATAGAACTAACATCAACATTATGAGCTTAAAAATTTGAAAATGAATTGTTATAAATGAATTTTTTTATATAAAGAAAACCGCTTACTTTTTGGAATATATTTTCGTGAACTTAACCTAGCACCAAAATCAACTTCAATTTCTCTAGAAACAAACCACATTGACAGCGAAACCTCCAAAGATTCAAACATTTAGGAGAATTAGGTGATAGTCGTTTAGGCATTACCAATTCAAATATGCTCCAGTTCTCATTCAACTTCATTCATTTTCTCATCAAATAAAAAGAAAATTAACAACCTACCTAGCAAATTTAGTGGTTATATTTTCCATTCAACACCATCTTTCCTATTTGCACTAAGTTGACAGCGTAAACTGACAATATCACTCAAACATTAGACAATTCCTCAACCCCCAAACAATAATACTAATGCACACTTTTCAAACTTAAACTACCACTCCAATTCCTCCCAAATGAAACCACATTCACACCGAAATCTGCAAAGACTCAAACTTTCAACCCTCTGACTAGAAAAGACACTCGCATTACACATTCTAAACTCAAAATACCACCAAAACCAACTCCAGTTGTTCCAAAACCAACCCAAAAGACTCAAACTTTATCAACAAAATCAACAAATAGAACCAACCTTTAATAGTGGAATAATCACATCATCTAATGTAGAATTCACCGAAATCAGCGCCATCTCCAGCTCCTCAGCCAAAACACTTAAAAATTAAAAATGATCAAAACATTTTTGGCTCAAAAATTCTAGCTGCTTACATGCAAGACAATGAGGAGGGAGGCGAACTGCCACATGGAGCGAAGGTCCCACAAGGGGGGTTTCAGCGGGGGAAGAAGGGGGCTCCACCAGCGACGTGACGATCCGACTGTTCTGGAACTTCTCATGCTCTTGGCCGGTGAGGTGGCGGGGCTGGGGAGGGGGGAGGGAGGGCGACGCTGACGAGAGGTGCATGCACGAGGGAAGCGGGAGGTGCGGGAGGGGGTGGGGGTTGGCAAAGCCAGTTCAGAGGTATTTAAGGCCCGAGGCGAAGAAAACAATTGTGTCCTTTATAGACACGCATGTATTTTTTTATATATATTAATAAAATATGATATAAATGCTGCAGGCGGGCGGAGGTGCATAAAACACCATATTACCAAGGTTGAAAGATTGCTTCAACCCATGGTACCACATAATTTATTGAGAAAGGACATGAGAATTGTATTCATGATCTAGAAAAGTACAGTCTCCCCCTCTACATGTGGGTGCAATCAAGAGACAGTTCCAAATCTGTCCTACATTTGAACAAAACATATGGTACTGGTCATGGTGTCAAAACTCAATATCAATTAAAGTATTGACTGCCATCAGATATTGGCTGTCATTAATTGGTAATATTGACCATGTTGGAGTAGTGTTGCATATTTTCTGTCCAACTCAACCAGTGCTTCTTGGTATCGGCCAAGATTTTTGATACCATGGTACTAATAACTACTAAACATAAGATCATGAAAGTTAAGAGAAACAAAATCTGTAAAAGCAATATATTTATCACCAGTGTGAACTTACATGTTGTTCTTTGTGTATGTATCACTTCTATTTTTTTTTGAGAAGTCAATTAATGGTGATTATTTATATTTAACTACAAATATAAGGTTAATCTCAAAAATCTTTTTTTATAAAAGAATAAGGGGGCTAGGGTACCACCCTATCTAACTTAGTCTGGATGACATCTTAAGATTCATACTCGGCTCTTTAAATTGAAAATTTACACTTTCGGATATGATCCACATATTAAAATGTATTTGTGTGAAATTTTCAAAAGATTTTGGTGAGTTTTAATTATTAATCATGGAATCGAAAAAATCGATATTTTATAAGGGGTCTATATTTACTTTATTTTTAGGTCCTATGTTGGATGGATAAAATTTGTCAAATTTATTTCAAATTTTATATACAATATGGAATATTTTGAAAAGTAAAAGTAATGATGATTATGTAAATCAGTAAGACAATAAGGATTTGAGTATTTGAGAAGAAAAATCATTGGTGATTATTACCAAAATTAGTATACGAAATAAGGGTAATAATGTAAAAAGGACTGTTAAAAAATCACTGACTACTGTGGATTTGAACCCACGTCCTTTCGAACCAGAGCCTAAATTTGGCACCTTAGACCACTCAGCAAAACTATCACATAGTAATTATTAATTTTTGTGCTCATTATAATTATTAATTTTTGTGCCCCTCTTCTGAATTTGGCCCTGGCCAGTCGCCCAGCCTGCCTTGGGGGTTGAGGAAGGAGTTTTTCAGCGATCGCCGGAGAAGGATGGGGAGTAGGAAAGTGATCAGAGAGAGAGGGAGAGAAGGAGAGAGATCTTTAAAAAAGTGAAGAGAGGAGAGAGAGAGAGTAATAAAGTCATGATGATTTTAGTTTTGGGGGAAAAAATTTTAGTTTTGGGGGACATGTCTTTTAAGAGATTGAATGTGAGACATTAATTTTGTTTCAATTGAATGAGAAGTACTTAATCTCTTTTATTCAAATTGTCTTGTGATTTATTATATAGATACGTATTTTTAATTACTGGATATAACTATAAAGTGGTTGTATAGCTAAGCAATAAGAGTCAAGGCAACGCTATTTGATGTTGAGATAATTAAATATCTTAATATAGCGCATTTTTCTCAGGGTCAGTCTACACTGCTCTCTCGCACTACATTGGTGACAATTTTTATAAATAATACTGATAAAATATAAATAGACAATCAACTCATCATATGCTCAAAAATATGTAGCTATCATATATTTCATTAATGAGTTAATTGTGGAGATGAGAATTTCTAACATCCCAATATTAAATATGAACTAAATTTACAAAAATAATTTATTAATATTTTTTTTTCATCCGAGCTGACTGATCATAGTGGATTATTCGTGAAGCTTGGTAAGCTCGTTGAGGACACTGTGTGTGCAATTGATTCGGTATAATTAAATTTTGGCACAGCAGAGTGGAGTTACGAGTGAGAAGCGATAACTGATCCAATGCACAATCAAACAAAGTAGATTAAACCATGCAAGCATACAAAGCACACTGTGTTGTACCAGTTTAGGCAAACTCTAATCTGGGGTAGAAAAAATGAGATATTATTTAACTAGAGAAGATATAAGAGTTACACATACTCTCACCAAGAATCTATCTATTTCTCAAGCCTTACTAGAAGATAATTTATTGTGTTAGATGATATATTAGTTTAGTCTCATATTGGTTATGTATCAGTTTAGCCTTATACTCTCTCCTATATGTATGAGTCATATTGTATTTAATTTATTCAATCAATCAATAAAGAATTATTATCATCCAATAATCTTAACATGGTATCAAAGCCTATCTTCCTATAAGGCCTATACTAATTTGATCCTCGTTATCGAGGTGGAGTGATTCTCGTCTTTATCGGAATCACTCAACTTCCCAACATCTCTCTCCCGATCTAATCTCCAAAACCCTAGCCGTCATCAAACAACAAATCTCCAAAACCCTAACCATCATCAAACAACAAGTTTCCAAAACCTAGCCGTCACCCCTTTTCCACTTCCAATCAAATCTCAAAAAAAAAAACCTAATTACATTCTCTCTCCAATCCCACCGTCATCTCTCTCTCCCTCTCCTCTGTTCTTCGAACCCAACCCCGAAACCCATCCCTCATCAGCCTCGTCGCTCTGACCATCCTGTCACCCTCAGCCCCGTCCTCGTCTTCACCCCCATCTTCATCCCCGTCCTTGTCATGGTTACCATCAGTTTATTTCTCAGTTCAGGGGTGAGATCCCATCATCGACTATGTCTTAAGTCAAGGGTGAGATCCCATCATCGATAATTCTCAAGTCTGGGTGAGATCCAAACATCAACAATTCTTAAGTTTGGGGTGAGATTGTATCATAGACAATTCTCAAGTCAGGGGTGAGATTCTATCATCGACTATGTCTCAAGTCAGGGGTGAGATCCCATCATCGACTATGTCTCAAGTCAGGGGTGAGCTCCCATCATCGACTATGTTTCAAGTCAGAGGTGAGATCCCATCACAGATCGGGATATGGAGATCCCGCCACTGTTCGGGGTGAGATCTTAACAGTGCGCTACCACTACTTCCTTTCGCAACACTCTACTTCTCAGTTCTGTCACATACGCTATCAAGCGCCGTCACTGCACCACAGTTTTTCGTTCCTTCCACATCAACATCGTCAGTTTTCCAAACTCGTGATGCTTAAACCAACTTGAGTTTGAGAGGGGGTGTTAGATGATATATTAGTTTATTCTTATATTGGTTATGTATCAGTTTAGCCTTCTATTCTCTCCTATATGTATAAGCCATATTATATTCAGTTTATTCAATCAATCAATAAAGGATTATTCTCATCCAATAATCTTAACATATTGTTTACAGTGGAAAACTCTCAATGAAGTACTGCATCTCTCAATGGAGGCTATATTACAATATATAGAGATCTGGAGAAACCCTAGGCTGTACTCTTGATACAGTAACTGTTTGATATATCTTGAAGAAAAAGCTACACGATAAGAATATTAATCATACGATCTAACTTGGAGAAGAAGTTTGACTAAAAGAACCTCATCCAGAATCGGCCCAGACACAGCTGTTGCTGCTAGCTGTGGTCCACTGTCTAAAGTGACAGTCGACTGCAATGCAAACCCTCAAGTCAGAGAGCGACATCAGTCGACTACACTAAGTGGCAGTCGACTGCCACTGCACTGTTGTTCTTGTGCTTCCTACGGATCCTGCTCTTTCTTCTTTTACAAACATTTCTTCGAACCTTTTCTCACTTCATTGCTTTCTCTTCACATCGAACCATAGTATGCAAGAAATAAACTGAACAATATTCACATTGGATTGTATACTCATGCTTCCAACATGTGTGACTAATCATATTTAGACCTTTTCATCCACCTTTTGTAAATGAACCCGGTTTATTGACTTCTTCTTCTAGCCGAATATATCTCCACCTTAATTTTTCCAATAGTATGTCCCCTCAAGAGCATACTGCAGTAGGCGTTAATACGAAGGCACTGTCCTTCGCATGAACTCTACCTATCTTGAGGCACTTCCCACCTGCTAGCAACATTTGAACGTTGCGGTTCCCTTCGATGATTCTCGTATCGGCAAACAAGATGACGCTTTGGGAACACTGGCCTTAGAAACACTTGCGAAAGATTTTATGTTCCCACAAAACTTGTATAAGTTGTGCTGGCATGACCCAACACCCCTCTTTCCCTCATCACCTTACAATGACCTTCCCAAACTGATGGAACTCAACATCGAGCATTGTACCTGCAAGCCCGTGCTTCCTGTGTTTTCAAGGATATCTGATTCTGTTTCAGCAAAGGAATATGTATAACCTCCATTAGTGTGTACTTATTTCCATTTGGCATCCAACTTAATTGTTCTCTCACTCACTACATCACAAATCTCATTAGTCCCCATTCTCACGCAATGCCTTTTGCAGACTTGTAAGTAGAAAATATCTCCTTATTGAAGCAAATGTGAGAAGAACTACCTGAATCATGTAACCAGCCAGAATCCATATATAAAGAAACTATAACAAGAAGACAATCATAAATTTCACCTGATTCAGTGGCACTGACTAAGTTGGCGCTCCACTGGTTCAACAACAGACCACTCCCTTATGTGCACTTTCTCTTTAAGTTGAAGTTTCATCCACTGCCAAGCAACTCATGGAAGTATATTTTGGTTTATGAGTCTCCTTCCTAAGTTCATCCATCTTTAAGCCGTTGATTACACTGGGGCCACTGAAAGACTATTTTTGGTAGATTTTTTATTTTGCATGGTAGTTATCAAATGCTCGTATGAACCTGTCAGTGAATATATCAAGTTGAAAACTTTATCATATTCTCTTAGATTATCTGTGTTTATCTCCCTCAATTCGAATAACACCTTATTGAACTCTGTAATATGATCTTGAAGAGCGGTATCTTTCTTCATTGAGAAATGAAACACTTTTCTCTTCCAGTACATCTGATCCCGTAACGAAAATTCTAAGTACTTAGTTTTAAGTCTCGGCCATAGACTCGCCACACTTTTCTCCTGAAGGAAGTCACATTTGACCTCATTTACCAATGAAAGCTGGATTAAACTCAAGGATTTCAAATAAATCTCTTTCTACTTCTCCTTCATAATGTCGGATAGTTGTCTCCATCTTAATCTTGGGCATGATGCAAGCCCTTTTGAACCAGTACGTCGTACATATTCACCTTCCAAAGATTAAGGTTGATCTTCCCGTTGAACGACTTGATCTTCATAAAACTCTGATATGTCATATTTACTAAGGAACTCGTCAGCCTATGCTCTGATACCAGTTGTTAGGAATTTAGGCGGAGTGGAGTGAAGTTAAGAAGCGATAAATGATCCAATGAAGAATCAAACAAGTAGATCAAACTAAGCACACAAAGCACATAATGTTGTCCCACTTTAGGCCAACCCTAATCCGATGGAGAAATGGCAAGATATTATTCAACTAGAGAAGATACAAGAGTTACAGATACTATCACCAAGAACCTATGTAGCTTTCAAGGCTCACTAGAAGATAATATGCTGTTTACAATGGAAAAGTCTCAATTTAGCACTACCTCTCAATGGAGACTATTACAATATTTAGAGATCAAGAGAAATCCTAAGTTGTAGTCTTAATGTAATAATTGTCTGATATATCCTGAATAAAAAGCTACACGATAAGAACTGTATGATCTAACTTGGACAAGAAGTTGGGCTCAAAAGACTCACCCAGAATTGGCCCATATATAGCTGTTGCCACTAGTTGCAATCGACTGCCCAAAGTGGTAGTCGACTGTAATGCAAACCCTCAAGTCAGAAAATTGCAGCATTCGACCGCACTTAGTGGCAGCAAATGCCACTGCATTGCTGCTGCTTCACTTTCTTCTTCTAATAACGACGCTTCGAACCTCACTTCATCATCTTCTCTTCACATCGATGCATAATATGCACGACGTAAACCCAACATCACCTTATCTTCACTACAACAAAAATGGGCTTCTCCGATGCTTTTGCGTCGGCATTTTAACTAAATGCCGGAATATACCGCTATGAAAATCCAAAGGGTCTAACATCACCTTATCTTCACTACAACAAAAATGGGCTTCTCCGATGCTTTTGCGCTGGCGTTTGAACTAAATGCCAGAATATACCGCTATGAAAATCCAAAGGGTCTATTCCGGCATTTTTTACTAGCGTTTTAAAAAAACGCTGGCATAGATAGGTTTGTCCTGGTATTTTTTCTAAAACACCGGGATAGAAACCCTTCAATTCCTACCAAAATCCCAATTTCTAATTTAATTTCCCCCCTCCCTGTCCTTCTCAAAACCCCAAATCAGAAACCCCTCACCCGAACCCTAAACCTTTTCCATCTTACAACCACCTTCCCTTCTCCTCTCCCCTTCTGATATGTGCTCCAAGCTCACCAGTGCTTGTTCACGGTAGCAACACCTGAAGATGGCAGCAGACTGAGAAGACGTATCAGTCGACTGGAAGATGTATCAGTCGACTGGATGATTAGGAGTTGTCAGTAGACTGGGAAGATGTATCAGTCGACTGGGAAGGTGTATCAGAGGGAAGATGTATCAACGTGAGATTATTCTTCTTAGAAGGGTTTATTTGTAAAAGAGCTTGTATTTTCCACTTAAGTCCAACAGACTCCTTAACGGCCTGTTCTAACTTGTATAAATAGACCCTCATTGTAACCCAAAATGTTATGAATAGAATTGCCAATTAGCTACTGTTCATCTTCTTCTTCTTCTTCTTTTGGTATCTCTACTCTCCACAGGTAGATTGCAATGCCAAGAAGACAGGGAACTTCCAGTCATGTCGTCGTCGGCGACGGACTTGGAACATTGGTATCAGAGCTTCAAGATCCTGCAACGGCGACGACCAAATTCGACGGTGAGATCGAGAGTCCAAGGAATCTTGACTATGGATTTCGATCCAAGGTCGGTTCAAATGACCAGACAACGAGGAGTTCCACTGATTACGGTGTTGAATTCCAAAAGTTGTCCGATCTTAGACGGCGATTTGAACGACGACTTGAGCTGATGGAGTTGAAAGTTCTTGATTACCTTGAAGGATCGATTCTTGAGTCTCGTCACCAGCATCGGAGGATGAGGTCTCACTGTGATGGTTCTAATGATGGAGATGGAGGTTATTCTTCACTTCAAGATCATCGATTTCTTGACCAAGACGTCAATCAAGAAATTGAAGAGCGATTTGATAGATTGGGAATGGCGATAAATCAAAGGGTTGAAGAACAACGATGCCATCATCACTCTCGATGTGATGAAGGAAAAGGGTGGCATGACCGCCGATACGTTCATCAGAGAAGTCAAGAACCAAGAAATGACAAGAGCCTCAATCATGTAGTCAAGAAACCAACTCCAGGGATGAAGTTGCAACCAGCAATGATGGTTCGAGAACGCACACCAATTGTTCGATCGACGCTGTCAAAGGAAGATCCAAAGCCCACTATCATGGTGTCAGAACTCTCATCTATTAATTCAGTGCTAAAAGATGATGACAGGAGGTATTCTCCTTCTATGAGTGCAAATCCATTGAGAAAAACAGTCGGAGGACCTTCACCAGTTAAGATTGCAATTTTTGGGAGCATACCATCAAAAGGGGTTGCAAACTCTTCTGTTGCCACTAAGAACCAAATGAGAAATAAAAGAACACTTGAAACTGTTGAATCTGATAGTGTGGAAGATGATTCTATAGGTGTGGTGAAAGTGAAACAAACAAAGAGTTCATCAAAGTCAGAAGTTATCAAGAAGAAGAGCTATAAATCAAGCAAAAAAGTTTCTTCTAGTATTCACACTAAACCACAAAAAGACTGGAACCCTTATACTCCTAATACAATGTGCCCTCCACCCCTCGGTCGAGGTACAAATCTTGTCAAGTTTATGTCTTGGAATGTTAATGGCTTAAGAGCATTACTCAAATTCAAAAGTTTTTCTGCTCTTCAACTTGCTCAAAAGGAGGATTATGATGTGAAGCTTGAGTGGTTTCGTTGGTGGGAAGAATATAGAGGAGGGGTGAGTCGTTGTTTTGAAGTTTTCGTGGCGGTTATGAGGTTAAACAAATGGAGTTTTCAGTGGGTTTGTCCAGTTGTTCTTCAGGATCAATATGCTGGTTTAGGTCCAAGTCCAGAATGGGAAGATTTTCAGTTTTTTGGAAATGTTCTTGTCTATCTTGCCATTCAAACTCATCAAGTAGCAAAGGACCTCTTGAAACACCATTTACAGACTCTTGGGTTGGTTATCGGTGGTACTGGACAAAGAGGAGAAGCCAAGCTTCTTGCAAAGGGTGTAAATGTATTAGTAGCTACTCTTGGCAGGTTGCTAGACAACCTTCAAAACACTAAAGGATTTATATATAAGAACATGATGTGTCCTATACTTGATGAAGCTGATCCAATGCTTGAGGCCAACTCTGAAGAAGATATGAAGCAAATTTTCAAACGCTTACTTGAGAACAGATTGCAATGATGTCCATGGAAAGCCAAGCAGCAGAAAAGAACTACTCTCTTTTATGATTTTTGCACAGCAGGGAAAGGCATCTTACGCTGTACTGATGTTTCCATTTGGGGATCTGATATTTTTGCCAGTCCAATTCGGATGGAGGTAGTGAGTTGGAGGCGATGTGGGACATTCATCAGAGGTTTCCTTCTTTCCGGAGCACCATGGATGCTCCCTTAAATGGGGGAAGGATTGGTCCAAGCTCACCAGAGCTTGTTCACGGTGGCAACACCTGAAGATGGCAGCAGACTGAGAAGACGTATCAGTCGACTGGAAGATGTATCAGTCGACTGGATGATTAGGAGTTGTCAGTAGACTGGGAAGATGTATCAGTCGACTGGAAAGGTGTATCAGAGGGAAGATGTATCAACGGGAGATTATTCTTCTTAGAAGGGTTTATTTGTAAAAGAGCTTGTATTTTCCACTTAAGTCCAACAGACTCCTTAACGGCCTGTTCTAACTTGTATAAATAGACCCTCATTGTAACCCAAAATGTTATGAATAGAATTGCCAATTAGCTACTATTCATCTTCTTCTTCTTCTTCTTTTGGTATCTCTACTCTCCACAGGTAGATTGCAATGCCAAGAAGACGGGGAACTTCCAGTCATGTCGTCGTCGGCGACGGACTTGGAACAATATGCTTCCCTCCTCCGTCTTCGCCACCGCCTCCACCATTCACCACTGCTGTTAGCCTCGTCATCTCCCGCTCATCCGCCGCCCACCGTCTCCTTCCTAAATGATCAGTCTCCCAACTTCAGCAATCGCCCACCCAAGGAGACGATCTTACTCAATGGCCTGAAATTTTGAACACTGACTCGTCGTCATGGAGCCCCCCGAAAACATAGAAGCCACCACTCACGATAACATCGTTGATTCTTACATCAAAACCCTCGCTCAAGTCCTCGGCAAGTATATAATTAATCTTAGATATGATATGCAACTAGTAGTCTAATTAGGTTTAATTTTAAATTTATTTTTTCTTGTTTTTCTTAAATTTATCTGTAATGTTTTGTATCCATTTCTATTCACTTATTAAAAATCTAGTTTAATGATTTTGAAGATTTGGTTGCGATGGTTAGGGTGAAATGAATGATATGATTGTAGTTAATATTTAGATAGAAATGTTGTTTTATTTGTTAGATTATGAAGATAGGATTTTTGATGTGATGGATGAAGAAGCTCCAAAGAAAATAGTGGAAGTGCCTGATGGTCATTTATATCTAAACGTGATAAACAAAAGCTTGAAAGAGGAAAGAGGAAAAATGAACGCCAAAGAGAGGTATAATCTGTTGACCTTCATATTTTTTCTGTGATTTCTTGGTGTGCTTTTCTTCATTTCGTTCTTTATTTGTTTTAGAAGCATTAAAGTATCATTGGGGGCTTGTGAGTTTGTTCCTCTGGTTTCTGGCCATCACCTCTTTTTTCATCTATGCAAATCCTGAGTGTGACCAACCTTCTTATAGAGCCAGTTAATGTCAAATAATGTTAATCTTCTAAGGGAAATATTGTGTAGCTTGCAAATTGATGGATTTTTTTTCCCGAGTAGAACAAGGAGATGTATATGTAGACAAATAAGTCGAATTTGTAGATCATCCATTCTAAATTTTTTAATTCATATCACAATTACCCTTTGTTTCTCTTAATATAAATGATTGGCATGTCCGCAAGAATAGTGACAATGAACTATGTGCTTCAGCTAAGTACTGGTCTAAAATCATATTACAAATGGATGATCTACAAATTTTATATGGTGAAGAAGATAGTTATGCTATTGCTTAAATGGACTGCTATTATTAATTTTTAAACATGTGGAATTGCTACTATTTTTTCCATGTATGCTTTAAGCTATTGGTATTGTAGACTGAATATTTATTAATCAAAACCCTTTTTCTTTTTCTCATTTGAGGTGGAAGTGTATCTTCAACATACAGAATGAACTAAGTCTATTGAGCACAAAAAATGCGAATTACTCGTAGTCATTCAAAGTAGAATGGAATCCACGTCATTGTTATGTTATTAGAGTTATACCAAGAAACATGCCACCTTTTTTGTGGTAGTAGAGAGCTTCTCTTTCCTTCATTTAATTTCGTCTATATAATCTTGAAAACCTTCCCATCGATCATTCTTATCTCCTTAGTTATTTCAATTGAAAAATCAGTCACTTTTCCGAGGATCAAATGTTTTTCATTTTGCATATGCTACTACTCCATGACTGCTTACAATTTGTACTTAACTGTACATCTGTTAGATGGGGATCATATAGTTTATAAATGTTTGGTGAATTAAATCATTCAATTTATAAAGAGTGAAATTCATACAATACTTTCGGAAACATGCTATTTACCATTTTCCGTTCGGAGATAATGATGCTTTTGCTTCAGATTATCACATGTTATATAATTTCTCAAAATCTATGATTCTATATTATATCAGTAATTCTCGTTATAGCTAATTATATTCTAGTTTGAATGAGAAACTTAGTTTTCTTTAAGACAATGACGATTAAGAGAATCTCTGTCTTTAAGCGTCTGTGTGACATGATGGATGGCTAAGATATTTATATAGTATGGAATTATGATAATTAAGAAATTAAGCTGACAGTGCTTTGGTTGCATGGAAATATGCAGTAATTAAGTTAATTGTATATATTTAATTTATTTGAATCCATAGTGCATAGCAACTTATATCTGCAATATCCTGTGTGAAACTGCAGTGTCAAAATTCTGATGGAACCGTAATAAAGATTTATATAATCTTATCTTATCCATTCTACTTGTATTTTTTTTTACTGATATATCACAAATATCTGATGGAACTGTAATCTGAACAGTTATAACTTACTAGTATTTTTCACATGCGATGCACGTTTTAGCACGTGCAATTTACGTGTAAAAAAATAGTTTTGGAGTTGGACGTGCGTTGCACGTAATTGGTAAAAATATTTTGAAGAAAAAGCTACAATTTTTACACGTGTTTATAAGTAGAATTTGAGTTGTATGTGCAATATATGTGTATGTTCAGTGTTAAAAAAATATTTTAAATTTGTTTTGAACGTGCGTTGCACGTTTTAATTAGGTGAATTTTTTTTCAATTTGTTTGTTTTTGTTGTAATTAATGGGAGAGTTGGCGTTGCACGTACAACACACGGGTTTGTATGTTGACAACATTACAACTCCAACTCTCCCATTATAATATTAGAGATAAGAGTTCTTCAGTGTCTTATAGTTTCAATTTATGTGATAACGCAATATTGTAGTGTCAAAATTCTGATGGAATAGATGTATTTAAATACTATCTTATCCTATTTATTTATATAACTTTTTGCTTATATATCATAAATTTCTGATGGAACTGTAATCTGAACAATTATAAGAGTTATTTTGTATTTTAGTTTTGGTTTATGTGATTAACTAAGTGGTTTCTATATTCATAGTAATATTTTTTGTTAAAAAAAATGCTATTCTTTCCTATACTGCAAAGTGCAAACCTGTTTTTCTCTAACGTTTGACTATATTTTAATATGAAACTAGAATTTGGAATTTCACAATACAGCCTTTCGTTTGAATAGAATGAAAGTTATTTTTCATTTGTATATATAATTTATTTTGACTTAAACTCATGTAATTACACTATCATTCTCAACTCATCCATCACCATTAATATATGCATAAAGGGAAAGACATTTGATTTAGTGGTAGTATGGTTTCATAATTCAATCATAATCGCATATGTTACATACCCATGACCTTTGATAAGCTATTAATTTCAAATACAGGGAAGAACTACTTGGACAGAGCAAAACTTCAGATGATACTGTTAACATGATTGCAACATTGGACAACTATGGAATTGTTGGTTTACAGAGGCAAATTATGAGAGGACCATTACATTTTGTTTGGTGCATTAATTTGCAAAGTTTATACCTAGTAATCCTGATTACCTCTTATCTCATTTGTTACATAGAGCAAAATCAGGGTCTTGAGAAGCTTGAGGAGACAGTTTTGAGCACAAAGCACATTGCTTTAGCAGTGAATGAGGAGTTGGATCTGCATACAAGGCTGATAGTATGCTCTCCGTTATGATGCAAACCATTTGAATCTTTTATTGGCTAAATTTGGTGTATAGAAACATTTGGTATATAGAAATAAGTAAGACTGATGAATTTGATGAATTTGGCAGATACAATTTATATTTTGTATGAGACTCAAGTTTGTATTTTCAATTTATTTGTGTAAATGTGTTTATATTTTACATTTATTTGTGAAAATGGGTAGTTTAGTTTTGATTTGATAAAAAGAAAAAAAAACGTGGCATTTATCAAAATAACACCGGGGATCGGGTACCTCTATCCCGGCATTTTTTTTGAAAAATGCCGGTATAGAGCTATTAAATGGCACACCTATATAGCAATTTCGCAGAGCTATTAAATGGCACACACCTATATAGCACTTTTGCGGAGTTTCTTCGAGAAATGCCGGGATAGCCTATACTCTACGGTGGTGTTTTCAATTAAATGCTGGTATAGGATGGCCTATAACGGCATTTCTTAAAAACGCCGTTATAGGCCATTTGTCTATGCAGATGCCGTTTCTTGCGGTGTTATTTGTGGTGGTTTAGGAAATGCCGCTACGCACTATTCCGGCAATTTTAATCGCCAGATAGGCAAAACAAAATGGCTAGAATAGGTGTTTCGTTTTGTAGTGCTTTATTATTCTACTTTTGAGGGGTCAGACTTGTATTTGTATCAAACTTGTATGTTCCCTTTTTCATGAGGTTGGTCCGTTAATTACTTATTAATAAATGTAGGGAGAGTTTTGGACCTCACGGTTTTACCTATATAAAAAAGGCATAATTTTTTGATCGTGGATTGTATTTTACTGTTGATTTAGAAAAGCAGACTTGATAATTATGGAGTTAATATGTCTGACAGTCTTGTATTCACCAAAGAGTTTAATTTGACAAATATTGAATTTATGAATAAAAAATAATTAATGAGACATCATCTATTTTTCATTATATGAGAAAAGAAAAGAAAAAAAACATAAAAGTATACTTGATAGAGAATTTGAGAACTTGAAAATCAAAAACATAAAAACAAAATGATAATACCTGAGGATGCACTAATAGCATTCAGTTGATAAGAGATAAATGTCTCAAAGTGTTAGGAATCTAGGAGAACTCATCCTTAAAAGCTAGCTGTTAAAGGGATGGAGCCCAAGTTTATAACTACCCAACATTGATTTCCCATATAACCGATGTGGGACAAAATGTGGATCATAACATTCCACCACGCTTCTGTAACCTGCCGCCCTCGACGGTATTCACTCTAGCGACACTGGCCTGGCCCAGCCCTACCAGTAATTTTAATCTAGCCTCTAGGTAGCCCTTTCCGACTCTCGGCGGCTTTCACTCTAGCGACACTGGCCCGACCCGGGTCTACCAATAATTTTAATCTAGCCTCTAGAGCGAATTAAGAAGCATGGGTTGGCTCTGATACCAATTGTTAGGAACTTAGGAGAACTCACCCTTAAAAGCTAGCTGTTAAAGGGAGGGAGCTCAAGTTTATAACTACCTAACATTGATTCCCCATATAACCGATGTGGGACTAAATTTGGATCATAATATTCCTTGATACCACTTTGTCAGGGATTCGTTTCCTGACTGTGCTTGAAGTTGCCATTAGAGGGAATATTGGAAGAACTAGGGTTGAGAAGAGAAGATTTGGGGAAGAAACTAGAGATTTGGGGAAGAAACTAGATTGATTTTTATTCATTGATAACCCAATCGAAACCTTACAAGCCCTTTATAGGCCGATCAGCTACAAGAGATACTTTGCAAAGGGGAGGAGAAACACGTGCGACGCGCACTTTTCAGCCTCCCGCCAAATTCAATTACAAAAAACGTGCACATTGCACGTAAAAGGCAGATATAAGGAAATAAACTCATACTAGCTTATACTCAGGAAACTACAGTAACAGCCAAGTGAGCAATGGAATGTTGGATACTCTAATGAACCTCCGGAAGCTTCAAGGTCACGGCGGCGTCCCTAACACAGAGATAGGGATGATCTTAGATACGAATAAATTCTAGTCAATCTGATCTGCAGTCGAAATTTTTTGTGGATTTGGATATGGAAAACTCATATCCGGTTGGATTAGGATACCGATACAATATATATATATATATATATATGTTAAGTAGTTAAATATATGTATTTAAGTACACAGTTATATTAATCAAGTGTATTTCTCACTTTATTAATTACTAGTATTTTTCACGTGCGATGCACGTTTTGATAAGAGTTGGAGGATTTTCACGTGCGATGTAAGTGTTAAGAAATAGTTTTGGAGTTGGACGTGCGTTTGACGTAATTGGAAAACATATTTTGAAGGAAAATCTACAATCTGTACATGCAATGCACGTGTTTACAAGTAGAATTTGAGTTGTACTGCAACATCTGTATGTTTAGTGTTAAAAAATATTATAAAATTGTTTTGCACATGCGTTTCACATTTTATTTATTTATTTGTTTGTTTTTGTTGTAATTAATGGGAGAGTTGGAGTTGCACGTGCAACGCACGGGTTTGTATATTGACAAATGACAACCCCAACTCTTCCATTATATATTAACTAGTAATTTACACGTACGATGCACGTATTAATAATGTCACAGCTATCAATAGCATCAAGAGATTTCCAGTTTGTGATAGAATACCCTCCAATGGAAGAGAGCTTGCGGTTGGAGGGTTTAGAGAGTTGGGATTCTTGAAGGCAGACCACAAAAATCTTAGCATTCTGAATACCGTCTTTGATTAGGGCGCATTTGTTGGGGTTGCCCAACCCATGAACATTCTAGCTGCCAATCTTCATTAAAACAGAGAGAACACACAACAAAATAATAATAGAAAGGGGCCAATAAGCGTAGGCATTCAATTGAGCTGCTGCTGTTGATCAGGAGGATCAACAGTAACCGCTGCAATTTGCTTGAGCTTATCAACGGAGTGTGGCCCAAAAGCCTCCACTCCTATAGATTCAGCTACCTCAAGAATGTCCTCATTAGAAAGTAAAGCAAAAAGATTGTTGCATGCATTGGTAACTGAAAGCATAGAAGAGGAGATACCTTCGGTCCTGCGGTTGGAGGCTGACTTGACGGTAGCTCGCAGATGTTGTATGAAGGATCTGGTGGAAGATACCTTGGATGTTGAGCGGCAACGCTTGCGCCATTTGCTACTGCCTTTGTCAAATCCTGGCGGTCCTGAGTCTGAGTTAGAAAAGGAGATGAGTCTGCGGTGCCTTGGTATGAGAGACTTCGTGCGGAAGCTGGAAGCACGCGCTCCCTTGGTGCCAGCGCTGAATTGCATAATCTTTGGAGCTTCGGATTTGCCCACACGCTTGGCCACAGAATTCTCGAAGGCGGACTCAACAGCAGGTTGAATTTCCTTGAAGAGAGACAGGGGAATATTCACGATCTTTCCTTTCCATACCATTTGCCGAATCTCTTCTTCAGGGGAGATGTCGTGCGAGCTTGAAGAACTGTCAGGGTTGATGTAGGAAGCGATTGAGGCAATCCCCAAATTGCCCTTGCGGGAATCTGATGGGATTTCGATTAGGGGAAGGGCATTGCATGCAATATGCTCGTTCAAGTTGGTCCCCACAGGATCAGCCACAATCTGCTTATAGGGGGAATGGGGAACCAATTTGGAACCTTCTACGGAAGAGTCAGCCAGACCTGAGATATTAAGGATTTTTCCGTCAAAAGTGGGAAGATTTGGTGGGTGCAATGATTGCACAGCAGATCCTCTAACGGAAAGATTTGCATCCGAGATAGGTGCCTTTCCTTTTGCGTCTCTAACTGTCACGTCCCGCTTCCCAAAAAGAATACGGAATACGGATACGAGACAAAAGCCCAGTGAATGATTTTCATCATCCATAAGCTGTTCAAGAAATCTTTACAACATTCTCAAGAATCATCAGAGTCGGAAGCAAAAGAATCAACCACATGCACATATAAACCCAAAATACCAACAAGAATACTTGAAACCAAATATATAAATCTCAAATAGTCATGATCTGAATAAACAAATGTCTTGGATCACATTGTCCAAATACAAGAATAAATCTAAGTCTCAAAATACAATATTGTTCAAGCAAGCCATAAGAAATAATAATAACAAAATGCAGCACTAATACTTCATATCTCCGATACCATCTGGAACCTGTTCTCCAAAATCTGCAATTCAACGAATGCAGGAAAGAGGAAAAGAAAAGAACAAGTACCCGTCAATTGCAAGTTCTGGGCCACTTATAATGTAGGATACAAGTTCATGGGAAAACTAACTGGTAACATGGTATAAGCATGATGTCAACATAAACGACTAGCATGGCGAAGTGAACAAGTGTACATGGCATAAATCAAGTATCATGTAAACATGCATCAAATGTCAAGTATCATGAAATCAAGTATCAAGTCTCATGTATCATGTAGTCAAGTATCAAGCAAGCATGTATCATGTTCAAGTATCATATTCAAGTATTGTAGTGATTACTATCTAGGTAGCACTCCATACAGCCCACCTTATATGGTTGCTTCAACAAACAATTTTGCTTTAGATTTTATAGTGGACCATAGAGGGCAGCATACTCGGGGACAAGTCAAGTAATCAAGCTCCAAGCTCCAAGTATCGTGTATCATGTAAATCACGTGTCAAGTGTGCAAGTGGAAAGTATCGTATCTTGCATGCAAGTATCAAGTAATCACGTGGCAAGTATCATGTCTCAAGTAATCACGTAGGATCAGTGGATCCCCTTCCGAGTACACGTTTCTAAATTATCTACAATTAAATCTGTCTCTTAAACCCCGGCTTGGTTATTTATTATTAATGTCAAACAAGCATGTATATGTGTAAAAATATATTAAGAATAACATGGCAGGATCATGTGACAAGTGCAAGTTGCAAGATAAACATGTACGAGTGCAAGATATCTCATAAAAGAAAAAAATAGACAAATCTCAAATTCAGGACAGCAAGACCATACTGTAGTAAAACAGTGATTCCCAGTATTACAAATATCCAAATCTGGATCCGTCGAAGGATCTGGAAAATAGACTTACACACGAATCCAGCAAATATAAATAAGTCATATATTACTTCACAAAATCATAACTCGAAATTGATTTGAATACCGAAAATAGGTTCAGTCAGAAATCAAGAAAACGAATTCAAGAACAGGAAAACAGCATGAAAACACATTAAATAAATCCACGAAAAATTTGGGGTATTTTCTTATATGTCCAGTATCTAAATATAAAGTTTCAGAATTTTCCAGTAAAATTAGTTTAGTCATTAAAAATAAGAAAACATCAATAAACGGTAGTTTGGCAAATCTGGAATTTCCAACACTACTGTACGAAAACTATGATATCTCGCAACCAGTGAAACGAAATCCAATTCCGTCAAAGGGATATGAAAATAGATAAAATATACTAACTTTCATATTTCACAAACATTTTTCATACAGTAAAAGGAATCATAGTGAAAATAAGTTTCTTTACAAAACAGCGAGCAAAATACAGCAAGAATAGTTTTCATAAACGAGCGTGAAACAACACATAAAACTCATCAATAAAATCCTCCAAAATTCTGGATAATCCCTAAATAGATAAAGAAACACTGACAAAAGTTTTGAATCAAAATAATATTTGTAGCATCAGTATCAAAATCATTTAGTCTTCAAAAATATAGAAACACAAAATCTGGAAAAGATCGAGACCTCTGTAGTAAAACAGTCATAACTCACTCATACGAAAACGAAATCAAGCAAGGTTAGAGGGGTTTGAAAATAGAAGAAATTCTCTAAAACTCATATTTATACCGAAATTAAGATACTGACTTCAAGACAGTCCAAAACAGCAAACAAAACAGATCAGCGACAAAACACAGATTTTTTCCTTTAACAACAACTCAATATATATCATACAAAACTTGTTTAAAACACAACCAAACATGAAATCGAGTCTACCAAGTGTCCAAACATCATGAATTAGGGTATTTAGCATGTCTACATCAAATATATCACATGGGTCTCAACCAAATCACGAATTCTCACAAAAAGTCTCACATACATGGTCAAAATCAAGAACGGGTAAAACCTAAGTTAATTCAGGTCCATATTGTGTCGTGAGTCATCTATGGTCAAATTTTTACAATAGAGACAAAACCCATCAAACATAACTCAAACAAGAGTCGTTTCTAGACCCAACTACACTATAGGTGGTATTTTTGACTTGTATCAAATAAATGAATTGGAGTACAAGTTACTTGCCTTAACCGAAGATGAAGAACGACGAAACCAAGAGTAACAAGCAAAACCCACAAACGAAAATCCACGAATCAAAATCCACGAACTAATGAATCCAAGCAAACTTGAGCAAAAATCTCCACACGAACAAAAACTCCAAAAGAGAGATGATCCAAGAGGGATGATGATAATAGTGGCTTGCGGCCACAAGAAAACACCACGAGAGACTAGGGATTATATGTGGTGGTGCGAGGAGAGTTGTATGGTGGTGTGAAGGGTGGTCGGCAAGGAAAGGGTCGGGTGTTGGGGTTGTGCGGGTGCATGCCGGGAGAGGTGGTCAGGTGCAGCCGGAGGGGAGGGGAGGCCTGGGACTGATCGGGTCGAGGTCAGGCGTCGGTTGTTGGTGGGCGGCGCAAGCAAGGAGTGGGAGAGGAAGGCCGGGTGTGTTTGAAGTTAGGGTTATGGTTTGTGAGACAGATTATATATATATATATATATATATAAGAAGATTAGGGTTAATGGGTAATAGGTTGTGGGTATATTAGGAGGAGTACTAGGATTTGTTTAATTTGGCTTTAATTAGGATACAAATTGTGTAGGATATCAAATAGGATTGGGGATTTAATGTGGCTTTGGTAATCTTATTGGGGATCAAATAATAGGACTGGGAAAAGGATCACAACCAAATCATCACCACACACGCCCAAGAACAAAAATAAAAGGACAAGAACAAAATGAAAGAAAGAACAAAATAATGAAGAACGAACCCAAAGAGACAAAAAATCAAAAACAAAGAGCTCAAAATGCAATAAAAAAAATATATATTGAAAACAATTCCAATATACGGTTCAGAAAAATACATGAGAGAAAATACACCAAATCGAAAAATACACTCCAAAAATACACAAAAACGAAAAACAGGGGTTACAATCCTACCCACCCAACAAGAAGAATTTCGTCCTCGAAATTCAAAAAGGAAGATACATAGGGTAACCCCAAAAAACCAAAAGAACAAAACAAAAACTACTCAAACAAATGAAGAAACTTCTGCTGAATCTCCTCCTCCAGCTCCCAAGTCGACTCACCGGGCGAGTGAGGATCCCAAGCAACACGAACCAACTTAATGACCTTGTTCTTAAGCACTTTCTCCCGCCGATCCACAATAACAACTGGCAGAATCTCACAAGTCAAATCCGACCTAACGGTCAACTCAGAATAGTCGATCACGTGGCTCTCATCTCGGATGTATCTCCTGAGTTGTGAGACATGGAAAACATCGCGCACTCTTGATAAAGTTGGCAGCAATGCAAGACGATAGGCCACCTTGTCTACTCGCTCCAAAATCTCAAACGGTCCAATAAATCTAGGGCTAAGCTTGCCCCCACCACCGAACCGAATGACACCGCACCACGGCGATATCTTTAGGAAAATATGGTCACCAACACCAAACTCCAAAGCTCTCTGATGGACATCGGACCATCGCTTCTGCCTGTCCTAAGCTGCCTGCAAGTGCTTCCTGATCTGAACCACAGCATCAACTGACTTGGTGATCAATTCCGGACCAAACAACTTCCTCTCACCAATATCATCCCAGCACACTGGCGATCTGCACTTCCGCCCATAGAATGCCTCAAATGAAGCAGCTTTAATACTGGCTTGAAAGCTGTTATTGTACAAGAACTCCACGAGATGCAAATGATCCTCCCAAGACCCACCAAATTGAAGCATACAGGACCTCAACATGTCCTCAAGAATCTGAATAGTCCGCTCTGACTATCCATCAGTCTGGGATGAAAAGTTGTACTGTACTTTAATTTACTCTCCAAACTGTTCTGAAGGCTCTCCCAGAACTGAGATCTGAATCTTGTATCCCTGTCAGATACAATACTGACTGGAACCCCATAAAGTCTAACAATATCTTGCATGTGCCTCTCAGCTAGGCTCTCAGTAGACTGCCCGACACGAAAAGGAATGAAGTGAGCACTCTTCGTCAAACGGTCAACAATCACCCAAATGGCATTATGACCCTTAGGACTCCTCGGCAAAGCAGTCACAAAATCCATAGTGATATGTTCCCACTTCCACTCTGGAATAGGAAGCAGTTGAAGAAGTCTAGCGGTTCTCTGATGCTCTGCCTTAACCTGCTGGCAGATCAAACACTGAGCAACAAACTGAGCCACAGCCCTTTTCATACCCTGCCACCAGAAATGAAGCTTCAAATCCCGATACATCTTAGTACCGCCAGGATAGATAGAATACAAAAACTGATGGGCTTCCTCTAGCAACCTCTAACGAACATCACCTTCCGGGACACATAATCTGGACCCAAAATGAAGCGATCCATCCGAATGAATAACCATTTCCGTCCTGGATCTAGACTCAACCTCATCTCGAAATCTCTGCAACTGTGCATCACTAGCATGTGCCTCTTTAATTTGATCAACAAGAGACGACTGCAGCTAAAGCACCAAACAACTCCGATCAGAACTCGGCAACAAAACTCCCAACTCTAACCTCCTCATCTGCTCAATCAGATCCCTCTGCCGAGTTAAGAACATAACTGCCGGTCTCTTGCTCAAAGCATCTGGCACCAAGTTTACTTTACCATGATGGTATTGCAAACTGATGTCATAATCGGCCATAAGCTCCAACCAATGCCTTTGCCTCATGTTTAACTCCTTCTGGGTGAAGGCATACATGATACTTTTGTGCTCTGTAAAGATCTCCGCTCAGTCCCCAAGTAAATAATGTCTCTACAGCTTCAAAGCATAAATCACTGCCGCTAACTCCAAGTCATGAGTCAGATAGTTCTTCTCATGCGGCCTCAACTGCCTTGATGCATACGCAATGAATCGACCATTCTGCATCAGAACTGCCCTAAGACCCTTACCAGAAGCATCACAGTGAATTACAAATCCTCCTGAACCATCGGGAATAGTCAACACAGGCGCTGACGTCAATCTGTTCTTCAACTCAACAAAAGCTCCATCACACTCATCAAACCAACAGAACTTCTGATCCTTCCCAGTCAACTTAGTCAACGGTCCTAATATCTTCGAAAAATCTCAGACGAACTTCCGATAATAGCCAGCTAAACCGAGAAAACTCCTGACTTCTAAAACTGACCTGGGAATAGGCCAATCCTTCACAGCCTCAACCTTGGCAGGATCCACAGAAATACCATCACCTGAGATAATGTATCCCAAGAATGAAATCCTGTCGAGCCAAAACTCGCACTTGCTGAATTTTCCATAGAGCTGATTCTCCCTCAAAGTCTACAGAACCACTCTAAGATGCTCAGCATGATCTTCCCGATTCCAAGAATACACCAAAATATCATCAATGAAGACCACCACAAATCTATCCAGGAACTGAGAGAAGACCCGGTTCATAAGACTCATGAATACAGCTGGCGCGTTCGTAACTCCGAACGGCATCACAAGATACTCATAGTGCCTGTATCTAGTCCTGAAAGCAGTCTTCTGTATATCTGCAGCCTTCACCTTGACTTGGTGATACCCAGAACGAAGATCCAACTTCAAGAAAATAACAGCCCCACTCAACTGATCAAATAAATCATCAATCCTGGGCAACGGATACCGATTCTTCACAATAACTCTGTTCCATTCTCGATAATCCATGTACAGTCGACGACCACCATCCTTCTTATCGACAAAAAGGACCGGAGCACCCCAAGGCGAAACACTAGGTCTGATGAAACCCAAATCAAGCAACTGCTGAATCTGCACCTTAAGCACTGCTAGCTCAACCGGTGCCATCCTGTAGGGACTCTTCAATATCGGCGCTGTTCCAGGCTGAACATCAATACCGAATTCCATTTTCCTATCAGGGGGTAAGCCAGGCAACTCATCTGGAAAAACATCCAAGAAATCCCGAACTACTAGAGGCGCAGCCTCACATCCTGAATGCAATTCCATTGCACAAACCTTCTGATTAACTGTAGCTCGGCCAAGGGAAGACTCCCCGGTATGCAACTCAAACTCTGCGCGATCTGGAATCCGAAACAAAACTTTCTTGGCACGGCAATCAATAACGGCATGGGTTTCACCCAACCAATCCATACCCAGAATAACGTCAAATCCCGAATTTCCAATTACAATCAGATTGGCTTTGAACTCCGCGCTACCAATAATCACGGGACACTACCTATACTCCCGCGAACAAATGATAACTCCACCACCTGTCACATGTTCCAAGCCTCTGACATGTTGCTGCACTCCAACTGATGGCGAGCGACAAATCGAGAGGAGACAAAAGAATGGGTTGCCTCAGAATCAAACAGAACATGAGCAGGAAAAGAGCACACAAGCACAATACCTAAGACAGAAAGCAAAAGAGACAAAGAAAAGAATTGTTGAACAGGGGTCTGGAAAACAAAATGCAGAAAGAACCAATAGAAAGAAATAAAGTAAAGGAAATGAAGGAACAAAGAGAAACAACCAACAATAAAACAATAAAACAAAAGATACCTGCAACTACACCCTCAGCTGACTCAGCATCTGTAGCAGTCAGGTTAAAAGTCTGATCTCTTTTCGAAACAGCGGTCCTCTAACTGACAATCTGACACTGCGGGGGAAGCGGTGGTCTAACTGGACCACGAGCTGCAGCAACTGACTGAACAGGACCCCTGGCTAGAGGAGCCAACCGCAAGCAATGCCGCACCGAATGATCAGCAGCACCATATCCAAAATAGTGATGATTGGCGTGTCGGCAATCCTTGCGCTCATGCCCTGGAAGATGGCAAAAGTCGCAGAAACCAACTCTCGGAGGACCCGCAGAAGAGTAAGGAGCTGCCCTGACCGGAGGGGCTAGAACAGGTCTCCGAATAGGCCCACCAGAAGACCTAGCAACTGAGTACAGAACAGTCCACTGAGAAGGAGCCAAACCACCACGAGCCTGCTCCTGGGCCCTAGCTGCCTCAAGAGCCTCAGCATAGGTATGCAAGCGAAGAGAGACAAGCTGCACCTTGATGTCTCTCTCAAGCCCCAAAATAAACCTATGAGCCCTATCCTCTACGTTCGTCACAAGAACGGCTGTGAAGCGGCTAAGTCTCGTAAACTCAGCTGCGTACTCATCCACAGACCTGGAGCCCTATTTGAAGAAAGTATTATGTTACAACATTGCATGAACAATATGTAACCAAATTTTATTACTAGAAATAACGACCAACCTGTTTCAAGGCTAAGAATTGTTGCTCCATCTCAACTCTGGTGCTGCTAGGAAAGAACTTCTCCAAGAAGCTCCTAGTGAAAGTGGCCCAAGTGATCGGTCTTTCAAGCCTTTCGAACTCGGACCTCCACCAAATATGAGCCAAGTCCACCAAATGGATGGTAACCACATCCACACGATCTGCATCAGCAACTCTAGCTACCAAAAGCAGTTGCTCTGTCCGAATCAACCACTATTCAGCCTCCAAAGGCATCTCAGTGCCTGAAAATCTGTCGGGATGTAGCCTCATAAAGTCTGTGACTGTTCTCGGATGGGGAGGAAGAATATCCTACCTAGGCGCAATAGGCGGAGGAACTTGAGCGGCTTCCAGAGCAGCCATCACCAAATCACTATGGTTTTGCAACTGATTAATCAAGCACTCAAGCACAGCAGTGACAGCCTCAATCGGGTCACCCTGCGACTGAGAAGTAAAACCTCTGCGAGCCATAGTCTGTACAAAAATCAAAAACAGTTAGCATCCAAATCAATGTTGATAATATTTGATTCATTTATGCATGCATGGTTGGTGAAATGTTGCGCAGATCCCAATTCGAGCCAAGCTTGTCTAATATATTAGGCAACTAATATATTAGCCGAACCTGGCTCTGATACCACTAAAAACCCTGTCACGCCCTGCTTCCCAAAAAGAATACGGAATACGGATACGAGACAAAAGCCTAGCGAATGATTTTCATCATCCATAAGTTGTTCAAGAAATCTTTACAACATTCTCAAGAATCATCAGAGTCGGAAGCAAAAGAATCAACCACATGCACATATGAACCCAAAATACCAACAACAATACTTGAAACCAAATATATAAATCTTAAATAGTCATGATCTGAATAAACAAATGTCTTGGATCACATTGCCCAAATACAAGAATAAATCCAAGTCTCAAAATACAATATTGTTCAAGCAAGCCACAAGAAATAATAATAACAAAATGCAGTACTAATACTTCATGTCTCCGATACCATCTGGAACCTGTTCTCCAAAATCTGTAATTCAACGAATGCAGGAAAGAGGAAAAGAAAAGAACAAGTACCCATCAATTGCAAGTTCCGGACGACTTATAATGTAGGATACAAGTTCATGGGGAAACTAACAAGCAATATGGTATAAGCATGATGTCAACATAATCACATGGGATAAGTATCGTATCTTGCGTGCAAGTATCAAGTAATCACGTGTCAAGTATCATGTCTCAAGTAATCATGTAGGATCAGTGGATCCCCTTCCGAGTACACGTTTATGAATTATCCACATTTAAATCTGTCCCTTAAACCCCAGCTTGGTTATTTATTATTAATGTCAAACAAGCATGTATATGTGCAAAATATATTAAGAAATATATGACAGGATCAAGTGACAAGTGCAAGTTGCAGGATAAACATGTATGAGTGCAAGATATCTCATAAAAGAATAAAATAGACAAATCTCAAATTCAGGACAGCAAGACCATACTGTAGTAAAACAGTGATTCCCAGTATTACAAACATCCAAATCTAGATCCGTCGAAGGATCTGAAAAATAGACTTCCATACGAATCCAGCGAATATAAATAAGTCATATATTACTTCACAAAATCAAAACTCAAAACTGATTTGAATACCGAAAATAGGTTCAGTCAGAAATCAGGAAAACGAATTCAAGAATAGGAAAACAGCATGAAAACATATTAAATAAATCCACGAAAAATCTGGGGTATTTCCCTATATATCCAGTATCTAAATATAAAGTTTCAGATTTTTCCAGTAAAATTAGTTCAGTCATCAAACATAAGAAAACATCAATAAACGGTAGTTTGGCAAATCTGGAATTCCCAACACTGCTGTACGAAAACTATGATATCTCGCAACCAGTGAAACAAAATCCAATTCCGCCAAAGGGAGATGAAAATAGATAAAATATACTAACTTTCATATTTTACAAATATTTTTCATACAGTAAAAGGAATCATAGTGAAAATATGGTTCTTTACAGAACAGCGAGCGAAATACAGCAAGAATAGTTTTCATAAACGTGCATGAAACAAAACATAAAACTCATCAATAAAATCCTCCGAAATTCTGGATAATCCCTAACTAGATAAAGAAACACTGACCCAAGTTTTGGATCTGGAAAAAATCGACACCTCTGTAGTAAAACAGTCATAACTCACTCATACGAAAACAAAATCAAGCAAGGTCAGAGGGGTTTGAAAATAGACGAAATTCTCTAAAATTCATGTTTTATACCGAAATTAAGATACTGACTTCAAGACAGTCCAAAATAGCAAACAAAACAGATCAGCGAAAAAATACAGATTTTTCCCTTTAACAACAATTCAACATATATAATATAAAACGTGTTCAAAACACAACCAAACATGAAATCGAGTCTACCAAGTGTCCAAACATCATGAATTAGGGTATTTAGTTCTCACAAAAAGTCTCACATACATGGTCAAAATCAAGAACGGATAAAACCTAAGTTAATTCATGTACATATTGTGTCGTGAGTCATCTATGGTCAAATTTTCACAATAGAGATAAAATCCATTAAACATAACACAAACAAGAGTCGTCTCTAGACCCAACTACACTATAGATAGTATTTTTGACTTTTATCAAACAAATGAGTTGGAGTACAGGTTACTTGCCTTAACCAAAGATAAAGAATGACGAAACCAAGAGTAACGAGCAAAACCCACGAATGACAATCCACGAATCAAAATCTACGAACTAATGAATCCAAGCAAACTTGAGCAAAAATCTTTACACGAACAAAAACTCCAAAAGAGAGATGATCCAAGAGAGATGATGACAATAGTGGCTTGCAGGCACAAGAGAACACCACGAGAGACTAGGGATTATATGTGGTGGTGCGAGGAGGGTTGTATGGTGGTGTGAAGGGTGTTCGACAAGGAAAGGGTCGGGTGTGGGGGTTGTGCGGGTGCAGGCCAGGAGAGGTGGTCGGGTGCAGCCGGAGGGGAGGCTCGGCCTGGGGCTGATCGGGTCGGGGTCAAGCTTCGGCTGTGGGTGGGCGGCGCAAGCAAGGAGGGGGAGAGGAAGGCTGGGTGTGTTTGAAGTTAGGATTAGGGTTTGTGAGATGAGAGAGATTATATATATATATATATATATACACACACACATAAGGGGATTAGGGTTAATGGGTAATGGGTTCTAGGTATATTAGTAGTAGTAGTAGGCTTTGTTTAATTTGGCTTTAATTAGGATATAAATTGTATAGGATATCAAATAGGATTGGGGATTTAATTTGGCTTTGGTAATCTTATTAGGGATCAAATAATAGAATTGGGAAAAGGATCACAACCAAATCACCACCACACACGCCCAAGAACAAAAATAAAAGGACAAGTACAAAATGAACGAAAGAACAAAATAATGAAGAACGAACCCAAAGAGACAACAAATAAAAAACAAAGAGCTCAAAATGCAATAAAACGAATATATATTGAAAACAACTCCAGTATACGGTTCAGAAAAATACAAGAGAAAAAATACACCAAAGCGAAAAATACACTCCAAAAATACACAAAAATGAAAAACAGGGGTTACACTAACAGTTCCCTGAATTTGCGGCGGGTTTGCTCCATTTTGTTTCTCTGTCGGAGATTCCCTTCGGTGCCAAAATGAGGTGGACGAACCGGTGTCAGAGGTGAAGAGATGGACCTTGCCTTTAGCAATATCGTCAGATGGGATAGGGCTGCCGAGAATAAGAACGGGGACTTCATGGATCTGAAGTTCTTAGGTCAAAGGCACTCTGAAGTTGATTAGGATGTTCTTAGGAATAAGGCTAACATCATCGACTTCAATTAGGATTAGTGCCTGGTCTCTAGAGACCACGTTCGTCATGTCACCACTCATGGTGATGAATTTGCCGAAGGGTTGAATCAGTTGCTCAAGGAAATTTTGGTTCCACAAGTGGAAGGGGAGGAGTGGCACATTAATCCAAATGAAGCTTGGCTTGGGCTTAAGTTTAGCGCCATAGTCCATCGACCAGGGTGAGAAAGTGGCATTGAAACCCGAGAACTGGAAGGCTCCATCAGCAATCGCCTTCTTTGCTTCTTCTTCATTGGGGAATTGCACGGGGAATTCACAAAACAAAAGATGAGAGAGGAGAGAGGAGAGAGAGGAGAGAAGAGAGGTGCGTGCATGGCTACCTTGGAACAAGAGCAAATCTTTTGCTCAAGTTCTAATGTCTACACGTCCCAACTCTCATCATTACCCCCCCTCCTCCACCCTGCCCCTCGATTCCCATGCCCTTCTCGATATCCCCAAAACCACTACATCTCTCCACCGTCTCACCTTCCACCTCTCCTCAAAACTCCTTCTTTCCCCCATAAACCCATTTTTCCTCCAAACCCCTACCCCCGAAACACCCTAGACCCCCCCTCTCAAGCCTCGCTATAGAAGGATGGAGAAAAGATGTATGAAGTGCGGTGCATCCGTTCACTTGGCAGTAGACTGCCGCAAAAGTGGGATCCACTGCTTCAACTGCCGAAAATTCGGCCACCGGGTGCGAGACTGTCCGCTGCACAACCAAAGGGAATCTATGATCATCGAGGTCTCTTACAACTCGGAAATCACCTCTGCACTCCCAGGGCTACATGCAAACACCTTCCTCCACCTGATCAACCCCTGCACTCGTCCCGATACAGCGACGGTGGAAAGCGCCTTGAACTTTACTTGGAGGAGGCAAGGAGGCTGGTGGGTTGTCACACCCGACCTGTTGCCGATGCTAATTTTAATATTAACTAAAAGTTTCCTCATTTCAAATCTTAGTGACATGTTAATATTTTTTATATATTAAGATTAAAGATGGTTGAAGTGACATTATGTAATGATGTGACAACCAGAACTCTCAAAAAGATATAGTTTGAGAATTATTTTTAGTTTTAAGGATACTTCGAGATTTATTTTTAAAAGTAAAGATAATATAGGAAATGATTCTAATTTTTCTGTGTCCCATGGATAATAAACGGTTTTGCATATTTAGTGGGCATAAGGTGATACTAGTCTTACCCTGTGCAAATTGCACAGACTTTACCAAAAGATATATTAAAATATCAAAAATATTCAATACAAAATTCAGCATGAACCAATTTGAATTATAAGAAAATTAGTTGGTGACCAGTGTTATTCTGTACAAATTGCACAGACTAAAATAATTTTGTGAGAATCATAAAATTATATAAAACTAAAGAATTTAGAGATGTCTCTTAACTCTTTTGATCACAATATAATCAAAAGATAACAAATCTACAGATTAACAAACTCTCATTTTCAAACCAACCAGCATCAATCTATATTTCTATTCAATTGAAAGGAAAAGAAAAAAATCGAATAATTACCAAAGTTGGGTTGTAGCTCTTGTCGAACTCCTTGATGTACTTCGCTATCTTCATCTCCACCGTGTGCTTCTCAACCACCTTCCCTCTCAAATCAAACATAATCAACATCAGAAACACATTGAGGGTACAATAATTGATAATAAGCTATATTTATATATATACATTAACCTATTCAAATTTTCAAACCAGTATCACTCTGTATTTTTATTCAATATAATTGACAACATAATTTTAGTTAGTGTCTTCTAATACATCTACATATAGATGACAATACAATTTTAGTTAGTATCTTCTATTTTTTTTCTCTTCATAACTGTTTTTTAATGTTATCAACATTTTGTCTATAAGGCTAAAAAGAACTGTATAATTTATTTATTTTTTGCTTGTACTTAAAACAACTATGATGGTTCCCTAAAAAGTAAAAAAGGACAAAAAAATAACTATACTTGCTCTTAAACTAATTAGATTTCAAAAATTAAAATATTTGGAAATCCAAAATATTCACAAAAAAAAATAAAAAAACAAACCTTTAACAACACACCAAAATCTACCAAACAAAACCTCTTTCTAACAATCATACTAAAACCTTCTGATACAACAAATAACAACCCGAATTTAAAACTAATCATATGTAAAAAATGTCAATCATATTCCCAATCAACTCCACTTCAATCATGTATCGGAAACTACCACCAACACCACTCCATACATGAAAAGAAGAGGCATCTTCCGGCATCTTGATCTCATTCGCATGCTCGATCAAAGCTTTCCTCTTCTCTGCAACTTTCTCCATACTATACAATGCCACCAAACCACCACAACAAAAATAAAATTCATTTCAACTAAACAATTGAGAATAAAGAAAAATCAAGAAAACGAAATTAAGAATCATACCGTAAGTGGCATAGGCGGTGAAGATGCACAAAATCCATCATTCATAGAACACAAAAAGCTACCAAACAAAACTCATTTCAAACAGTCACACTAAAACCTTCTGATACAACAATTAAAAACCTGAATAAAAAACTAATCATATCAAAAATTGTTAATCTTATTCACAATCAACTCCACTCCAATCAAGTAGCAACGGGCGGCGATGGTGATGATTATTATTACACCAAATAATTATTGAGAGATCAAATAGTTAACCTTTTAGATTTTTTAAAAAAATGAAGTCTTCAACAATTTTTTAATGAGGTACCTCAGAAAGAAACTTAGTATCATCAATGGCGTGAAGTTCCAACAGCCGAGCTCCAAATTTCCCTATAAGATTAGGAGGGTAAAAGCTTTTTGATGCTCAAAAACTTTGTGATGCCGTTGGAGTGTATTTTCGAGTATTTGGTTCTGATCCAGACTCCATATTAGAATTTAAATTTCTCATGAGTTTAAAGTTTTTTTTTTCCTCCTTATTCGAATGAGTTCTATATTCCTACAAATAACAACACATTAATAAGTCAAAGTAAAAGATCATGCTACTTAAAGTCAGAGCAAGCACAAACAATAATCGATAATCATTATGCTACAACAATGTTTATTCTCAATGGCTGAGATAAATAAACTCATCACATTGTTGCTTGATATGATGACACATTAGAAAGAGTGCTATGATTATGAAGTCTTCAACAATAATAGCCAGCAAGAATCTTTCATTGAAAATAAATAAAACAAACTTTATATTACAAATAATATTTTTAAAAAGAATAAGATAGAAGCCAACATATGCGAGGAACCTAACTAACTTCATGCCTAGAAGAGCACAATTCTAGTAATTACATACAAAACCCTGATTACAATTGATCGTTCGTATTGGCCTAAGTTAAGCACATTTATGCAGTATGATCTCTAAAATTAAGAAAGACCAATTATTTTACACCAATACAAAGCATAAATCTCAATCTAAATTGTACATTAAAATCAATTCAAAAACGCAACCAACTAAATTACAATATCAGGCATAATCAAATAACAAAAATGATTCCATGGATTCAAAAACATCAATTCAACTTTGATTACATACGCATTCATTATAGATATTAAACAATGTAGATCCACAATAACCGCGGCGATTCCAGGAAAAGAAAAAAAAATCTCATCCAAAAATCAAGAACCCAATCAAAATCATCAGCTTCAAAAGTTCCAGAATCCAAACCAAAAGAATCACAAATTTAAGTCCATGTATTAGACTAAATCTAAAGATCCAGCATCTTTGACCTCATTTAACTATCATAAACACTAATATCTAAATTAACTAAATCTATTGGAATATTATTTTATTCTTAACCACGGTTAAAGTGCATATTTCAGCTAAAAATCACAAAACTAAATAATACAAAAAAAGAAACCAAACCTTATACAAAGATCCAAATCCTTCTTGTGCGATCATGCTGATGGTGACCTGAACTGCGCACCCTTTTCCTAACTGGATCTTCACCTGAAAACAAACAAACAAAATCAAAACCCTAACCTCAGATCTAAGAAAAGATCCATCAAGATCGAGGAACAACAACTAACCTTGATCATGAATAATAATTCTTACAGTTAAATTTTTTTTAAAAATCGCCAAAAAAATTGTTCCAATTATTATTCTAATATACTCACTCACTTAATCATGATGATGATGATGGTGGTACGGTTTTCCATTGACGGCGTATAAGATAGAAGATCCCAATCTCGATCATTCGGTCTCCGCTTTCAATCTACAAGATTTTGATCGGATTCGAGTTCTTGATTTCTAGATTCCGATTGGATTCGAGCTCCTGATTTCAAAGATTAGGCGATGGGATCTGGCATTTCAAAACTGAGATCCTGGTTTGCCTGCTGCAGTACACACTTCAAATTCACCGTCCTCGAAGTCTCCGATCCCGATAAGCTCTTGATTCTGGAACCTTCTAGAACCGATGGGCAGCAAGGGGCGGTGGGCAGCAACAGACGGGCAAGGAGATGTGGGTGGGTTCTGGGGTAGGGAGGGTTAGGGTTTGTGAGTCTAGGGGAGATGTGGTAGAAGAAAGATTTTTTTTTTGTGTGTGTTTTTTTTAATTAATTATGTTTTGACAATTGGTGCGGGCCTCAAGTGTTAATTCCAACTTTTTCTCTCCTTTCTCCATTTCAAAATGGAGAAAGGAGAGAGGGGCTAGGCCTATTAGCTTAAGATATAATATAATTATGAGATAAGAAAAAATGATATCTAATTTATTTAAGAAAAAAAAACAAATGTTATCTAAAATTTTGTACAAGTTTTTAGCATAGTTTTCTCGAAAACTGCCACGTGGCATAAAGAAATTATATCTATATCTTATCTCTACTATTTTAATAGGAGAGTTGGAATTTGTAACAAACTAACATTAATTTTGTAACTATATAAACACGTATAATACATGTCCAATTATATCCAACAAATATAAATGTGCACCGCACGTGTAGCCTAAATCAAAACATTCAAATATAAATAGTTTTTCTTATTCGATATATATTCATTTAATTTGATAATTTTACTTTTTTTAGACGTGCATTACACGCACATTATATATTATATCTTAAGCTAATAGGACTACCCCCTCCTTCCTTTCCCTATTTTGAAATAGAGAAAGGAGAGCAAAAGTAGGAGTTCAAATTTATCTTACCACGTTCAGACCACACCTTCAACTTAATAAAACAAAATTAAAAAATATACAAAACACAAAAAACTCTTTCTCTCCGTTTGCTAGTCCGCCCGAATTCAAGCAGCAGCCGTACGCCATACCCCAAATCCTAGCCGAGATTATTGTATTGATCAAGTTGTAACATCCTGTCTTATTTTTGATTGTATATATAGTATAATAATTTTCTAAAGAGATGAAAATATTTGATGAATCTAAGAGTAATGTCTAAAGATCCTTCGACTTATTATGTGTGACTTCGTCTTCCCATAATAAATTCTTCAATCTCATCTCTATTTACTATATGCGCTCATCCTGTTTGATAAAATGCATGAATGAACTGAAATATGTTATTTTGGATTTTAATTTTGAATTTGATTAGGGATTTATACATTTGTGGTGCACACGAGGTGTTTGTGAAAATGCTCAAAAGACCTTTATAATTATTTGGCTTTATTTTGATTCAATTTTGTCATTCAAATTACCTTCATTCAGGTGTTGTCTTGCCGACAGATTTTGGAAGGCTGACGAATGTGGATATAGAATGTAAAGTCTACTACTTAGCAATTACATTTTTCGTGTTCGATGGTTTCCTCTGAAGTGGTTTCTCAAAGTTGTTGAACTTTGTACTATACTATATTTTTGATCCGCTACAATTTTATGGCGAGCATCTGTTGCCATTATGTAGGCATTTAGAAAGGGGCTGCTTCATCATGCGCATGGTATCAAAAGAATTGATGTAAGTCTCCTAAGCTCAAAAAAATACATCTGTTTATACTTTTTCTGACTAGCATTAGGGTCTTACCAAAGTTTATTGAGGGTGTTTCCGAAAAAGAAACTTTTATCTTGATTAAAGTTGCTTTACTATTTTACATCAATTTTTATTAAAGTTGCTTTCTTCTGCTGCAATCTCAGTTTTTTTCTACTTAACATTGATCTATGATATAATTATTGTTTTGAATTCTTACATGATAAACTATGAAGATATATATAATCGTCCAATCAAATATTGTTAAAATTAATTATTTTTAAAATTATGCATACTATTACATATATTATACTATTAGGAGAGAGAGTCATTCCTCTATTAAAATAGGGCAAGGAGAGGAAAAGTAGAAAACTAGCACGTGCTAACACATAAGAAAAAAAGAAAAAGAAACGAACATGTACTAACACGTGCAGTCAATTTACAAAATAAAATAAAATAAAATAAAATAATAATAAAAACAACCACTCACCTTCTTATGTTGATTATGTTTTATTTGAGAGAGAATGATTTAAGATGGAAGACTTGATTTTAGAGGAAAGACAGTTGAGAAGCACACTGTGAAGAAGGAGATAGCAGAGTACATCAAGGAGGAGTCCAAGAAGAGCCACATCTCCACCTATTAATGCATTGTAAGTTCAACTTCGATAATTATTCGACTTTTTTTTTCTTTGCTTTAAAAATATAGAATGATGTTGGTTGATTTGAAAATGTGAATTTGTTAATTTGTAGATTTGTCATCTTTTGATTATATTGTGATCAAAATAGTTAAGGTGCATATCTAAACTTAGGGATATAGGGTTTAACTATGTCTTAGTGTTGTGTCAGTGTTGATAGGATCACCTCCGTCCTTTAATAACTATTATGTTTTTGTTTAAAAACTAGAGATATTGTGTATGTACATGATATTAAAAGAATATGAACTAATGAAATCTCCCTTAGTGGTTTCAAAGAATATGACCGAAATAGATAAAAATATATTTTTTTGAGTTTTCTAGACAAGAGTAGCACATGTTATTAAATAAGATAAACTGGAAAAAAAAAAGACACAGTACATATCATTGTATTGTTTAAGTTCCATATAAATTTATGAGTCTGTTAAAAGTATTTTAGTCTGTGCAATTTGCACAGGGTAACACTAGTTATACTAGTGCTAATAGAAGAGAGAGTCTACTCCCTCTCTGCTTTCTCTATTTTGAAATAGAGGAATGAGAGAAAAAGCCAGAATTCCTATTTAACTAGCATGTGAACTACGCACTGTTTTATTAAAAAACCAAAATAGACTAAAAATCACATTCCCTCAAACACAATGTTTCTCCTTCCACTTTTCCAATCTCATAAAATCTCACTGATTTTTTCAACCCCCCCCCCCTCCACACACACACACACACAACGCTCGTGCAGATGCCCCACCCCTAGGCTGCTCTCTCCCCTAGCAGTTTTAGTAATATTCAATTAGAATGATTTGGCAGTTATTCTCTAAATTATATACTTATATGGAGATGATAATGGATGATATTCATAAGTTTCTTCCAATTCTCTCAAATTATTTTGGGGTTCTATATCATTTTACGAGTCAATTAAACTATTTTATGTTGTGCAAATAACGCTAATATACATATATAGTATGAAAATGCCACGTGTCGTAAGGGTGGACAACTATTGTCCGAACCGATCAATCTGAACCAATCCAACCCCCAGTTTAACCGAACCAATTGTGGGTTCGGGTTGGCCCGGTTCTTGATCTTCAATAACCAACTGGACCGGTTCGGATGTTGGATGAGGCTTTCAAATAACCGATCAAACCGAACCGACCGTACCTCTATACATTAGTCCATAAAAAATCTAGTTATCCTTTAACTTTTTGAATATACAAACATTTATTTTTCATTTTCTTGGAGATACAAACAGTCTCCTTTAAGTTCTTTAGTACAAACTGAGCAGTTGTTCTATCTATATTTTGATTCTCCATATCCTGTGTGCTATGTTGTTCAGAAATGCTCGATTTACAGTGTGGCCAGCTTAATAAAATTATAAAGTTGATGTAACATTTAGTAGTTACTTTAATCAAGATCAAGCAGAAATTATTTTCTAAATCTTTTTTATTGTACATGAAATTCAATTAGATATGGTTATTGATGTTCCTTTTATGAGAATAGACTAAGATCAAAGAAGTGTAATGCCCCGAATTCCAAATAAGACTGAATTCGAGATTTCACAGGATCTTTACTTCACTTCGTACAATTTTACAAGAAAATTAAAACTTTCAATAATACATCAGATTTCATTTACATCTTTGTTTACACAGTGGAATAATAAAAGATTACAATATTGAAAACAAAATACAACTTATACACTTTATCAAGTAAGTCATCAATAACATCTTCGTAGCAAAGTCCAATACCTGCATATCAAGCTGTGGGCACGTCAGTTACTTACAACTAACGAAAATGTTGTACTCGGCTATTCTCTCTATGCCGTACATATAACGATCTCATTACTTTAACAAAATCACAAAAGATTGAATGAACAAATAAAGTGTTGAATTGTGACTACGCTAAACATGTAAGTGTGTGTGATGCCTTAATGCCTAATGCACACATTCTTATATTTGGATGACACTGCACACTTGTTTGGATTCTATGCATCCCATACTACATAGGTCCGAGGGCAAGCACCTACGTACTCCACAATAAAGGGCTCGATCCCTCGCCATGATAACTACCCAGTAATAAGACAAGGTTTAGATCATTCCATGAATTTGAATCACAGCCCTGGAGTCCACCGCTGGCTGTTATAACAAATCTCACACTGCTGACCCTCTAGCCCCTGTATACGTATATACATTGGAGTATGGCAAACTATCCGCCCGACTACTCAAGATTCCGGAGTCCACCACTGACCGTCCTCATAGTCCCGGATTTAACTATAAAAACCCGTCTCCTATGGAGCAACCTCAGTCCACCAACTGGGTCTATAGCCTCGGAGTCCACCGCCAACTATATAGAACGTCTCACTTACGTTTGTCCAGGTTTACTACATCTTCACTTATATGCCTAATTATTTAGTTCAAGACATGAATAAATTTTCAAGCCTAGAATTAGTTTTACCTCCTACCGGTATTAACAAATACGAGATAGCTCCATGGTCATATCTCAGAATATATCTCAACTCTTTTAAAATCAAATAGTGCCGGTACCCGAGGTCTCACTAACTCTAAATCACAACTTTTTCATGTACAAGAATCCATGGGTACACATACCCTTCAATAAACATGTCTTAAACCTAGATTATTTTTATTCTCAACTTATTCACAATTGATCAAAATCTTGTCACTATTCATGATCTATTTATTCATTCATCATCGTTATAAGCAATTCACTTCTTTCAAAAATACAACTTCATCACATGAAATTCTCATTCTCAAATTTAAGCTCATAGAATGTCTCAATTCACTTCAAGAAATTTCCTAAATAAAATATAGGTGCAATTTCTTCAAAATAATCACTTCACAAAAACATTATTTCACTCTTCTTAATAAAAGAAGGATCTATTTTTTAAATTCACATTATTCATCTTTATATCTAAATTTTCATTTTTGTGTCTCAATTACACTTTAAAAAATACAGCAACTCCTTTTTTAATAAATTCTATTTTTATTTATAGAGAAGGGGAAAACATTAAAAATTTTCCAAAAAAAATAAATATCAAAACATCGCAAAAGAATTGCAGCCCACAGGTTTCGAACCCGGGCTGCACGTGGGCTACAGTGACGCCCAAAGAAAACCCCCATACCCGTTAGCCGTTTGGTCCAAGAGGACCCAGCGTCACAATCTCTTGCCGAAAGGTACATATTTTGACTCTCGGTCTCGGGATTAATTTAAAAGAAATAAAAAAAATTGAACTATCAAGCTTTGAACCCAAGACCTCTTCTAATTAGTGTTCTATGGTACACTGGCTAACCAGTAAGTCTAAGTATATTTTCTGTTTAGAAAATGTACTAATGTACTTCTGTTCAATTATTCAGAAAATGTTTCTTTTTCCATGAAACTTGTTTATTCAAAAGATCCAGAATCTTTCTAATAACTTTGAAATAAACTTTTTCTTGATGTTAGATTTTTTAAAAAAAGTAAACAACAAATTTTCCAAATTCATTAAAACACTATTTCCACCCATTTAAATAATTCTCTTTCTCATTTTTCACATAGACTTAGGTTTTTCTTTACAAACTTAAATTTTACAAAAAAATTAACTAGTGTTCATGACAAATAGTTTTGTTCTCATTTTTACAAAAATTACATTTTTATAACAATACTACTGTATTCACTCGAACATGAGAATTTCACAGGAATACTCTTTTATGCAATAGTTTATATTCTTTTCAATTAGGACATACATATGTCAATACATTACAAAACGCTAACCAAGTTTACTTTCTTTCTTCTTTCTTAGTTATCAAAGCATGATGTGGTCAACAAATTTCAAAAGCACAAAATTTTGCAAATATACTAACATGGTTTATAACATAAAAGAATTCTTCTCTTTAATTAGCATGGTATCTAATACAACAAAGCTACTCTCATATCATATTATACTAGCATGAATTTTATCTACATCAAAATTCTTCTTATATTACTCATTTTAGTATGCATATCCTATACTAGAAAATAATGAAATCACCCACCTTAATTGAAAATTGAACAAGGAAGGGAAACATGGAACACCACTTCTAGCTCCAAAGCAACACCTAGCTCCTAGCAAGACTTCTCCTCCTAGCAAAAGCTTCTCCTCCTAGTAAGCTCTCCTAGCAAGAATTTCCTCCAAGCAAATAAAACTCTCTTACTCTCTTTTATTTCTTTCTTTCTTTTGATTTTGTTATTGTTTTTTGGTGCAAAGGAGAATGAGAAATGGGGGTTATATTTAGAGGATTTTGTGAGTGTCTAAAGTGCAAAATTCTCACCTTAATAACTCTCTCTTTTAATTCCTACAACCCTCCATTTTCCTAACTCCTAAAACCTCCAACTCCTCATGCTCCCAACCTTTCATCATCTCAACCCCCAAAACTCCAACCCCTTCCTCTCCCCCACTAGTCCAAAACCGGCCTACACCTAGGTGTACAACCCGGCCAACAAGTGCACATGCATGTACATATGCACATACAAAATTAATACAATTCTATAACTCTAAATGTGTACTAAAAGTTGTAACTTGTCATGTATTAGTCCAAACTTAACTTAATTTGTGATTTTTACTAATGGGCTTGATTCATGGGCTCTCATCTAATTAATTAATTTAATTATCCTAGTGGGCCCTTCTCCTAATGGACTAGATTTTAATCTTTAGGTCCATGGATCAAAAGAAGGCTAATTAAAAAACTTATGCATGCTAAAAATTTGTAAAATGAGAGTAACAAAATGAGAATAAAAAAATTGCACGTGCATCATACGTGAAAAAAATCAAAAAAGAATTTTTAATAAAAATAAAATAAAATGTGGGGTGTTACAAGAAGTATGTATGTGAAAAAGCAATGTATCTCACCCATTTAAACGTCATAATCTCAAATAATTAGTGAAAAATTCATTAGCAATTTGTGGTTTTATGAATCTTCATTTTAAATTCATTTCTGAACAACAAATAGCAGATTGTTTCTTAAGTTTGATTGAAATTGATCTTTTAAATTTCAACGAAATTGTGAATAATGTTAGAGGTGAAAAGTAGCATGCCAAACTGACAATCCAATTCAATCCAAACCGAGCTTAATCGGCTTGGATGAAAAATGATCTAATTAAGGCTCAGATTGGTTGCGGATAAGAAAATTAAAAAACCGATATTCTTTGGATAGGTGGTGGATGTATTAGGTCGGATACCGACCGATGCCCACTCCTAATGTGTCATAAGGAAAGAAATAAAAAAAATCTATGTGACGCAATTAAAAAAAATGAAAACATATATATATATATATATATATATATATATATATATATATATATATATATATATATGAGTTACGTTGTGCACCACCTATGGTGCACACGGTGTGTGCACTCGGCCTTCCCGCCTTCATATCGACGATCCAAACCGTTCACATTGATCTACACATCTAAATTAGTCTAAATATATAAAATCAAATCATTTGAAATTCATTTGCCCATCCATTGAAGTTTTACAAAATTGTATGGCTGAAAATCGTTGTTTTTTATAGCCACATGATGGATGGGCAAATAAATTTTAAATGATTTGATTTTACATATTTGGACTAATTTAGATGTGTAGATCAATGTGAACGGTTCGGATCGTCGATACGAAGGCGGGAAGGCCGAGTGCACACGCCGTGTGTACCATAGATGGTGCACAACAGAAGATTTCCCTATATATATATATATATATATATATATATATATATATATATATATATATATATATATATATATATATATATATATATATATATTCAGGGGCGGATCTGGGCCCAAGCAGTACAAGTAACTGCTTTGGGCCCTGATATGGCTAAAAATAGGGGTTTAATCGAGACCGTCCAAATTGGGCACGAATCCTGAAGTCCGGGGGTAAGACAGTAATTTCACCTACAAATGGGTCTGAAGCGGTACTGGGTCTCCTTCTCACAGATCCAATAACCCGCGAACGGATCCACCTCAACTGGGTGTGGGTTTCAACCCACAACAAACCCGGTCCAGCGGGATAGAATTAGGGTTTTTGATTAATATTAATCAACGGCCCTGATTCATATCTATCCTTTCACTGGGGATTAGGGATTACATTCCTTATCTATACACATGAATTACATGCCTAATCTGTTCCCTAAGACGCCTATAAATACCCCCCACCCATCTCCATTAAGAGGTAATCAATCTTTCTCCAGTTTTTGCGCTCTTTCATAGTCTTCCAAGATTACTGACTTGAGCGTCGGAGGGTGCATCGCCGGAAACAACCCCGGTGTCTCGCACTTTTTGCAGGTGTACGGCGGGAGCGATGATCAAACCCCGACGGAACAGGTACGCAGGTTTACTATTCAATTTTCCTAAGAATCCACAAATACTATCTGTTTGCCCCCACACCAAATTTAGCGGCAACAGATTGGCGCCGTCTGTGGGAAGCTAACGAATAGAAACCTCTCCTCTTCCCGGTAAACAGATCTTCTCCAGCCATGCCTCCTCGGAAAGTCAGGTCAAGGGGGTCCAACCGAGGACCCAACCCTGATCAGCAGCAAAAGTCCCCCCTAATCCCGCTCAACAGCAGGGGCAACTCCCCCCTGCAGCGGAAGACCCGCTCCAACAGGACCTTCCTCCTCCTAATCAGTCGCCTCCGAAGGGTCCTAACCCTCAGAAACAGCCTCTTCATCAAGAACACGTCTCCATCCACAACGCCTCCACGGACTCTATGGCCTCCCATCATTCCCGAGCCTCTGGTCGCCACAATACCGCCCTCAATCGCCAGAAAGATGATGACCTCCGCCGCCATCTGGATGAAAAGCGGGCCCGAGAGGGAACCTCCCGCCAACACCATCCGGGTGAGTGGTCTCCTCGCCACCGGTACTACAGGTCCCCCGTCCGAAGAGGGCAGAAAGAGTCCCCCGAGCATTACCGAAGAAGGCACTCCCCCGCGGGTCGGCAACAGCCCGGGAACAATGAGGCACCCATCACCCGTGCCGAGTTCCAGCAGTTCCAAGCGACCGTCCTGCAGGCTCTCAACCTCCGTCGAAACCCTAATGAACCGAAGGCCCCATCTCCTCCTACAATCCGAAGCCCTCGCCGACGATCACCATCTCCTCCTCCGGTCCGAAGCCCTCGCCGACGGTCCCCATCTCCTCGTCCTGCTCCTAGCAACTCCCGGCGTACCCCAAGTCCTCGTCCTCGTCGCTCCCGAAGTTACCATCACCGTATCCCTCGCTCTCCCTCATACGAAGACGAATCTAGGGGCTCGGCTGATTACCGTCGGAGGGATGACACCATGTACCGCCGTCTTCATGAAGTAGAAAGGCGCCTGGGCCAGATAGACCAAGAAGAGGAGCTTAGGGGGAGGACCCTACGTCCTAGCCGCCCCCTTTCTCCCGAACCATAGTGGATGCACCTGTGCCGTTCGGTTTCAAACCTCCCCAATTTGAGACTTACACCGAGGAGACCGATCCCGTTGATCACGTCGAAAGCTTTAAGACCCTGATGCTCCTCCATCAAGCTTCCGACGCCCTCCTCTGCAAGACCTTCTCCGCAACTCTCAAGGGCCCAGCTCGAGAATGGTACTCACGCCTTGCCCCTGTCTCAATTTTCTCCTTCGAGCAGTTCGAGACCCTTTTCGTCACCCATTTCGTAAGCAGCCGAAGGGCTGAGAAGACCAGCATATCCCTATTGCACCTCCACCAGAAGAAGGGGAAAAAATTGAGAGACTATGTGAAGAGGTTCACAGCTGAAGCCAGATCCATAGCATCCCTCGACCAGTCGGTCGCTGCGGCAGCATTTCAATCTAATGTCCTCAATTCCAACCTCCGCTCCTCCCTCGCCAAGAAGCCACCACAGAACTTTTCCGACCTCCTCCTTCGCAGTGAAAAGTACATCCGGGCCGAAGAGGCCGAGCAGCGACCCAACTGGGAGGGGTCTTCCTCCGGGTTTAAGAGAAAGGGAACAGAGGAGGAAGGAGCCAAGAAGCTCCAAAAGGACAATACCGGCCAACGCCGACCTCCCCCTAGGTTCGAGAAGTTCACTCCCCTCACCACTAATGTCTCAACTATTCTGATGGAAGTTGAGAAAGAAGGGGTCTTACCCCCTGCTCCGAGGATGACGCCCGCCAAGAGAAGAGATAAAGAAAAATGGTGCCGTTATCACCGGGACCACGGGCATGACACCAATAATTGTCGCGCCTTAAAGAATGAGATAGAAGCCCTTTATCCAGAGGGGGCAGCTGACCAGGTTCGTAAGGAAAGACCGAGCCGAACTTCCCCCCCCACCTCGGGGGGCTAACAAGCGTCCAAAACGAGAAGAGACGCCCGACTTCGAGGAAGAGCGAGTCCTCCACCTCATTCATGGGGGCCCAATGGGGGGCTCCTCAAACTCCTCTAGGAAGGCATTCATAAGGGAAGTCAACTCGGTCCGAACCACCCCTCCTCCCAAAGGCCTCGGAGTGCCTGTCACATTCTCCGATGAAGATCTTGAAGGGGTTCGCACCCCACATTGTGACGCACTCGTCATCAGTCTCCACATGGCGAACTTCAAAGTGGAGAGGATCTTAGTAGACAACGGCAGCTTCGTCAACATCCTCTTCCTCGCCGCTTTTAAAGGCCTAAAGCTCTCCCGGGACTGACTCAAGCCCGCCGGTTACACGCTCCACGGGTTCACGGGAGTGCCAGTGACTATTGAAGGGGTGATTACCCTCGACGTAACCGCTGGAAAAACTCCTACTACCCGAACGGAGTCGATGGACTTCATGGTCGTAGATGTCCTAGCAGCCTACAATGTCATTTTGGGTCGGCCCGGCCTGGCCGCCCTTGAAGCCGTCCCTTCTGCCTATCATCTCAAAATGAAATTTTCTACTCGGGCCGGAGTAGGGGAAGTAAGGGGCAATCAGGAGCAGGCCCGCAAGTGCTATATGACCTCTACCCTCGGACCCGTCCTCTCCTTAGAAACTCTGGAAATCCCCTAAGATGTTGCTCGACCAACGTCCGAGCCGGTGGAAGAATTAGAGGAAGTACTCTTCTCTGAGCAGGAGCCGACCCGCAAGTTCTTTGTCAGCAAGACCCTCCCGTCCGCCCTATACTCAGACATTGTACAATGCATCCGAAGCAATCAAGACCTCTTCGCTTGGTCAGCTGTAGATATGCCCGGTATCTCCGAAGAACTCTTGGTCCACCGCCTAAGCGTTGATCCGGGGTCCAAACCGGTTCAGCAGAAGAGGCGCAAGTTCGCCCCCGAGCGTCAGCTCACTATTAAGGAGGAGGTTGACAAGCTCTTGAAGGCCCGGTTCATACAGGAGGTGAACTATCCTGAGTGGTTGTCGAATGTAGTGATGGTGAAGAAGTCCAATGGGACTTGGAGAATTTGCATTGATTTTACCGACCTCAACAAGGCTTGCCCCAAGGATCCATTCCCACTGCCGAGTATTGACACTCTGATTGACGCAACCTCAGGACATGAGCTCCTCAGCTTCATGGATGCCTTCTCAGGTTACAATCAGATAAGAATGTTCCCTCCGGACATCCCGAAGACATCCTTTGTGACCGACCAAGGCCTCCATTGCTACAGAGTCATGCCGTTCGGTCTAAAGAATGCAGGTGCAACATACTAATGCCTCATCAACAAGGTTTTCCAGGCTCAGATCGGCCGGAACATGGAGGTGTACGTTGACGACATGCTTGTGAAAAGCATCCGAGGCATTGATCATGTGACCGACCTCCAAGAGGCGTTTGACGTTTTGAGAAAGCACAATATGAGACTCAACCATAACAAGTGTGCGTTCGGCGTCTCATCAGGGAAGTTCCTCGGCTTCATGGTTAGCCAACGAGAAATTGAAGCAAATCCGGAGAAGATCAAGGCCATATTGGACATGGCCCCTCCTAGAAATGTTAAAGAAGTTCAGAGATTAACGGGCCGCCTCGCCGCCATAGGGCGCTTTCTCTCAAAGTCCGGGGAAAAATGCCTCCCTTTCTTCAAGGCCCTCAGGGGGGCGAAAGGATTCGAATAGGGGCAGCAGCAACAGGAGTCCTTTGACCAGCTCAAGGCTTACCTCGTCAATCCCCCTCTCCTCAGCAAACCGATCCCTGGTGAGCCCCTCTACCTCTACCTGGCAGCCTCCGAGCAGACCCTCAGTGCGGTTCTCGTAAGGAAAGAAGACCGGGCCCAGAAGCCAATCTACTATGTCAGCAAAGTGCTTCGGGACACTGAGCTTCGATACCCGAAGATTGAAAAGATGGCTTATGCCCTGGTAATGGCCGCGAGAAAGCTTCGCCCGTACTTTCAGTCCCATTCGGTGGTCGTTCTTACCGACCAGCCACTGAAGCAGATCCTCCATAGGCCGGAGACTTCGGGTCGCCTTATGAAATGGTCGATCGAGCTGAGCCAACATGATATAACTTATCAGCCTCGGACCGCGATCAAGGCCCAGGCACTAGCCGAATTTATAGTTGAGAGCACTATCCCCGAGTCCAGCCAAACAGTAAAGGGACCACCAGTCTGGTCGGTTTATGTTGACAGATCCTCCTGCAACGAGGGAAGCGGGGAAGGAGTCATCCTGGCAGTCCCAGATGACTTCATCCTCCAATACTCCCTCCGTATAAACTTCAAAGCCTCGAACAACGAAGCCGAATACGAGGCGCTCATAGCCAACCTTGGAATGGCCCGAAATGCAGGGGCGCAACGCCTCCGAATCTTTAGCGACTCCCAGCTAGTCGTCAATCAGGTCCTCAGCGAATATGAAGCACGTGATGACAGGATGGTTAGATACTTAGCCAAGGTCAAGAGCCTCATGGCGCTGTTTGAAGAGGCCCTCATCCAAAGGATCCCCCGAGAAGAAAATGCTCAGGCCGACGCCCTATCCAAATTAGCCTCCTCTTCCCTTCAAGGTCTTGAGCAGACCGTATTGATAGAAGTCCTCCTGAAGCCGAGCATAGAGGACGAAACACTTGACTCCGTTGAAACATTGCCTGTCCTCCTCGAAGACAATTGGATGAAACCCCTCGTCGAATTCTTAAGGGACGGACTCCTCCCCGAGGATCCGAAGGAAGCAAGAAGAGTCAGAACCCGAGCCGAGCGTTATACATTAATCGGAGGCATCCTATATAAACGCTCCTTCACCCAGGTGGACGGTCGGCCTTACCTGAGGTGCCTTTCCCCCGGGCAAGCCGACTACGCCCTGCAAGAACTCCACGAGGGCATCGGCGGGGCCCATTCTGGGTCCAGGGCTCTAGCGCGCAAAGTGTTGAACTACGGGTATTTTTGGCCCACTCTCCTACGGGATGCTGAACGACACGTTCGGCAATGCAGCTCCTGTCAGAAGTATTCTGACATCCGACGCCTTCCACAAGCACCACTCACCTCCCTATCAAGTCCGATCCCCTTCGCAATGTGGGGGATGGATTTACTAGGGCCGTTTCCACCAGTCCCCGGACAGCTTAAGTTCCTGGTCGTGGCGGTCGATTATTTCTCGAAATGGATAGAGGCCAAGCCCCTTGCCACAATCACCGAACATAAGGTCGTTCAGTTCTTCTGGAAAAGTGTGATCTGCCGATTTGGCGTTCCCAGGGTCCTGGTTACGGATAACGGAACGCAATTCACCGGGGCCGCCTTCCGAGCTTTATGTGAAGACCTCGCCACACAACACCGTTTCTCCTCCGTCTCTCATCCTCAGTCAAATGGCCAGGCCGAAAATGCCAACCGACAGATCATCTCGGGCATTAAGAAGAGGTTGGACAAGTGTTCCAAGGGATTATGGGTCGATCAGCTGCCCAACGTGCTGTGGAACTACCGCACCACAAAGCGGACCCCAACAGGCGAGAGCCCGTTCAATCTCACCTATGGGTCCGAGGCCATCATCCCCCTAGAAGTCGGGTTACCCTCTCCTCGTCTGATAGCTTATGAAGAAGAGCAGAACGCTAGAGAGCTCAGAGCAAGTCCGAAGTAGATCGTCGTTCGGAATTCAAGAGAGAGCTGCCATACGCCAGCAAACTTAACGAAGAAGGATCGAGCTAGCATACAACAAAAGAGTCCGCCCAACGGACCTCAAGGAAGGGGACCCAGTCCTCCGAAAATTAGCCATCTCGTTCCCAGGACAGAAAAGCAAATTGGCCCCGAATTGGGAGGGACCCTACAAGATCTCAAAAGTAATCCGCCCCGGCGCATACAGGCTAGAAGATCTCGAAGGCAAGGAGATTCCCAGGACTTGGAATGCCGACCATCTCTTAAAATACCAAGAGAGAGCAACAACGCCTCTCTAAGTAACTCGAGATGTCAAACCATTCCTTTCCTGTTACTAGTAGTGATTTTTTCTTTTATTTTTCATTGTAATAACGGCTAGCAACTTTAGAAGCAGCCGACCATTGGTTTTTAATGAATAAAGTCTATTTCATATTTTTTTACTACTGTTTACATCTCTCTGCTTTTTACTCTTCGTTCTCTCGATGGTTCGGAGTCCAACACTTGGCTCGATTCTACCTCGCAAGTTCGCTCCTAAGCGAACTAGAGGTAGTTCGCCATTCGGAATTGCTCCCACAACCTTTGAACTAATCTAACGATGGTTCGGAGTCCAACACTCGGCTCGACTTTACTTCCCCGGCTCGTCCATAGGCGAGCCCGAAGTAGATCGCCGTTTGGAATTGCTCCCACAGCCATTGAATGGTTCGGAGTCCAACACTTGGCTCGATTCTACCTCGCAAGTTCGTTCCTAAGCGAACTAGAGGTAGTTCGCCATTCGGAATTGCTCCCACAACCTTTGAACTAATCTAACGATGGTTTGGAGTCCAACACTCGGCTCGACTTTACTTCCCCGGCTCGTCCATAGGCGAGCCCGAAGTAGATCGCCGTTCGGAATTGCTCCCACAGCTGTTGAATGGTTTGGAGTCCAACATTTGGCTCGATTCTACCTCGCAAGTTCGCTCCTAAGCGAACTAGAGGTAGTTCGCCATTCGGAATTGCTCCCACAACCTTTGAACTAATCTAACGATGGTTCGGAGTCCAACACTCGGCTCGACTTTACTTTCCCGGCTCGTCCATAGGCGAGCCCGAAGTAGATCGCCGTTCGGAATTGCTCCCACAGCCGTTGAATGGTTCGGAGTCCAACACTTGGCTCGACTCTACTTCGCAAGTTCGCTCCTAAGCGAGCTAGAAGTAGCTCGCCATTCGGAATTGCTCCCACAACCTTTGAACTAATCTAACGATGGTTCGGAGTCCAACACTCGGCTCGACTTTACTTCCCCGGCTCGTCCATAGGCGAGCCCGAAGTAGATCGCCGTTCGGAATTGCTCCCACAGCCGTTGAATGGTTCGGAGTCCAACACCTGGCTCGATTCTACTTCGCAAGTTCGCTCCTAAGCGATCTAGAAGTAGTTCGCCATTCGGAATTGCTCCCACAGCCGTTGAATGGTTCGGAGTCCAACACTTGGCTCGACACTACTTCGCAAGTTCGCTCCTAAGCGAGCTAGAAGTAGCTTGCCATTCGGAATTGCTCCCACAACCTTTGAACTAATCTAACGATGGTTCGGAGTCCAACACTCGGCTCGACTTTACTTCCCTGGCTCGTTCATAGGCAAGCCTGAAGTAGATCTCCGTTCGGAATTGCTCCCACAGCCGTTGAATGGTTCGGAGTCCAACACTTGGCTCGATTCTACCTCGCAAGTTCGCTCCTAAGCGAACTAGAGGTAGTTCGCCATTCGGAATTGCTCCCACAACCTTTGAACTAATCTAACGATGGTTCGGAGTCCAACACTCGGCTCGACTTTACTTCCCCGGCTCGTCCATAGGCGAGCCCGAAGTAGATCGCCGTTCGGAATTGCTCCCACAGCCGTTGAATGGTTCGGAGTCCAACACTTGAATGGCTCGATTCTACCACGCAAGTTCGCTCCTAAGCGAACTAGAGGTAGTTTGCCATTCGGAATTGCTCCCACAACCTTTGAACTAATCTAACGATGGTTCGGAGTCCAACACTCGGCTCGACTTTACTTTCCCGGCTCGTCCATAGGCGAGCCCGAAGTAGATCGCCGTTCGGAATTGCTCCCACAACCGTTGAATGGTTCGGAGTCCAACACTTGGCTCGACTCTACTTCGCAAGTTCGCTCCTAAGCGAGCTAGAAGTAGCTCGCCATTCGGAATTGCTCCCACAACCTTTGAACTAATCTAACGATGGTTCGGAGTCCAACACTCGGCTCGACTTTACTTCTCCGGCTCGTCCATAGGCGAGCCCGAAGTAGATCGCCGTTCGGAATTGCTCCCACAGCCGTTGAATGGTTCGGAGTCCAACACCTGGCTCGATTCTACTTCGCAAGTTCGCTCCTAAGCGATCTAGAAGTAGTTCGCCATTCGGAACTGCTCCCACAGCCGTTGAATGGTTCGGAGTCCAACACTTGGCTCGACTCTACTTCGCAAGTTCTCTCCTAAGCGAGCTAGAAGTAGCTCGCCATTCGGAATCGCTCCCACAACCTTTGAACTAATCTAACGATGGTTCGGAGTCCAACACTCGGCTCGACTTTACTTCCCCGGCTCGTTCATAGGCGAGCCCGAAGTAGATCTCCGTTCGGAATTTCTTCCACAGCCGTTGAATGGTTCGGAGTCCAACACTTGGCTCGATTCTACCTCGCAAGTTCGCTCCTAAGCGAACTAGAGGTAGTTCGCCATTCGGAATTGATCCCACAACCTTTGAACTAATCTAACGATGGTTCGGAGTCCAACACTCGGCTCGACTTTACTTCCCCGGCTAGTCCATAGGCGAGCCCGAAGTAGATCGCCGTTCGGAATTGCTCCCACAGCCGTTGAATGGTTCGGAGTCCAACACCTGGCTCGATTCTACTTCGTAAGTTCGCTCCTAAGCGATCTAGAAGTAGTTCGCCATTCGGAATTGCTCCCACAGCCATCAAACTAATCTAACGATGGTCGGGGTCCTATGGCTCGACTTTACCTCACCGGCTCGTCCTCAAACGGGCCGGGGTTAGATGGTCATTCCTACCTACCCCCACGACTATCGAGCCGAGCGGACGAGGTACGACCCTCGTATATGGCGAAAAAACCTTCCGAGGCAAAACCACCGTCAGATCGTCTCAAAATATGTGCTAAAGTGTGATGAACGGATTTGATCAAGCCACGTGTCCACAAAACGACAAGATAACGTTTTCTTGGGAACTGGACCCGCCTCAATATTCGTGCCACCATCCGACGGCTCTGATCACCTCACCTCGCTCGGCCCCAAATGACCGAGCAACAGGCAACCAGAACCAACCTTCGGGAAAGGTCACTCCGGTTACCAAGCTACGAAAGCACAGCCGACCCGCTGAGCCTTGAAAGAAAGTTTGAGTTAAGGTTTAGGGGACTTTCCCCTCGGTTCCGGACTTGGGTCATCACCTCTTCTACCATGATCTTCCCCGACCCTGACACCCACATCGGGGCAGTCAGAATCGGGGGAAGATCATGGTGGAAGAGCGACCACCCGTCCTCTCGAAGCGACCTCCCTTCAAGGTTGTGGACTTCGGTCACCATCTCTTCTACCGTGATCTCCCCCGATCCTGACCTCCACATCGGAGTCGTCAGAATCGGGAGAAGACCACGGTTGAAGAACGGCGACCCATCCTCCCGAAGAACCTTTCCCTCGGGTCCGGACTACGGTCGCCAACTCTTCTGCCTTGTCCTCCCCCGCCCCTGACACCCACATCGGGGCCGTCAGGAACGAGAGAAGAACAAGGCAGTAGGGTGACCACTCTTCCGAACCTCTCGAGGCGAAAATTTTTTCACAAAGCTGGCATCCGCCCAAGGGCAGACACCATCGATGCCACAAGAGCTCTAGACTGCAATGACAAACTACAAGGGGGGGTGTGGGATTTATAGCCTTCCCCCAAGAGACTGTCATTATGACCCTCGAGAGTCCAAAAGTCGCGCCCAGGGAGCTGGAGCGCCGTGTATTAATTAAGGGGCACCGTTCTCAATGCCCTTGGGAAGGTGAAACGCCCCCACAGATCCCGGAGTGCCATTAATGCTGTTAGGGGACTGGTCCCATCCTTTCAGAACCACGCTCAGACGTCCGAGGGCCCGCATTCCTAATCGGGCTGCGTGGCTGCAGCTTCGAAACAGCTGTACCTTAGCCGCCAAACCGAGCCGTACCTGAAGGCGCCGAGCAAGATTCAGAACTGCGTCAAAAGTGTGAGTCTCGAGGCCAAGATGCTTGACGAAGCAAACACTTGCCTCACGGTTCATTTCGAGCCTACCCTAGCTAGCGCGATTACAGCACAATAAGAAGCCAGCAGAGAACAGTTCTGATAAATCAACTCCAATTTTATTAACATGACTTGGATAAATTTACAAAAAGATTACAACAAAACAAAGTTCGCAAGTTCGAAGACAAGATACGACCCGTTTACTGCCTCCGCGGAAGGGGGACGCTCCGGTTCAGCGACACCTTGGGTCGGCGCTTCTTGACCTCCGAGCTCGTCTCTAAACCAACAAATCGAGACGCCCCCTCGCCGCTGACCCTGACAGTTGCTCCAACCGAAGCACCACTTGAAGACACCGCTACCCCGCTTTGGGTGTCAGCTGCTGTCCTACCTATGATGGGGGTTCGGATCGCGGCTTGATAGAACGTAATCCCTCGCTCAATCTCTTTGCGAGTGCACGAGGTGCTCCGGACGTTAGCCCTCGCCGGCTGAGGTTTGAGCCGAGCAACCTCCTCCTCCAGTTCGACGATCCGGTCCTTCAACGTGTCATCCTTCACAATCACTTTGAATCGAGGAAGTTTCGCCGAACCAGGATACTCGGCGCTGTCAGATATGACGAGTCGCAAGTGGGTCACCTCGATGCTCTTGTCGACCGTCACCCTTTGCAACTGTTCTACCTTCCTTGCGAAGTCATCTCGTTCGGCCGAGACCCGGACCAACTCTTCCTCCTTAGGAGATAGTTCGGCCTCGACTATCCGCAGATGATGCAGCTCGGCCAACGCCTCACTATACCTAATCTCTAAGTTGTAAAGTATCCTCCTCGTCAGATGAACCTCCCCCTCGAGACGATCCTCCCGAGACTGCTAAAATAGCTCTGCACGGCACCGAGCCGCCGCAGTGATTAGAGTATGCTCGGTAATCTAAAAGGAAAAAGGGATAGCATTGAAGTACTATATGGCCGAACCAAACACTTAGACAGAAGTCCAAAATCAAAACGCAACACTTTTTCATTCATCAAAAGCGGTGGCCAGTCCGCAAAAGGCATTACACAGTGAAAGAAAAAACGAAACAAAAAACTACAAAAAACTTAACGAGGGGATCAGGGGTCCACCTGCGTCGCCGCTTCGACCACGGGCGCGTTGACAGATGACCCCTCGATCCTCCCCTCGACATGGGCATCCGCCACAGGTGGGTCGGCCTCCTCCTCCTCGTCCTCGCCTTCGACCTCGTCGCCTTCGCCTCCATCCTCCTCACCGCCTGAGGGCGACCCGGGCCACAGTCGGTAGCCGACCCGCTCGAAGCCGGGGACACGATCCTGAACATGGTCGAGCGCTGTCTGATAAGACCTCTCCATGTTCTCGACCATGTGTTTCTTCGCCTCAGCCCTAATCTTCATGGCCAGCGCCTCCTTCTCCGCCTTCAGGTCGGCCAAAGACTTCACCGACGCGGCCAGCTCCTCGGCAGCCTTCTTGGCCTTGGCGGACTCCGCATCAAGTCGCCCCTTGACTCTCTCCAAGTCCGCCTCAAGGTCGGCGACCCGGACTTCCAAGGCCTCGGCCCGCCGCTGCTCAGCCTCGAGCTGCCGAACCGCCTTGACCTTCTCCGTCCGGTCCTTGTCGCTGGCGGCCTTCAGCTCCTTCTCCTGCGCAGCGAATGTCTCGAGGAGGTGGCCGAAGTGGCAGGTGGCCTGCAAATACAATGATGAGAGCAATGTGCAAGCCGAGCAGAGAACTTGAAGAAATTTGCAAAAAGACACTTACCGACACGAGCAACCGAGCCACTTCATAGGTATCGTCGCCGACCGTCCCCGCCTTCAGCGCGGCTCTGTCCTTCGGGGTCGCCAAGTGCTTGACGACCTGCACTGACATCTGCGAGTTGTCGAGGAATCCGTCGTGATTCTTCACCCGCAAGTTCGGCACAAACAATTGCTTGTGCTGCTCGGTCAGGATTTCCTCGGCCGCTTTAGTCAACGGCGGAGCCTCAAGCGTCAGCACCGCGTTGACATCAAAGGCCCCCTCAATCACGCTCGGGGCCACAGGGGCCGAGGGCTCCTCGGCAACAACCACCTCCGAAGGCATCTCAGTAGTCGGAGGAGGCGGGGTGATAGTAGAGGCGACCATGGGCTGCGGAGTCGACGAGGCAGCCGCGGCCGCCCTCTTCCTCTTTCTACCCCCGGCCAACTTGGACCTATCGGCCATCATGGCGTTGAAATCAATCTTCATCGCTTCTGCATCGAACAACAAAAAAACGAGTCAGCAAGACGAACTAAAGACTTGAAAGAAAAACGAAAATAAATGAGATGTCAGGAGCATACTCGGGTCGATGGGGCTAAGGCCGGACCCAAACAGCACCTCCTCCGTCAACTCCCTCCAACTCAACAGGGGAAGGGCCATGATCTTCCTCGCCACCTCCTCCTCGGCCTCAGACAGTACAGGGTCGGCTCTCGCAAATTTCGGCACCTCCACTTTCCACCGGGTCGGAATGTGCCGTATCGCCTCACCCCTTAATATAAAATACTTCTCTTTCCAACCCTTAATTGAGTCGGGGTTTTCTATGATCCTAACACCCTTCCTCGGCCCCAAGTAGTACCGATGCTCCGTCTTGTGCTGCCTGTTTATCCGATACAGGCCTCGGAAGACTGTTAAGTCTGGCTCTACTTCAGCTTTGCGGCACTGAAGCAAGAAAGCATTCACGTGACGCCATGTGTTCGGCATGAATTGGGTCGGTGCGAGGCAGAACCAGCCGAGGATCTGGAGGATGAAAGGATGCAGCGGAAAACGTAGTTCGGCATTCAAGGAGTCGAAGTCGAACATGCACATATCCGACGATGACAGCTTGGAATTCGCTCGCATCCCGGGGCCGGAAAGCATCAGCTTGTACTCCGGAGGGATGGCGAATCCCTTTCTGATCCGAAGGAGAACCCTCTCGGACAGCACCGAAATATGCTCGTCGGCCTCGGTGGGAAGAGCCGGGTTGGGTTCTTCGATGACTTTCGACTTTCCGTATACCGCTTTCTCCAAAAGGTCGCCCTCGTACTGCCTGATCCCCGAATGCCCGGACAGAATAGAGGGATATCGTCCCATCTCGGGCGCTTGCTTCGGGTTCTCCACAATCACCTCAACCACGGGAGATTGATTCGCCACCCTCCTCTTCTTCTTCTCCTGCCTCGCCTCGGCAGCCGACGGCTCGGCGATCTGCTTTCCCTTCCTTCGGACCTCCGCCCTTCTCCTCTCCTCGGCGCCATCATCGCCCGAAGACGAGGCCCCACTCCCCGAGTTCACTCTTGACATCTCTAGGAAAAAGCTAAGGCAAAGTAGACTGACCTTTGAAGTGACGTTCACGGTCGAAATGTGCTCGCCAGAAATCGCCTGGCCCATGCGACAGCTAACGTCACCGCCTTAGAGCAAGAATTGCCGCTAGCAGAGAACTTAGAGAACAAAAGTGAAATCTTGGAGTGAAAAGTAAGAAATGAGCTTGGGGGTGGGGGAGTAAAAACTTATAACCCTAGGGGATATTGGGCCTTCTTAGGAAACGTGAAAAGCCCACTAAGAAGCCAAAGCGCCAAGCGGAAAGTTGCGACATTACGAGAGGCGAAAAACCCCTCAAATCGCTCAAGTCAACGACTCGGCCACTGGTCTGCCGAGCCGAGCTATCGAACAGCCGGCTAAGCAACCGAGCTACTGAGTTTCTTCGGAACACCCAACTCAGCGCCTCGGCTAATAGCACTGAGACTCCGAGCCGAGATGATGAGGAACCGACCCTCGTATATGGAGAAAAATCCTCCCAAGACGAAGTCACCGTCGGATCTCTCCAAAATTCGCGTCATAATTCGATGGACGGTTCAGATCTCGCCACGCCCACAAAACGACAAGATAATGTTTTCTCGTGATCTGAACCCCATCCTCGTGATGCGCGCCATGATGAACGGACCAGATCCTCCGAACCGAGGAGACGAGGAACCGTCCTGACGAGGAAAAAAACACCCGAGCCGAGGGTCCAATCCTCCGAACCGAGGAGACGAGGAACCAAGCCTCCGAGCCGAGGGTCTAGTCCTCCGAACTGAAGAGACGAGAAACCGACCCTCATATCTCTCCGAGCCGAGATGACGAGGAACCGACCCTCGTATATGGCGAAAAAACTCGCCGACCCATATCAGCCGTTGGATCTTGTAAAAAACCGCGCTCGTCATGATGGACGGCCCAGATGCTGCCACGTCCACTAAACGACAAGATAGCGTTTTTTGGGGATCCACGCTGAGATGAACGGCCCAAATGGTGCCACGTACCTCGGAGAGTCCGAGCCGAAGAACTAAGACTCTGAGTCGAGGAGCTAGCCCACTGAGCCGAAGCGTTGATCCTCCGAGCCGAGGTGCCGAGGAGCCGACCCTCGTATACGGCAAAAAAGCCTGCCGAGGAGCAGGGACCGTCTGATCGTTCAGAAATTCGCGCTTCGCCCTGATCGATGGTCCAGATTCCGCCACGTCATAAATAAGTATTTAAAAATTAATTTTTATTTATTTAAATCGTTTTATTTATTTAAAAATTGCGAAAAATTGCTAAAAATTCGGGAAAATTAGCTAAAAATTCTAGGAAATAATTAAAAATTCGGGGGGATATTTTTGAGCCCCCGAACGAACAATTATTGCCTAGAATATACGGCTAAGACCCCCGAACGATTAGTTAACACATCGCAAAATTAAATAAATAGCCCGAAAAAATAGATAAAAACTCGATACACCATATGGCTTCAAAAAAGAAGGAGTTACCTTACCACCCACTTCGGGATTCAAAATCACCCATTCGGACTCTGATACAACTCCACTAGCCACTAAAACAGTCAAACTACTCCTCAAAGACTGATTGCCCTCAGCCTTTAGGAGTGGGGGGCTCGTGATATGGCTAAAAATAGGGGTTTAATCGAGACCGTCAAAATTGGGCACGAATCCTGAAGTCCGGGGGTAAGACAGTGATTTCACCTACAAACGGGTCTGAAGCGGGTACTGGGTCTCCTTCTCACAGATCCAATAACCCGCGAACGGATCCACCTCAACTGGGTGCGGGTTTCCAACCCGCAACAAACCCGGTCCAGCGGGATAGAATTAGGGTTTCTGATTAATATTAATCAACGGCCCTGATTCATATCTATCCTTTCACTGGGGATTAGGGATTACATTCCTTATCTATACACAGGAATTACATGCCTAATCTGTTCCCTAAGACGCCTATAAATACCCCCCACCCATCTCCATTAAGAGGTAATCAATCTTTCTCCAGTTTTTGCGCTCTTTCATAGTCTTCCAAGATTACTGATTTGAGCGTCGGAGGGTGCGTCGCCGAGAACAACCCTGGTGTCTCGCACTTTTTGCAGGTGTACGATGGGAGCGACGATCAAACCCCGACGGAACAGGTACGCAGGTTTACTATTCAGTTTCCCTAAGAATCCACAAATACTATCTGTTTGCCCCCACACCAAATTTAGCGGCAACAGGCCCCAAATTTTATAGAGCCCCATATTTTTTAAGAATTTATAATGTCAAAAAGTAAAATGTAATATTTATTGATATAGTTACATTATATTAATTGTAGGCTTATTAGCTCAGTTGGTTAGAGTGTTGTGTAATAATGAGAAGGTTGTAGGTTCAAAACTTTACATATGCCAATAAATTTTTCAGTTTTTTATATTTTTTAAAACTCATTATTTTTCACCTAGCCATACATGTCATTTTACCATTTTATGAATTTAATATTATTTTCGCTTAACACATGTATGTCATTCTCTGATATTTTTTCAATGTTCTATGGTATATCATATTTACTTGTTTATGATAAATTTCTAACCAAATCTTCAAGTGCATATGGTTATTCTACATTTTCAGCTTCCAACTAGTATTCTCATATACATATACTCATCATCATTTCATTCTGATCGTGTTCTCTAATATATCATATTTACCTCTTTGAGTTAACATATTTTGTTTTTGTTGTTAGATTTTGTCCGAGTTTTTTTTTGCCACGAGGAATTTCATATAAAAAACGTATGTTATCAATTAATTTTTTTTGGAAGCAATATATAAATTCGTTTTTCATAACTTTACATATGCCAATAAATTTTTCAGTTATTTTTATTTTTTAAAACTCATTATTTTTCACCTAGCCATACATGTCGTTTTACCATTTTATGAATTTAATATTATTTTCACTTAAGACATGTATGTCATTCTATGAAATTTTTTTCAATGTTCTATGGTATATCATATTTACTTGTTTATGATAAATTTCTAACCAAATCTTCAAGTGCATATGGTTATTCTACATTTTAAGCTTCTAACTAGTATTCTCATATACATATACTCATCATCATTTCATTCTGCTCGTGTTCTCTAATATATCATATTTACCTCTTTGAGATAACATATTTTGTTTTTGTTGTTAGATTTTGTCCGAGTTTTTTTTGCCACGAGGAATTTCATATAAAAAACATATGTTATCAATATATTTTTTTTTGGAAGCAATATATAAATTCATTTTTCATTTAAATAGTTTGTTCTCCAATGCTCCAAGTTTGTTTGCTTTTAAATAATTGTAATTATTATTTTGTCAAACTTGCAAACGGCCCTATTTAAGAATTTGCTTAGGGTTCCCTGAAACCCAGATTAGCCCCTCTATATATTGACTTTATTAAATGAAGGGAAGTATTATATAAATTTGGTATTCTCAACCTATAAATATATTCACCTCCATCTAAGATCTTTAAAAGTGAAACAGTAGGTAAATCCTATCTCATAAAGTAATGAAGAACAATACACATTTTATTGTTATTTCCAGAATAACAATTTTTTTTAGAAGAACCTGTACGTAAAAATATCTTTCTTTACTTGGAATTTTACTTTCCTCTAACTGGCTCACGTAACGCCTTCATCAGCGGTTTATCTTGGTTACGACTTTTAAAGGACTCTGACTCCACGCTCACATATAGTAGACATCTCAAAACAATGCAACATGTCTGCTGAATCTTTTAAATTTTCTTTTTATTTTCTTTTTCAATACCATTAAGCTTTCTTAGAAACAAGAATACTAGTTTCCCCCCAATAATTATTGGTTGACATTAGTCACATTACTATTTTTCAACCTTCGCATCACATTAATTATAACCAATAGTACTATTAATTTACAGTGCGATGCACATCTTAAAATAAATATATATATATATATATATAGAGAGAGAGAGAATTATTCGGTTGCACACTACTTTGGTGAGCACTCACGAAATAGAGCATCTACGATAAATCCGAACCGCTCATATTGTTCTATATACCTAAGATAGCCTAACAATAAAAAATTAATTAATTTGAAATTCATTTGTCCATGATTTACAACATTACAAAATTGTATGATTGAAAATTCTAACAGCATGATGGATGGGCAAATGAACTTCAAATTACTTGATTTTTTATTGTTAGGCTATCTTAGGCATATAGAATAATATGAGCGGTTCGGATTTTTCATTGGGTCTTTATTTTATGAGTGCTCACGGAGTGCTCATCAAAGTAGTGTGCAACCGAATATTTATATATATATATATATATATATAAATCTTCGGTTGCACACTACCTTGATGAGCACTCCGTGAGCAGTCACGAAATATAGCACCTATGACAAATCTGAACCGCTCATATTGTTCTATATACCTAAGATAGCCTAACAATAAAAAATCAATTAATTTGAAATTCATTTGTCCATAATTTACATCATCACAAATTGTACGGCTGAAAATTCTAACAGCATGATGGATGGGCAAATGAACTTCAAATTACTTGATTTTTTATTGTTAGGCTATCTTAGGCATATAGAACAATATGAGCGGTTCGGATTTTTCATATGGTCTTTATTTTATGAGTGCTCACCAAAAGTAGTGTTCAACCGAAGGGGACTCATATATATATATATATATATATATATATATATATAGGGAAAGGATCCGTTGCACACTACTTTGGTGCTCACCGCGTGAACACTACGCCTTCGGATCCTTTCCCTATATATATATATATATATATATATATATATATATATATATTAAAATAAATATATCGATGTATTCTGACCCCGAACTTGATACCTATTTTATATTAGTTATGCACGAACAATGCACGTACTAATAATTTTTTTAATAAAAACTCTGACATAATAAAGACTCGAACCTGAAATCTCCTTTATATTAATTATGTATGTACATCTCATGCATTAATAAACTTACAAATAATACTAAGGCTTCTCCCAATATAATATTAGAAATTAGAGAGTTGACATATCCTTTACTAATTTAATTGAAGGAGAAGTCAAAAGCCAAAAGGTGGAGGTCGGCAGCATTTTGCCCAACCGGCCAAAATGCCAAAATAACAAGATTGCCATCCCCTCATTCAATATTCCAAAACTCGCTCCCATCCTTAAAATAGATAGACCCCTCACCTCTTCGCCCCTTCAATGATCACTTCTCAATTCTTTCTTCAATCCTCAATTCAAAACAACTATATCATTATGGGATTCCCCTCTTTTGTATGTCACACTGCATTGCCTAAAACTTTTGCGCTCCTCTCCAACATACTAGAAACGATACACCTCGCCCTATGGCTCGCCTTTCACTATCTTGGCCTATGGAACCCTTACGACGGATCATTCCTCTCGTTAGACTCCTCGTCATCTCCTTACATCTTTATTCCTCCTTCTTTGATTAAGAAAAGACTCGCTATCGTCAGTTATCGAAGCACGATCGAGGGATCAATGGATAAAAGGGAAGCCGATGGGCAATGCGTGGTTTGTTTGGAAAGGTTGGAAACAAGGCAAGAGGTTAGAGAGCTTGTTAATTGCTGCCATGTCTTTCATGCAGGGTGCATAGATGAGTGGATAGATATTGGGCAGGTTACTTGCCCTTTGTGCAGGGCCCAACTGCTCCCTAAAGAGCTAGAAGAAGAATGCTAGCTCCACATAACTATTTTTTTTTTTTTTTACCTTCTATTCGTGGAAAAAAATGAGAAGAATATTCATCCCCGACACTATATTTTGTCTTTGAAGTATCGATTTGAGCCAGATTCTTCGCATACCATATCGTACGACAACTTTCTTCGAGTTCCCTAAAATTTTATCAGAAAGTTGACAATGGAAGAGACTCTAAATTCTAGCTATTTAGAATTTTCTTTTTCGGCTTTTATATCTTGTAATACCTTCAGAAAATGTAAATAGTTGAGGTGTTAAATGATAGCTTTTAATCACATGGTATCTCTTTTATTTTCTTTGTTTATTTGATTGTGCACAATATTATATAAAGATATCTAAGCTGCACATATAAATGGGCATGGAAATGATGGAACCATGTGATTTCATCAGAAACCGCCCAGATCAAATATCTCCCAGATACATACGCTTAATTATTTACAATTATATACATATCTTCTGACGTTTAATAAGGATTTGTTGTTCTACCAACTTGAGTTTACAACTAGAGAAAAGGATTTTCGAGATGCCATTCATGTGACATGCAATCATTCTTCCGAGTGAATAGGCGCACCTACACCGTTCAATATAATTATTCATATGCTTCTATTAAATGAAAAGTTTTTACAATAATTTACTAGAATTCAGAGGACGTACGGTACCAAGCTAATTAGTCATGATTATAATAAACTCAAGACTCTTTTATCTATTGCTTATTGGCTCTGTTTATAAGCGAAAACTTTTTTAATTATTAGAAAGTGTTGGTTCTAAAGTACTGTTAGAAAAAATTATATTTAACTTTAAAATTTTTCTAGTAAGTAAAATTACTTTTTTTTAAACTTAAATGCATTGCTTTAGATGTTTCTGAGAAAAATGCTAAAAAAAGTAGTTAAATAAAAAGTAATTTGGCTAAACACAATTTTAATTTAGTTCACCTAATTTGAGTGTAAAAGAGTTTTCATATAAAAGACAATCTCAAAGGCAATGCCAAATCCACTTCATAATGGGTTAAAGATGAAAAGATACTTAGGGCCTGTTTGTTTTGATATTGAGAGTTCTATATTCTCAATATTCTATTCAGAATAGGCGTTTGTTTAGACCTTATTCTCAAAACAGTATTGAGAATATTGATATCCCTTGAATTCGATATTCCCAACCATACTCACGAGCTCTCTCTCTCACGACCTCTCTCTCTCTCCTCACTCACCAGATCTGGTTCTCCATTCAGTTGTCTTCTACCTTCCCCTCTCTTCCAAACAGTGTCTCCCCAACCCATCTCTCCTCTCTTCTCACTCAGATGCTCTCTCTCTCTTCTCACTCACGAGATCTCGTCGACTCCGTTGTCTTCCACCTTCTTTGAAGAACCCAGATCTGATCTCTTTTCCCCCCGCCCCCCACCCCAAATCCACGATTTCCCGAACGATTCCACTGTGAAATCGAGCGGAAACGTGTGATTCTCTCGCTGGCGACTTCGATACCTGACTATTTGTTGCTGTCGACTTGGTGAGGGGTTGAGGGGTTTTGGTAGGGGGTTAATGGTTTGCACTACCCGTGCTGCCTATCGGAGAAGAGCTAGGGAATGAAGGGCAAATAGAATCAAAGAGCTACGCAAGGTTGAATCCTGTGCTGACAATTTCTTCCTTGTTAAAATCCAATCAAAGGTATGAAGACAGCGATTGTATTATTTATTTGGTTGTTTTTCTTTACCAATTTGCGCCAATTTTTAATACCCTTTTGCACCAAAAATTTTTTGGGATCACGGTGCACACTGCACACAAACTAGCCGAATTCAATGTTGTGATTTTTTAGGGTGTAATCGGTTGCTACTTGCAACCTAGGGTTATCCGATCAGCTATTAAGCTAATTGAAGGAATTTGGCAATTTTTTTTTTTTTGTTCAAAATAGATGAGTAATACGGGTAGGAGAAAGGAGAAGGCAGTGGAGGAGGATTATGGGTTGTGGTCTTCCGGTATTACAGAATATTTTATCAACCTTATGGAGGCTGCAGTTGATAATGGTTACCTAAAAAGCAACACATTCGAGGCTAAAACCTGGAGTAATTTTGCGCAACAAATGAATCTTGTGTGTGGGCGTTCATTCTCGGTGCTACAACTGAAGTCGAAATATGGACGACTTAAATCAGAATGGAAGGTGTTTGCTGATATGAGGAAACAGAGCGGTTTTGGTTGGGATGAAGCCAACCAAATCGTTACTTGTGAGGCTCCGGTTTGGGAACAATATGTTAAGGTTAATATATATAATCTCAAACTTTGATTTTTGTTTGTGAATCCTTTTTATTATACTTAATCTTCAATCTAATACTTGCATAGTAACAACATATTCTGTGAATAGATGCATCCTGCTGCAAAAAAATACCAAAATAAGGGGTTGCCACATTTTGATGCATTGACCAAAATAATGGAGGAATCTGTAGCCCAGGGCAATGTGGCAAGGGCCTCCACACAAAGGGGGTTCGAGGATGAGGAGGCGCGGCGGATGAACTATGAGTTTAGCCACTCCCATCAATCACACGTAAATGTGATTGATGAGGCTGATGATGTGCCAATGGGTACGGGGTCCGGTTCACGTAAAAGAAAATCTAGTGCATCAAATGGCCGCGAATCAATGATGTCAAAGATGGCAGAATATCTTGATGTCTGTAAGCAAACTCAAGAGGTAAAAAGAAGCAGGTACAAGAATAAAAATGAAGTGGACAGTGCTCCCTCGATTAACCCTGCTTTGGCCGAACAGGATCAATGCCAAGATATAATTGATTCGATGACAGGGCTTGATCCAATTGTAGCTTTAAAAGCAGGACACTACCTATTTCAAAATCCGAACATTTGTCATGCTTTCCTCCGTATGTCTCGAGAACGGCAGGAGTTGGCGGTGCATTATTATGCCACCCTGTAGTAATCCCATTCAGCCTAATGGGATGAACAAATTATGTTGTAGAAAATTTTTTATGATTATTTCCGTATTTGCTTGAGGTTGATTGTAGTATGACGGCTTTGACGGTGAACAAATTGCTTATTTAATGTAATTTAAATTTGTAATGTTATATTTTAAATTTAATTTCTGAAATAGATTTGCTAGTAGTAGTATACCTTGTTATCTTTTTTCAATTGCACAGGCTTGTGGAATTCTACAATCTCTCAATATGTTATTTTGTGATTCCGTAAATCTCGTTACATATAGTCTTATTATTAAATGTGTGTGCACTTGATATGGGATTTTCCCAAAATGATTTCTATCTTGTTCTTTATAGTGAGTTACTACTGCAAGTGCATCCTCTGTTATGGATACTTCTTCATCCAGTAGTGACGATCTCGAAGAGGTGATGAATGCAATCTTGGTAGCTGAATTATGTGAAGAACTTGACCGTACAAGGTCCACTAATAAAAAGCAAATGGGACGTGAATATTTGGATAATATGTTAGCGGGTTCCCAAGCCGAGTTTCATGGAATATTCCGTATGAACCAAGATTGTTTTATGACCTTGTGTGCTTTCCTGCAAGAAAGGAACTTTTGCGAGGAAACAGCGGAGTCTTCAAGTCATAAGCGAGTTACTTTCGAGGAAAGCGTGGCTATTTTCCTGTATATTGTCGGTCATAGTTCAAGAATGCGACTAGCTGGTAGTACGTTTAACCACTCAACTCAAACAATCCAAAAGCACTTTAAAATTGTATTGAAAGGTCTGGCAAGAGCAGCAACATTCCTTATCAGACCTCCTGATTATACACTTGTACATCACAGAATCACTAATTCAGAGGACTTTTACCCGTGGTTTCAGGTATTACGTCACCCTGATTGCGTCATGTATTATTAAATTTTTTTCCTAGTTTGGATTTGTGATATCTATTATTCGAATTAATAATCTGTAGGGAGCTATTGGTGCTGCTGATGGCACGTTAATAAAAGCTACAGTTCCCACTAGTCGAAGCAACGCTTGTCGCTCTCGAAAGGGTATTGTAAGTCAAAATGTATTGGCAGCATGCGATTTTAACAAGATGTTCACATTTGTTTACGCGGGATGGGAAGGCAGTGCGAACGATTCCCGTGTAATGCATACTGCATTAGCACAAAAACTGTTGCCAATCCCACCGAACGATAGATACTACTTAGTAGATTGTGGTTATACCAATATGCCTGGTTTTTTGGCGCCATACCGTGGTGAGCCATACCACTTACAGGACTTTCAAGGGGCCAACCATGCACCAACCCAACCTAGACAACTTTTTAATAAACAACATGCTAGGTTAAGGAATGTGATTGAGAGAACGTTCGGTGTATTCAAGAAGAGGTTTGCCATCTTCGAGAACATGCCAAACTACCTGTATACAAAATAAGTTATGATGGTCACAGCCTGTTGTGCACTCCACAATTTTATATGCCTGCACTCACAAAACGATGCATTTTTAGAGGAACTCGATGGCGAACAATTAGTACATCACCAACACACCGAAGATGCAGCATCCACATCGCAGGAGTTGGATTTATCATCTTCCCAATTGAGACATATGAATAGCAAAAGAGATGATATTGCCATGGCAATGTGGAATGCTATACACTAATGTAATTTGAATGTACACATTTTCATTGTATCCATTTTTCGAATTGTTTCGTAAGTGGAATGCGAGGCATTGATGTCATTTGGATATGTTTGTATCATTGCAATATTACTATTATAAATATCAGCATGCATATGTTCCTTTCAGCTTTTCATTCATTTTTTGAGATGTTGTCTTTACCAATTACTTCAATGATGTACAGGTGTTGCACATTATTCTCCCTCGTTGGTTTTGAGTTATGATGAGATGGATTATGTTTCTGAAGTTGCACACTTTGAATCATTTATTGAATGATTTGTAGGAGTGACTTGTGATGAATTAATCCTAACTGAGCTTTACTTTTCCTCGTTGGTTTTAAGTGATGATGAGATGGATTATGTTTCTGAAGTTGCATCACTATGAATCATTTATATAATGATTTGTAGGAGTGACTTGTGATGAATTAATCCTAACTGAGCTTTACTTTTCCTCGTTGGTTTTAAGTGATGATGAGATGGATTATGTTTCTGAAGTTGCACACTATGAATCATTTATATAATGATTTGTAGGAATAACTTGTGATGAATTAATCCTAACTGAGCTTTACTTTTCCTCGTTGGTTTTAAGTGATGATGAGATGGATTATGTTTCTGAAGTTGCATCACTATGAATCATTTATATAAAGATTTGTAGGAGTGACTTGTGATGAATTAATCCTAACTGAGCTTTACTTTTCCTCGTTGGTTTTAAGTGATGATGAGATGGATTACGTTTCTGAAGTTGCACACTATGAATCATTTATATAATGATTTGTAGGAGTGACTTGTGATGAATTAATCCTAACTGAGCTTTACTTTTCCTCGTTGGTTTTAAGTGATGATGAGATGGATTATGTTTCTGAAGTTGCATCACTATGAATCATTTATATAAAGATTTGTAGGAGTGACTTGTGATGAATTAATCCTAACTGAGCTTTACTTTTCCTCGTTGGTTTTAAGTGATGATGAGATGGATTACGTTTCTGAAGTTGCACACTATGAATCATTTATAAAAAGATTTGTAGGAGTGACTTGTGATGAATTAATCCTAACTGAGCTTTACTTTTCCTCGTTGGTTTTAAGTGATGATGAGATGGATTATGTTTCTAAAGTTGCATCACTATGAATCATTTATATAAAGATTTGTAGGAGTGACTTGTGATGAATTAATCCTAACTGAGCTTTACTTTTCCTCGTTGGTTTTAAGTGATGATGAGATGGATTACGTTTCTGAAGTTGCACACTATGAATCATTTATATACATATGTGCCCAAAGTGTGACTTATGGTGGCCCTAATGGAGCATATTATAGTGCATCCACAACAAGAAGAATGGGTGGCGATGGAGTAAGTTTAATTTAATGTGAAAGTTACCTCCTACAATACTCAGCTGGGTTCTAATTATTGTTCTTTGATAGTGTTTCCCAAAAACACTTTAAACAAACGCTGTTCTTTGGATATTATTTCAGACAAGTAAAAAAATTTTACTTGTGTGGAGCCTTTTATAATACAGTTAATGCTTTCAGACATGCTTTTGATTATCCTTTGGATATTATGGCTGTGATGATCAACCACTTTTAGATACTTCTTACTAAACTTAGAAGTTGCTGGAGCACATATTCATCTGAATTTGAGATGTGATGGATCAGGTTTGATCTATATTGCTTTGAGTTATAGACATACAAATACCATACTATAATCTGGTATAGTTTATGGTTCGTGAGTTGCTTTTTGGCTGCTCATGCTTTGAGCACTTATCCATCACTATGTTTCAAGTACAAATTTTGGCTGCTCGTGGTTTCTACTTTGTTTCTATATACTAAGCTGCTTTTTAACTACTCATGGTTTCAATTTTGTTCTAGTTTCAATTTTAACCTCACTCAATTCTTGATAAATACTGATCTTACACAATAATCTTGTTCAATTTATGGATACTGAGATATATCTGTGGCTGTTCATGGTTTCAAACCTTGTTTCTGGAGTCAATTTCTATTGCCTTGAATCCTTGATCATTACAAATACTACACACTGGACTGAAATGATTACTGCATACTGATATGAGATGCATTATTTGGATGATTTTTCTTTGAACTTTAGCGGGCTATGAGTTCACTCTGAAACAATTCGGGTGTTGCATTTTTAGTTAAACTCTTCAGAAATTGATACCATACTACTAAATGATTGACTGCAGAACAATTCGGGTTTGTTTGTTCCCTTTTTTTTTTTAATCTACAGCTTTATACCACACTGATGTTCTCATACTGATTGTATTCAGTACTAACCTGAGGGTCTGTTCTTGTGCTGACATTAATAAGTTTCAGATTGTATTGAGCTTTATTCACCAACTTGTGCTGACATGTATATCTTCCAGTATTCAGATTGTATTCTGAAAAATAAGGGAGGGTATCAGTATTCTGGGATAGTGTTTCCCAAAAACACTATAAACACTATAAACAATTCAGATTTGTTCAGCTGAATTGCAGTTGTATTCAGAATGAACTATTTTGTTCTCTGATATTGCACTCTGTATCATGATGCATCAGGATATGTGAATCTATTTTCATTAATGAAACAAGAAGGAATTGTTGGAGCTTTTTGGCTCAATATAGTTGGGGGTATCAGTATTCTGAATAGTATTAGCTGAATTCCACTTAATACAAAGGCCAACTTGTGATATTTCTTCAGGAATTTTGAAAAAAATGAAGCTGGAACAAACATACCAGCATGGTATCCTCGCATTACGAAGTATCTGATTTGTTCTGCTGAATTGCATTTGTATTCAGATGGACCTACTTTGTTCTCTGATACTGCAATTGAGCTCTTTGGCGAATTATAGTGGGGGGTATTAGTACTTGTATTAATAATCAATATTTTTGTGCAGGGACATAACAAAGTGGGAAATGATGGTTTCTGATCCCTTATGATTATTTTGTAGTCTATGCTTCCCGTATTTTATCTACATTATCTGCAGTCAGAATGCTTTCAAGTCTTCTCATATTTAGGGCTCAGTTTGCAAAACAAAGAGGGCAACTGGGGGCTTTCTTAGCTGATTGTTCTCAAAAGAGGGTTGCTGCAAATGTTTGGTTAATCTTCTTGCTAACTTTTTTATTTTTGTTTTCCTTTTTATCCAATGTGATTAATATAGAATTTGTATTGACTACAGGTACAAGTTTCTTATATTGACTACCGGTACAAATTTGCACAAGAAGTTAAGAAGCAACAGCAGCAGCTCCAGGCAGCAGCAGACACATGGAGCATTTTGTTTACTGACTTTTTTGTGACAATTTTGTATTGATTAAGAATAAAAAATTGTAGAACCTTTGTTCAGAATATATGTATTGATCCCGGGCCATTTTTCTTCAGAATATATGTATTAAAGTAAGCTTGTTTTCTTGAATAAATTGGTTGAGTATGTTAATTTGTGAATACTTTTTAGTCTGATTATCTTCTCGTACATCCTATTTGATCTCACATGCAATATTTTATCCGATTACTGCTACTACTTGCTATCACATGCAATCTCAACAAAACAAACAAAAAATACTTCTCATTTAAGACTGAAGAACTGCAATTACCAAAAGAGGTAATGATAACAGCAAAACATTGATCCAAATAGAATAACTTATACATGAACTGCGAGTTGCTGCTTCACAATACCTCACTGAATCTATATTATGTACATACAAGCTTTTGAAACGAAATTTTGTACTCTAACGTGAAGAATCAGTCGTGGAGATGATGGCGGCTGATTTTTGCTCGATTCACAGGCTGCTCAGGTATTCTTGTTCTCATACTTGTACAACATTGCAATCTAACTGCAACTATTAAAAAAATATCAGCAAATGATAAATGCAAATTGATATTCTAAATTGTCAGAAACATAACTGAACAGCTTTTAAACTCCTATTTCCAGGAAAACAGCTTTCAGATAACAGTTTTCAGTAAGAAATATAACAGAACAGCTTTTAAACTCGTTTTTTTCAGAAAAACAGCTTTCAGATAACAGTTTTCAGCAAGAAATATAACAGAACAGCTTTTAAACTCGTTTTTCCAGAAAAACATCTTTCAGATAACAGTTTTCAGCAAGAAATATAACAGAACATCTTTTAAACTCGTTTTTCCAGAAAAACAGCTTTCAGATAACAGTTTTCAGCAAGAAATATAACAGAACATCTTTTAAACTCTCTTTTTCAGAAAAACAGCTTTCAGATAACAGTTTTCAGCAAGAAATATAACAGAACAGCTTTTAAACTCTCTTTTTCAGAAAAATAGGTTTCAGATAACAGTTTTCAGCACGAAATATAACAGAACAGCTTTTGAACTCGTTATCCCAGAAAAACAGCTTTCAGATAACAGTTTTCAGCAAGAAATATAACAGAACAGCTTTTAAACTCTCTTTTTCAGGAAAACAGGTTTCAGATAACAGTTTTCAGCAAGAAATATAACAGAACAGCTTTTAAACTCGTTATTCCAAAAAACAGGTTTCAGATAAAAGTTTTCAGCAAGAAATATAACAGAACAGCTTTTAAACTCTCTTTTTCAGAAAAACAGGTTTCAGATAACAGTTTTCAGCAAGAAATATAACAGAACAGCTTTTAAACTCGTTTTTTCAGAAAAACAGCTTTCAGATAACAGTTTTCAGCAAGAAATATAACAGAACAGCTTTTAAACTCGTTATTCCAGAAAAACAGCTTTCAGATAACAGTTTTCAGCAAGAAATATAACCGAACAGCTTTTAAACTCCTTTTTCCAGGAAAACAGCTTTCAGATAACAGTTTTCAGCAAGAAATATAACAGAACAGCTTTTAAACTCGTTTTTTTCAGAAAAACAGCTTTCAGATAAGAGTTTTCAGTAAGAAATATAACAGAACAGCTTCTAAACTCGCTTTTTCAGATAAACAGTATTCAGAATACAGTTTTCAGAATATAGTCTAAACAAACAGCTTTTAAACTCATTTTCAAAATACCTCTATTCAGAATACTCTATTCAGAAAACTCTATTCAGAAAACTCTATTCTAAATATCAAAACAAACGCACTCTTAAACTTTATTCTTTTCTTTTAAGTATTACCCAATTTTGTATAATCTATATAATAAATTACAAAGAAAGCTATCAAGTGGCTCTCATTCAATCTGCCCTAAATTCAATGGTCTAGATTGATTCTCACAAAACATATTTTTCCGCCCAAAATTTCAAACTCCAAAATTAAACTTTTCCCTCCAAAACTAAAAAACTCATTACTTTATTACTATCTCTCTCTTCTCTGTTCACTTTTTCATATTTCTCTCTCTCTCTCTCTCCCTCTCTCTCTCCCATTCTTTCTTAACTTACTTAGAAATTTAGATTTTAAGATTTCAGGTTTGTAAAATTTTCAGAATTTTCATGTTTTTTTATTGCACATGTTATATTGAAAATAGTAAATATCTCTTCAACAGTTAAATTTCATCATTTTCCACCCTTAAAATTCTAAGAAGTTGAATTTTACACCCTCATTTATAATTATTTTTCAACATATACTAATACAAACATGGACTTTTATTTACAACTAATTATTGTTATACTATTCAAACTTGAACTACATAATTGTTGTTTTACTGTTTATAGACTTTTCGTGTGTTGTATCGTTTCGAAGACGTGCCGTAGGCACGTGTCCATGGGCAAATCTAGTCTATATAATAAAACACAAAGAAAGCTATCAGGTGGCTCACATTCAATTCCCCCCAAAATCAAAGGCCCGGATCTAGCCTCACAAAACACATTTTCCCCCCAAAAGTTTCCTTCCAAAACTCAAATTCAAATCTCCCCCACCCAAAACAACTCCTTCATTTATTTAATTCTCTCTCTCTCTCTCGCTCTCTCTCTCTCTCCTATTCAAAAAATTAAGAAAATAAAAAATTTAAAAAAATTTAAAAAAAATTAAAAAACTAAAAAAAAACTAAAAAACTAAAAAAACTAAAAAAATTAAAAATTAAAAATTTTTTAAAATAATTCAATAAATTCAAAAACTTATACAAATTTATAAAAATTGAGAAAATTTTTTTAAAAATTAATAATAAAAAAATTTAAAAATTTAAAAATTTATTTTTCTCTCTCTCTCTCTCTCTTATATATATTTATACTTATGGAATATGGACTTTTATACCCCCAATTTATAATTATTTTTCAACATATACTATTAGAAACATTGAGTTTTATTTATAACTAATTATTGTCATACTGTTCGAACTTTTTTTTTGAAGAAAAAGTGGAGATACTATTCAAACTTGAGCTACATAATTGTTGATTTACTGTTTACAAGGCTTTTCATATGCTGTATCGTTCTGAAGACGTGCCGTAGGCACGTGCCCATGGGCAAATCTAGTACTCAAATAACACCCGAAGTTTTTAAAATATAACCAAAAAACACATGTCGTTAGGTTTATCGTTAAGTTAATGAAATATTCCTTGAATATACCTCTTAACGGGTTTAAACCCATTAAGAAGCATGTGAAATGTCAAAATTATCCTCATCTCCTTATACCAATTTACAATACCAACCACCGACCACCATCTCCATTATCATCTCCACCACCATCCCCACCATCTCCACCACCTCCGAAATCCATCACCACCATCTTCATCTTCACCAAAAATTTGAAAAAAAATCAAAACAAGAAAAAAAGAAAAAAGAAAGAAGAAGAACTGAAAAAGGAAGAAGAGACATTAAAGAGTCATGGGGTTATTTATATATATAATTTCACACTTTTTCAGTTAAAAAATTTATAGAAGTGATTTTTGGTCATATTTTAAAAACTTCAGGTGGTATTTGGGTATTATAAAAATTTTGGGCGCTATTTGAGAATTAAAGTAAACTTTGGGTGCTATTTCGTCTTTTACCTTTCATAATTTCTTATCCCCAATTGTTCCCACTTTTGTAGAAACACTTAGATGATAATAATGATTTTTTTTTCTCTCTAGGATAACACTTGAAAAAATTAACCTTATGCCATTAGAGACAGGCCGGGACATGATTTGAGGTGAGAGAGGCGGTCGCCTCGGGCCCCCGATTTTGGCCAATTTTGAGGTTCCCAAAATACTTACAATTTATATAAATAATAGCACCTTATGCCATTAGGGATAGGCCCGGACCTGATATGAGATGAGAGAGGCGGCCACCTCGGGCCCCGATTTTTGGCCAATTTTGAGGGCCCCAAAATACTTACAACTTATATAAATAATAGCACCCTTGGTGATAGTTTATTCAACTAGATGGACGGGTTAGAGTGTGGTTATTAAAAACCCATAAAATTGATGGGTTTGAGCCCTCTCGTTGTCGTTTATTTCCAATCATTTTAGTACTTTTTTTTAAAAATGGGCCTCTCTCAGTACGTTTTTTTTTCCAAAAGCGGGCACCACTATCCTTTTTTTAATGGGCCTCACTGAAAACATTTTTCTAAAAGCGGGCCCCACTACCTTCAACATTCAACAGTAATTTCTTCATCTCCTTCTCTATAATTTTTTGCTGCCTCCTTTTAGTGTTTACAATTTTTGCAGCAAATAGCAATTTGGTGATTTTTCTCAAAACCCTAGTAGCACTAGAAGGTTAACTTCTCATCTTTTCCTTGAATTTATTTATGACATATATTATTTTGGATAGTATAATTTGTCTATAGTTTTTTTTTCTTCTTCTTGAATTTTGGTTTGATAATACTATTGTATCATCGTTGATAAAAAAAATGAACATAAAGTTTTGAGGACACCATTTTTAAAGTTCGCCTCAGGTCTTAAAATCTCAGGTCCGGCAATGATTAGAGAAGTTGAGTTCAAACTAAGATCAACTAAACTCCCCACAGTTTTGAATCTTGATTCTCTAAAGATTGTTATTTATATAAATTTATTAATTCAAAGAAAGTCAATGTAAAAAATTATCATTAAACCCATCAACTTTTTGCGAGTTCGCAGAAAATCTACCCACCTTCTTTTCGGTTTGTTATCAGGGCTAAATTAGTTGTAGTTTGCAATCTAGGGATGTCCTCTATTAGATTTAAGGTGTTTGGAATGTTAAACCGTTACGGTAAGTGATAGAAAAAATTACCTTAAAGTTTTATTTTTATGTTTATTTTTATTTTTAATCATTAACCAAAAACAGAAGTCCAAAAAATATTCTAAAATGTTTTAATCATTAAAAAAATAGGAACAGTTTAGATAGAAATATTCCAAAAAATGGATGAAACGTTGGAGTGTGATCAACCATACTACTTTAACCTGAAAGTATATCTCCGCAAACTCGTCTAAAGTGGGTAGGTTTACTGATATTTTTCCTTTTGGGGTACCTTTATAATAGTTTAATTGACTTTTGGTTTAGGTTTGTTTCATTAGTCAAACAAGATAATGGAAAATACATCACATTTTTATTTAAAGCATTCTCCTGTCGATTGTTGCGTATATTAAGGAGATTAGGGGTTGATTACATAAAGTCGGACAACTTATGGGGTTTGCTTAGGGGCACAACGTTTATTTATTATTATTATTTGGAATAAGGTTGTATCCGTATATATTTTATTCCAAATATATATATTAATTGAAGAGTTTTTGGTGCAAGTGGAATACGAATTCCGGACCACCTACTCACCAAAGAAGAGGCTTATCAGTAGAGCGCACTGACACTTGTTGATAACAGAGAGAGGTTCTTAACCCAAACAAGTTTAAGGGAGGTCAATCGAGGGTACCTAACATGCATTTTTTTTTGTTGAGAAAAAGGTGACCTCGTCACCGCTTCATTAATAAGAAATTAATGATACAAGTAGTACAGATACAACACATCTATCTGTTCCTAAACGGAATAGTGGAGAACAAATACAAAGCAAAACCTACACCCCTAACTAGTCCCTCCCTAACCAAACTTGTAGACGCTGCCTCTGCATCCAGTTTTCCAACCCATCTCTCCCAAATGAAATTTGAATTCCGCAAAAGTCTAATTTGGAATTCAAAAATCTCCGAGATAACGCTTTACCCCTGACACTCCCTCCACATTCCCCCAAATGCCTACATTGTCATCAACCACAACCACTATCTCTTGTTGGCAAACTTGCTCCTCTCCCCACGACGTTGCTATTGTGTATCCGCCAATCCAACCCCACCGCGACGCCGTCTTTCGATTGCGTCAAATCCAGCTCTTAACAGTAGCCGTTGTTCTCAACAGAAATTTAGACCCTTGAACTCGCCAAACTCACCACAATATGTATTTTGAATTTCAATTTTGAAATCCAAATTACACCACACCCTCCTCACACTCCTTACCTAAAATTTGAATTTCAAAAATCTATATTGAAATACAAAATTCAAGGAAACTCCCCCTCCACACCTCCAATTCAAATTTGAATTTCGATACCCTAATTCAAAAATCAAATCTGAGCCTCAGAACCCTACTGCGAAATTCAAATTTTGAATTTCAAATCTGACTCCCCATCCTCTTCCCGACTCCACGTCGCCCATCGTCAGTTTCATGCACACCCCCACTCCTCTAAGAACTCTCGTCGTATGCATCCGTCACTCATCCGCTCATCTTCGTTATCAACTAATGGCACCACCCAAACGAACAATAAACCTTTCGTTAGCCCTGTCGCATCCTCGATGATGCCACTCTGGTCATCACCAAACTGAACCTCCTGACACAGCGACGCTCTCTGTGCCCTCCGTCGAACCTGGCCCGACTCCTCATCTAATCGAACCCAACTCTATTTGGGATCTCGACAAGCTAAAGCACAACGACCGGCTATCCACGAAATTGCACTACTCCGCCGAACCTCAGTAAGAACCTTGATGCGCACTACCCTGACAATAACAGCCCACCACTGTCCCCCCAAACACTCCCTCTCCTACTAGTCTTAGGGAATTTCAAAATCTAAGTAGAAATTCCCAAACACGATAATTTCCCCCTCCGAATCTCGAAACGATCTTGAAAATCGAAATCAAAGACCATTCCAGACCCAATCCTCTACTCCGACCACCCCCCGCCCACTGTCGCCCTTCTCCACTCATCGGCCTTGCTGTTGAGCCACCTCTACTCCAACAGTCCCTACCAATTCCAACAACCCTGCCAACTCCAACAACCCCAACACACCTTCACAATGGAGCCCTCCCTCTCAATCGACCCATCTCAGTCGAGTCAACCCGTCCATGAGCCATTGATCCACCCACTCACTAGCCACACCGCCAGCACTCTCGCCATCCACATCAATTCGACTCACACCGACAGACCCCGCCACTGTCGACATCCCCCTAAAATAGGACCTGGTAGTCAACTCGACGCACCAAGTCAGCCATAAAATCTGAGCTTTTGTTATGATCCTATTGTATATAAGAGTAGCGGACTCTTTCAAACTTCTGAAGTATCCTCCTCGCATCATTTGATCAGAGTGGAGATATCCGTGCACATACCCTCCAATAGCATTTGTATGACATTAGTATTATCCCCTTCAACCCATATAACTGTGTGTGCCACAATAGCTTCACCACCTCCTTCAAACCATTCCAAACACCACGCACTTCTGCATCCTCAGCCTCCCCTATCTTATGTGCACACCCACCAGCAAGTCTCACACAACCAAGATGGTCCCTGACCACATACCCACTCCCAGCCTTGGTTCTACTCACCGAGCCATCAAAATTCTAGCTAAAAGCTTGCCAACAAATCACAAGTATTCTCTTATTGTACCTTGAGAACAATCATCACGACCCTGACCACGCCGCCATCTCCTCCAAAGCCTATGAAAGTATCCCGCCGCCATCATCTGCCATCCACGCCGTCTCGCCGCCGCATATACTTCCCCCGACAACGCTCCACCTTTGCCACGCCAGCCACTTGGCGTCGCGAGCTTCGTCGCGCCGATCGCTCTACCAGATCTGAACCCTTGAAACCCTAGATGGATCCCGACGGCCTCTACACCGCTCCGAAGCGGGGAAAGGAGGGGGAGGAGGAGGAGGAAGAGGTGGCGAGGGATTCCTCCCCCCTTCCCGACGATGGCACCGCGGATCTGCTCATTTTTTATTTGAATTTGGGAGTTTCTCTCTCTAGGTTTTTCAAGAGAGAGAAACTATTTTTAACATTACACATACGTAAGTATTACCAGACATGCAATTACATTTTATATATATAACAAACTCATGGCAAAATAAAAAAGAAAAAACTATATTATCATATAAGCTTATTTATCTGTCAATATAAGCCCAAGCTTATTTATCGGTCAATATAAGCCCACATACGACGAATATTTTTGTTTCTATTGGAATAAGTAGAAATCCAAATCTAATTACCAAAGTAGCTGGAAATGGTACAAAAAAAAGGTATTATCCATGCATGCATATATGTTTGTTCTATAAATTTTGAAGGAAAAGTCGTAATCTTATTACCAAAGTAGCTGGAAATGGCACCCAAAAAAAGTATTACCCATGCATATATGTTTATTATAAATTTTGAAGGAAACAAACATGTTTTCTTTTTCTTGTTTGTTGAATTATTTAATTATTTCCGAAGTTTCTTTTTAAGAATAAAAAAATTCATATATGGAAAAATGCAAATATTTTTGATTTTTCATTATTTTGACTTCTCTAAGATATTGTAAACATTCAAATTCAAAAGGTTATAACTGGTTGGTCAAACGATATGACCAGGTACACCCTACAGTTTGAATAGTCTTTAGCATTAAGGTATACCTTAAAAACCTTGAGGTGTATTTTATTTTTATTTAGGAGTTCCTGACATAATTAGCATATCGCCGTTTTCATATTTCTAAAATAGTATTCGAAGGTTTCATATTTTCAAAATTGAATATGTAACTGTTTAAGTTATTCCAAAAAAACATACGTTGTTAGTTTCTATTAATTTTTGGACAGCAGAGGGTAGAATGATCAATTTTTCAAGGCCGCTTCAGTACTTCTTCTTCTCATGGCTTTTACTTTTCTCTCTAGCTAGTTATTTTCTTTCTTTCCATAACAAAAACCTAAGCTGGAGCTAGAAAAGTCTATGGTGGAACACTTGATTTTGTGAAATCGATGGTGGGAAACACAATGGAGGACGGTGGAACTTCAGGAGTTCCTTGCAGTCAAGAAAAGTACGATATTGTGTAGAAATTTGTAATTTTGTGTTCGATGGTGGGAAACACGATGGTGGGTTGGATTATGGTTATCTTGGTGTTGTTCTTGTTTCTTGCGGTTGATTCTTGATCTTATTCTTTTGGTTGATGATTTCTACTAACTTATGGGGGTTTTTTATTTAAGGGATACTAATTTAGGGTTGAATTAGGATTTCTAATAATTTAAGGATTATTCTTGATCATGTTATTTTGATCTGGTTGTCTTGGTGTGGGATTATTGTTAATTTAGTGTTGGGGCTAATTTTTGTTGTGATGATGCTACATTTAGCCATTTGTTATGGTGCATATTGTATAACAGAGGTGATAGAGAGAGTCTCGGTGGTGTTGTTGTATAATTGGCATTGGAGAGCAATATCAATGACTAATAGAAAGAAATATGAAAGATAGAAAAAGAAGAGTTTCATAATTGACTCAGGGGAGTGTACACTAGATGACTTGAGTGAGATGTTTCATGGTATACTACCACATCGTGAGGGTTATACGATGAAAGTAACTTATGAAAAGTTTGATCAGACATCACCTAAATAGTATGAAGTGATTAAACATGATGAAATATGAAGAACTATGGAAGTTGCATTTGGAGAATAAGAAATACTAGTAACTTATGAAAAGTTTGATCAAACATCACCTAAATAGTATGAAGTGATTAAACATGATGAAATATGAAGAACTATGGAAGTTGCATTTGGAGAATAAGAAATACTAGTTATACATATCTTTTAGGCCACCTAAAACTATAGCATAGTTTGTGTAAATGCAGGTAAAACTATTCAGGGAAGGAGGACTAGTTATCATTTAGGATGCGGGCCTATACTTTCTAAAGAATTGGTTGAATCTAGCAATGATGAAAGTACTTATGTGAGACAAATTGGCTTCCATCAAGACAGAATAGCTCAGATACAGATTAATGCATCAGAAGCATACATGAATTCAAATAACAACAATCAGAGGCTCAGGCATAGCTTAATGCAACAACAGTAAATGCAAGAGTTGGCAATCATAGAAGCTCTGTAGGTTCAAACAGTCTCAAGAGTGCATATATGCATGGGATCAACTAAATTTGGATTCAAACAGTGAAGAAAATGCAAATGAATAAGGTGAGACAAGATTGGAACATGGTGAAGAGGTAGCTACATCAGCAACTGATGCACTACTCAGTTATGAGCCTAACTATGAGGATAGTGATGATGATGATGATCCAGATTATGCAGACAGTGAAGACAATGATGATGAGGAACAGGGAGAGGAAGAAGAGATACAAATTGAAAATGAAGAAGCTGCAGTTGATGAGGCAGATGACTGTTACTCTGAAATTCATACCACTCATTTGACAAAGAAGAAGAAGAAGAAGAAGAAGAAGAAGAAGAAGAAAGAGAGAATGGTGAAGCTGATAATGATCCAGATTATGCAGAAAGTGAAGACAATGATGATGAGGAACGTGGAGAGGAAGAAGAGATACAAATTGAAAATGAAGAAGCTACAGTTGATGAGGCAGATGACTGTTACTCTGAAATAAGAAGAAGAAGAAGAAGAAGAAGAAGAAGAAGAAGAAGAAGAAGGGAGAGAGAATGGAGAGATACATGAAGAGAATGAATTTCTGATCGTTTCCTGAAAGGAAATCATGTTCATCAGGCCTTAATAAGCTTGGACTGGTCCCAACCTATCATTCTGACTACACTCGGTGAACTCGTGACTTATCTTCTATGTCGAACGTGCTAAAGTTGTGAGTATTGATGAAAGAAGTAGGCTCTTTCCAACCTCTCTACCCCCTCCCCCCCCCCCCCCCCCCCTCACACCACTTTCTTTAAGAAAAGCTCTTATGGGTGTCTCCCTAAGGGCGAACTCAAGAATAAAGCAAGCAAGACTTATAGCTCTTGAGCCTACGATGATTGACAGAAGAAGCTAAAGGAAAGGTACAGTTAGGCCCAGTGTGGGATGATAATATGGAGAGATATTGGAAGATCATATTTTCCGCTATGTACTTTAGAGGAGGAAGATAAATGGATCTAGCACGGCTCACCTACAGGGAAATTCTCCTTCAATCTTGCTATGGTAGCTGTAAGAACTTTATCTGCATTAGTTAGTTGGTTTGAGGAGGTATGGTTATTACAATCCTTTGTTTACAAATATCTTTTGCAATAAAACCAAATATGATTGAGAGACACAAAATCAGATAAGAAGAAGAAGAAGAAGATGGAGAAAACCAACAAATAAAAAGAAAGGAAAAAGAAAACAAAATTACAAACCAAACAATTTGTGTCGAGGCTTGTGTACCACACAATCTCCTTAAAACAGATTTCGCCTCGTCAGGGTGCTGGAATTTGCGTAGGCATCTGTCTCCCAGGATGCACCGACAGAAGAGTTGACGTAGACACAATGTCTCGCTCTCGAATTGGATAGCATTTGAAGTCTATCACTGAACTACCGAAGAATGAAACTTGACTTGAAGCACAGAGAGGGGCGCGGGGGGGCGGGGAGGGGAGAAGAGTTTCTGGTGTGTTGATTCAAGGAAGAGGGAGACCCCTATTTATATGGCCAACGTAAAAATCGTAAAAGCAGACAACTCATTGATTGCATCCACTGTAACGACAGACAACTTCTTTAATGTACCGACTGTAACGGCAGATAGAAGCTTGAATGCACCACTTCTGCATTTATTTCAGCTGTTACGAATAAAAAATATAGCAAAAAGATGATCTGCATGGGGTGGGGTTCATGTCGGTCTAGCATTCATGTCTGCAGGACGTGCGGGCGCACACAAGCCGCATGTAATCCAGTCCGAGATTTGCACTCCCTCTTCGCGCGAGAGAGAGAGTCTCTTGGCTTTCTATCTTACAATGCCAAGAAATATGTTATTATATATCTTCTAATTCATTTTATTTTTCCGAAGTGGGACTAAAATCCCTTAACACATTTTCAGAAATGAAATCATCTCACTTAAGGAGACAATTTCTTATTCACCTCTTAACCGTTTTAAGAAAATAAATATATGATTTTGATCTACTCATCAAGGAGAACACAAATCAATAAATATCTCTCACTAATTCATAGTGGATCTTACTCAAAAAATTGCCTCAAAATGTTTCGTAAAATGGTGTTAATACACCCATTTTCTACCCGTGGGTCCCACTTCACTCACCTAAGATGACATTTTGTGTTGTACGGGCATTATCTAATAGACTTCCAACTACTGAAAGATTAATACATTTGAATATTTTGCATGACGATCGTTGTGTGCTGTGTGGTAATGCAAATGAAACTATCGACCATCTTTTTTTTGAATGCAAATATTCTATATGGGAATTATGTCGGCTGAAGCTTGGAATCCCTTTTTATGGTAGTCAACCACTCCTTCATGAGTTGCAGACTATCAAAGTAACCCTTAAAAGAAGAACAAAGTCGTTTGGCTAAATTGGTGATATCAACTATCGTGTGGCATTTATGGCAAGAAAGAAATGAGAGAATCGTTAGAAGTGAATCAACTCACAAAGTCATGTTATTCAAGAGGCTTGCTGGCACAGTTAGAGCATACTCTTGCAGGAATGTAAACACTACAAAATATCTGTGAAAACCCGGCATATCCACCCCAGTGTTTGGGTAGGTTCACCGGGACATCCCCGGCATTTTCTAATAAACGCCAGCGGGCTATTAAAACCCCGGCATTTGGAAACGCCGGGTATAGGGTATATTACTATATATCCTCCCTCCCCCAAAAACTCCCAGCTGCACTCTTTATTTCGCTCTTCATGCTCAATTTTGCCGCCAAAATCTCCCTCTTCGATCTACTAATTTCGCAGCCAAAATCCCCCTCTTCGCCAAAATCTCCCTCTAAATCCGCGTCGCTATCCTATTTCAACTCCGAAACCCTATTTCCTGAATCCCCCTCTTCGCCAAACCCTATTTCAACTTCGAAACCCCCAATTTCTCTCCCTTCTGCCGCCATCACCGTTCGCTCTCACTTCCGCTGCCGTCGCCGTTCGCTCTCCCACCCACCGCCGTCGCAGCTCGCTCTCGCACTCGCCGCCGCCACCCGCTCTCGCTTCTGTCTCCACCGTTCGCTCTCACTTCCGTCGCCGCCCTCTCGCACTCATTGCTTGATCTTGATCCTTTATCACCTCTCTCCTTCTGAAACCTTAGGTATGGATTTGCTCATTACTCCTTTTGCATATTTAACTTTTCTATTTACACAAGCCTTACTTCTCTGTGTGTAAAGAGATGTTAAAGATAACATCTTTGCAGCTTTGTTAAGGGGGTTTGCAAAAAGTATGATTCCAAGTCAATATTATGTTCTCATAAGTGCAATATTGGAAGCATGCACAGTTTGTGGTTTGAATTGTTTTCTGCATTGCTTTTAGTTTGTTCCTAATCTTTTTGTTGTTAATTTGATTGCCTAGTACTTTCATTCCAACTGCAAATTTGAGAGATGCTGATGTAACCTGTATTATTAGGTCCTTTTATGCTTCTTGTTCTTGTTTATTTAGATAGATTAGACATTAGAGTTTACTAGGATTAATTGTTATCAAGTTGGGAGGTATTTTGCTAAAAGCATCTTAATATACTCTGAACATTCTAGCTCCTTAGTCACTAAGTCAGCATATATTCCTTATATATTAAGTTCAGTGAGTTGACTTATGAATTAGGCATCATTACTTTAAGTATTAGCGATACTCAGGTCTTGTGGAAGCTCCGAAATTATGTCCTCTTTCTACAAGAAAATGTTATTCTCCTAAGTAGTCTTGGTTTATGTCTTTGATAAATGAGCTAAGTGGCTAAGAAAAACAGAAGAAACAACGAAAACAGTAAAAATATTGTTTTTGACTATAGTTTATCGTAAATTTATTGAGAAACTACTATTACGGTAGTAATATAGAAATGTGATCTATGGTTCAAACAAATATATATGTAAACCGTTTATGCTGTCAAAGCTAGGTGTCATTGTGTCGGTGATATAGAATTTCAAACTGCAACTTTAAAAGTAGTTTTAGTGAATGGGGAAAAAACATTGTGGGAGAATTTTACTTTTGTATAAAATCTTACTATATATTTAACGCAGTTTTGCGCATTACTCCCCCAACAATTCTTGCACCTAATTTTTTTTTACTTTGTTCAAAATTTACTTTAATGTCTTTGCTTTATCATTTTTTAATGTCTTTGCTTTAATGTCTTTGCTTTAAAAGTAGTTTTAGTGATAGATGAAGTTTAATGTCTTTGCTTTATCATGAAGTTTAATTTGTATGAATTTGTAAACATGTTTGAATTATGCCACGAAGAAATAGGGAGCCTAGTCAGGAGCCTCTCAACGAAGGGGGTAGTCAATATGAGGTGGGTGAAGGGAGCACTCAGTCCCCCAAAAAGACTCGGGGAGCGACGAAGAAGGCCAATGTTTGGAGGCAACCAGAGTGACAAAAAATCATCGTGGAGGTGAACGAGGATAATCAGCCCGTGGGTAAACATGCCATAACTTTGGCATCGTTCATTGGCGTAATTGCTTGGAATCCGGAGTATCTTCCTCTTTCTTATGATCGATGGACAAAGATTCCAGCTGCAACACGGGCTAGAGCCCTTGAAATTCTGAAGGTAATTGCTCATGCATTTAATCTAGTGATTTCTAGCTCAATTATATAAAACTAGTTGAAGAATGATGATAGTTCACACTGTTTACTGGAAACGAACTATGTGATGGGGTTAAATGAGAATATTGATATGGGTAAAGTGGCAAAGTGTTGAAAGTTCAAAATGAGTGCACTGAGTATGGTTTGACATTGAGTTGCATATATAGAAATTCAGTGCATAAGATGTAATGAGTTGCATATATAGCAACTCTAGTTGCATATATAGCAACTAGAGGTCCTCATAAGATTGGTGAAAAAAATACCATTTGATGAGTTGCATATATAATAGTGGTATAAGAATACAACATATATATTATTGTGTTTGTTAGATCGTTTAAAATGCAGTACACGTTCCATAAGATGTAATGCATAAAGCCTTTTTCATCTATCAAAGATCTTTAATTAGTTACAACTAAAATGTATGTGTATTCTGTATCTTTTTATTAAAGATATTACAGATGCTTAACAGCGAAATGTCATTCCAGTTCACTACCCAAAGAAGAAAGATTACTACCCTTAGCATAATAAAAAGTTAGAAGTTGAAGAAGCTCATCTGTCAAATGATTAGTAAGTAAATGGCATTCTGATCATTTGGTGAACAAGATCCAATATTCAAGTCCATACTACATTAGGGCACTTCACATGCAATGTGTCTTCTCTATCAGAATAATGTTTTGAAAATCAACCCAAAGTAATGTTTTGAAGATTTCTTTCTTGTAAATTGATCTGACAAAATTATATGGTAGAATTTAGGGAGCATCTAGTTATTTGCTAATAATTTGTATGCTGCTGTGTTAATTTTATTGCTATATCTTATGGTAAAATAATGTTTTGAAGACTTCTAATCTATAGCTTTGACTCTTGTTCCTATACAGTGCAAATTTGATTACCCGGCAATTCTTGATGCCGACTGGGTAAACAAATCTACGTCCAAGAAGTGGAGAGATTATAAGTGTGAACTGAAGGCGACATATTACGACGAGAACCAGAATATCGCCGAGAATGTAAGAGTTGTCCCGAAAGGTGTCGTCCGTTTAGATTGGGAATACCTTTGTCATTTTTGGAGTACACCGAAGGGGAAGGTAATCGCAAATATTAATCTCTGTTCATTTATTATTGATTAGCCATTCAAATTCTGTTTGTAATAATTACAAGTTGGGCAGAAAATGGCTGAAAGAGGTCGTGCCAGCCAACAGGAACAGGACGTGTTACACACATCCGGAGGTTCGAGCTTCGCAAGGCTTCGTGCGATAATGGTAAGCGTCGCATTTTTTATATCATTTGTCATAAAATACTTTATCGATGTTTTGATATTTCCCTTTGTACTCTAATATATAGGACGTGGAGGAAGGAGGTGGGGACTCGTACTGAGATTTGGAATTCTTCGACGCCACCCACATGAACTCACAAGGCATGTTTGCATCTTCAAAGGCAGCGAAGATTTCGGTAATCGTTAAATATCTTAAATTGGCATATTTGATTTTTAATTTGCCTTAGAAATAAATAATATATCACATGTTTTTACAATATGTTTTTTACAGACCACTGCTAGAACGAGATACGTCGAACTCTCATCTGCAGTTGCCGACGTCTCTTCCACAGCACCCATTGATATAGTGCAACTTCAGCACCAAGCCTTGGTTGAAAAAATGGGCCCAGATCGCCATGGTCGTGTGCGTAGGAAGGGATTAGGACCCACACCCTCTCGATCCCGTACTTCGTCATCTACACAGTCCGATCCTAGAGATGAGAAAATACAATTTCTCATCTACACAGCCATAAATAGAGTATGAGAAGAAGAGATAAAACTGTATTAGATAATTGGGGTTCACTCTGAGGGACCATGTTGTTGAAGAATCTATCCCACAACACGTAGTGCTAATAGCGGAAACACACCACAAGCAATGAAAACTCCCAAGACTTAGATGAACAATGAAAAAGTCACCACAATAATGCAAGAACCCACAAGAACACAATCAATATGCAGAGATAACCAATACTTCTTATTTTCCAAGAAATACAAAGATTACAAAGAGATTACAACTCTCAATCTCTCTCTCTCTCACCTTTGAAACACTCAGCACAATTCCCTCTTGAAGTTGAACAATAATAACGGCTCACCTCTTGATTACACAAATTGATCTTTTCAAATATCTAAACCCTAGAGTCTACATCCATATATATAGCCCTCAAGTAAATCCTAAAAGATAAACACAAACCTAGCAATTGGGCCTTTAAACTCGTAAGCCCAAAAACAATCAGCTACCGAACCGCAACGTGTAGAGTCAGACCTGAGACTCGACCGGTCGACTACACCCTCAAGGTCGGTCGACCGTCCTTTCCTCTGTTGGACTTGTACACTCGAAGAACTCTCAGCAGCTAGGATCGGTCGACCGCAACTCTCCCGGCTACACTTCTTCTACTTGTTGTTGTCTTCCATTGCTGTCTTTGTCTCCTCCTCTTCTTCTCTAATTTCAAGTACCCTGTGCCTACGTGTATTTGAGTCCGAAACCCTAACAATCTCCCACTTTGACCAAATACACCACGCTTCAAAGTTATTGCAATCTTTACCTCGCATTCCCGCTTTCATGGAAGACCCAAGTACTCCCCACTCTCATGAAGAGAACCTCCACCACTCCACCACATGGAGTGCACCAATCACCCCTCATCGCCTCATGAAGGATGTGCTCCACCAATCGCATAAAGCACGAATACCGGAGAAACAATCTCCCATGTCGGATTTCGTGTTATGAGACTCCCCAACTTATAGAATCTCTATCAACACCGGACATGGTTCAAAACCTCTCAATGAACCCTCTACATTAGAAGTCTCTGTGGACGACACCTCCACAAGATCTGCAGACTGTTCAACCCCTACAGTCCTAATTCGGTTACCCTCATCGACATCACCCCGCATATCGATACCAGTGTTCTCTATCACACAAGAGCGACTTGAAGCTTCAACTACCAATTCGCAAAGTATCCTCACCGCAGCAACGTCTTACCCTCTAAGATCACTTCCATGGCCAGCAGCTCCCACTAAATTAGTAACCTCCCCTCCACAACTGAAAGAACTTGGTTGCACCATACACAACCTACTACTCAATTCCGGTTGAGAGTCAACTATAGGAGAAACTCCCCTCACGTCTCTAAGAAAATACAGTGTTCCCTCACGCTTCCCTTTTTCAATCACCCTTGAACCTGCAGCTATACACCACTCCCCACTACCAACTGTAGTAGACAACCCCTCTTCGTCTAGCCTTCCAATCGAGATATGATTTTCCTTCAAGTCTAGAACATGCCTTGTCTCCCGCAAGACAACACTTTGATCATCAATGGTTTTCACGCAAACAGTACAAACCCACGTACAGGACACCGGTGACCATTCCCCACGATCACATCTCCAAAAGAACCCTCCTCGTAGTCATCAAATACCTCTCTCCTCCGAGTGCAATGAAAAGTAGCTCCCGAATTAATATACCAATCTTGAGTGCCCAACTCCTCCCGAGCTAATAAGCATAAATCCTCAACAAGCCCCACTTGAGCTTCCTTTGGAGTATCTCTCTTCGGTTACTCCTGCTTCTTATTCTTCATATAAGCCTTGTAACTGCGCATTATGTGAACCTTCTTGTGACAATACCAACACTCAGGCCCATGTCCCCTATCGCTGTCATCAGACCCACTCTCAGATGAACTACTCTGATCCTTTTTTCTTCGACTGCTCTTAGATCTACCACGTCTCTTCTCAACATACATTGCAAAATCTCTAGAAGATGATGATGGATATCCCCCATTTTTCACCCTTCTCACCTCCTCGTTCAAAATGCTACTCACCACATTCTGTAGAGTCGTCGAATCTGTTATAATGCCTGTAATAGTCTGTTTCACCGTACCATAACTATCGGGTAAAGTAGATAGAAGTAACAATGACTGTCCTCTCTCTGAAAACTTCAAACCTTCAGCTTTCATCTGGTTGTAAACCATACAGTAATTGTTCACATGCTCTCCTACTGAACCCCCTTCCCTTCAACTTCATATTAACCAATTTCTTTAGATGAAGAATTTGATTAGATGCCGACGGTTTCTCATACATATCCGTGAGAATCTCCATAGCCTCCTTTATGGTCTTTGCCTTCGAGATATAAAATAAAGCCTTCCTATTCAGCCCCAACTGAATCTACTACAACGCCTTCTGATCCAAACAATTCCAATCCGCCAAGACCTTCGCATCCTTGTCTGCACCTACCAGCTTCTCATCAAACAACGGACCATCAAGATCTTTCTAACGAAGATATGCTATCATCTGAATCTTCCACATCGCGAAGTCACTCCCATCGAATTTCTCGATCTTCATCTTGTTATCGGCCATCTCGAACCAACTGCTCTGATACCACTTGTTGAAGAATCTACCTCACAACTCGTAGTGCTAATAGCGGAAACACACCACAAGTAATAGAAACTGTAATACCCCGCAAAATAGCATGTGGCTATTTTTGCATAGTAATCTGTGCACAGTCAATAATTGCACACAATTACATATTTTTCTAATGATAATCAGTTTTAATTGAGAAGTTATGGATATATGAGCTATTGTGAACCCGATAAGGTAAACTCGGGATATCTTCTCAATCGAACTATAGATTGTCCTGATTGTTTTGACCAGATAATATATATATATATATATTGGTTATTTAAAACCAAGTTAGTGCTCGAATTGTTTTGGTGCATGATTATTGAATTGAATAACCATAAGGGTTAGGGTATGGTGACCTAGGGTTCCTTGACATAACCTAGGATTAGGAATCCTAGCATCATGTGATCATGGCTTGGATCTTGATGAAGATCCAATGGTGGAAACAATTCACCATGTGTGTTAACTTTTGAAGGAATGAGAAGTTTCCAAGAAACTTTAGGGTGTTATGTTGTCTTCATCTCATCCTTCCATCTTCACTCAACCCCACTCCACCCCAAACCCTAGCCTCATTCTATAAAACCCCTCCATTCATCTTCTCACTTCTTCTCATCTTCTTGTTTTGTTTGTTTCAAAAAAAATAAAAGAGAAGGAAAGAAGGAGAAGAGTTGTGGAGCTTCTACACGATCAAGGAACAAGGAAAGGGAAGCAAGCAAAAATTACAAGGAGGAGTCTTCTTGCAACAAGGTGGGTGATTCTCTAAACTCTAAAGATTAGTTTTTTTTTATGTGTATGTAATTTTAGCATGTGGTAGAAGCTAAGAGAAGCTTGATTATAATGCATTAGTTATTGACATGCTAAGAAAGAAATTTTTTTTGGTATGGTAGAATATCTATTTTCATGAATTTTGTTAAAGACACAAGTATAAGCATGTGAGTTTGAGAATTTCTAGCTCTCAAATGGTTGAGAATTTTGGACTCAAATTTTTAGGGATTGTTTTTCTATGTATCTAGAGCTTCCATGAATTTTTTTTTACAATATTTGGAGGCCATTTGATATCCCAAACACTTAGTCCAATTTCGGACAAAGAGCAGTCAAAAATCTGCTGACTGTGTGAGACTTGTTATGACTTTCCGAAATCATAACTCAATATTGATTGGGTATTTTGAGCTGAATTTTTTTTGGATACTTTTGTATGTGTCTAAAAATATATTCTTAAATTTCATAATTTTCTGAGGTCATTTGATTCCTCAAAGAGTTTGTAGATTGCAACTGGTCTGGAAGTTGTAGCTGAAGATGTCTGTTTTTAGACTAAAGTTCATTTACTCATAAATACTTTTGTATCTATGATATTGTTATGAAATTTTTGCAGTAGCTTTCATATGAGTCTACTTCATGATTCTCAAATTTTTAGAATTTTTAGATGACACTTGATGAGGTTTCAAAAATAAATAGTGTGAAGTGAAAAAGACCCTATTGAAGAGCAGCTGAAATTTTATGCTATGTTTGAGGAGTCACAACTCTTTGTGTAGGATGAATATAAGTGCAAAATTTGGACACAAAGAAATGGTATATGTGTGGGTTAAGAATCTAAAATTTCATGAGCTTTGGACTTAGGGTTGATTTGTTATGAAATTTAAAAGTAGACAAGGTTCAGCCTAGCTCAGATTAACTAGTCTGTGAAGATGTGTAGTTCTGGAATTTTGGGTTAAGAATTTGGAGGATTGATCAACTAGAGAATTGTAGTGGAGAGTCGTAGATTTTCAAAACATCTGGAATTATGAAATTCCACTTTGTAGGTCGAAATTTATAATTTTCCGAAGACTGGGGCATATCCAGTCTTAGTCGAGACTGTGTTTGCTAAAAGAGCCAATTCTTCCCTGTTTGTGCACCTGATGGAATATTGTGCTTTTGAGGGCTCTAGTGATAGAATCTTGGGATGTGTTCCACTAGAAAGTTTTAGTATACACTCCCTCCTTTTCATAGAATCCGGAATCGAGTGATTCCGATAAGTGAGCAAACTTTTATGCTATTGGAGAAGTGCAACAAGTGCATGAAAGATGTACAGCTGAGAGTATATGGGATTTTTATAGTATCAAGATGGTTGAATTTGAGGAAATGATTAACTAGAGATTTGTAGTATATGGTCTTAGCTTTTCAGAATGGGTGATATCAAGAAATTCCGAATTAAATCTTGGGAGATATGGATGTTGCAAGTTCAGCAACCTGTTGCCTTGATCGACTTCAAGCATTGTTAACTCGGGGACTCGAGCTCCATGGGGAATTCGAGGATATTGTATACTAGGGAATTGCAATAGAGTCTCCTACCCTTCCAGAAAACCAAATTTTGTTGGATTTCGATGAGTGCAGCTTGAGTCACCACAACGGCTTATGATTGGAAGATTGATAAGGAATTTCTCTACATGACGCAGTATGGTGACCTTGAGCTATTAAATTTAAGTTGTCTTTAACACTTCATTTGGAACATAGACAAGTTTCCTGTGCTTAGTACTCATGGTGGACATGAGTGAGTTGAGAGATAGCTATGTTCGATTTATGATTGGTGTCTCGATGCCTGAGTCTGTCAATGGTCAGAAATTGGTGGTTTTGTGTGTTCTTACCTTCATTCAAATTATATTGCATCATTTGGACGCTGTTGGACTACTCGCTGAGGGTCACGGGCCGGGGTTATTAGTCGATGACCTGTGAAGGTATTGGGAATCGGTGGATGTGATTCCCATGATTAATTGTTATTTTGACAAGACCAGTCAGGCTCAGCATCGGTTGATACGACACTATGTATGATTTGAGTAATAACATGTTTTCAGTAAACTGCATTGTTTAATTTTCCTTTACTGTTTGCTTGAAGACCGGATTGATGTTAGGGGATTCCCTATAATCCTACTTGTTCTAAGAGTAGCACTAGGAGGTATTAACCAGGGTTGTCTTTTCCTGTCATTAGGGATACGTACTGTTGTGCGTATCTCGTACTGTTGATTCCTGAAGTGTCGTAGTAAGAACGGGAGCTTCCTGTCGGATAGGGGGTTTTTAGATCTTCGAGGCCGTCATGTTCTTATGTTGTGTGGACACGAACTGACCATGGGGCTACGTCCCATGCATCTTCGGTACCATAGATATGTAGTTGTATATCTGTAAGTTCATCATGGACATTTGGTATGATTTGATTTGGGGCACTAGTGGCTACAAGATACCATTGCATCTATATTTAGCAGTAGTAACTGCAGGATTCACCAGCCACGATTGTATCTATCAGGAACAAAAAGAGTACAATAGTAGAATGCATTGCATGGCGAGGGTTCGAATCCCTGAAAATGGGAGAACGGATTGATCTGGAGCATATGTAGTATGAGATGCATGTGTATCCAGAGTCTTGATGACATTAGATTAAGTGCATTTGTTACTGTACTCTGTATTGTGCATTAGACTTTAGGCCATGGCATACACGAACACTAGGAAAATAGGAAGCACGTTTCTTTTCCATTCGGGATGATTCGTCGATGTGCTAGTTGGAGATCATTGTTTCTTATCAGTATTGAGTCAGTAGGATTACGGACGTGCCCACTCAATTAGGTATCGGATGTCGGGTCGCGAGTGCAGGAGAGCCAAGATCAGTAGGGTATCCAAGTGGAGTGGCAGTTTACATGCCTACCCTTCTAGCGGGTGCAGAATTATCAGAGTCACGCAGCGGAAGGCTCTAGCCGAGGGCCAAGCCCCAGCGAAGCAGATCGACCATCCAGCGGAAGCTCGGCGGTAACCAGTCGATTACCAATCCGGATGACATCTGTTAGCTTCACAGGAAGAGTCTGGATATTTCTGTAAACAGATGTAATGGGTTTATGTAATTTGTATTCCTTGTTCAAGAACAAGATAGTATTGTAACTAATGATGTAATAACTCTGATGGCAATAAAACTTTTTAAATTTCCGTATTATTTACTGTGTTGAGATGCATTTGAAGGAAAAGATTCTGGTTGTGTCACGGATGTCCGGTAACTGGGATCCGGGACGTTACAGAAACTTCCAAGACTTAGATGAACCAAGAACAAGGCACCACAATATATGTAAGAACCCACAAGAACACAATCAATATGCAGAGATAACCAATACTTCTTATTCCCCAAGAAATACAAAGATTACAAAGAGATTACAACTCTCAATCTTTCTCTCTCACATTTGAAACACTCAACACAATCCCCTCTTGAAGTTGAACAATGATAACGGCTCACCTCTTGATTACACAAATTGATCTTTTTAGATATCTAAACCCTAGAATCTACAGCCATATATATAGCCCTCAAGTAAACCCTAAAAGATAAACAAAAATCTAGCAATTTGGCCTTTAAACTCGTAAGCAAAAACAATCAGCCGCCGAAGTCGGTCGACCGCACCCCCAAGGTTGGTCGACCGCAACGTGTAGAGTCAAACCCGAGACTTGACCGATCGACTGCCCCCCAAGGTCGGTCGACCGTCCTCTCCTCTGTTGGACTTGTACACTCGAAGAACTCTCAGCAGCTAGGGTCGGTCGACCGCACCCCAAGACCGATCGACCGCAACTCTCCAGGCTACACTTCTTCTACTTGCTGTTGTCTTCTCTTGCTATTTTTGTTCCTTTCTCTTATTCTCTAACTTTAAGTACTTCGTATCTAAGGATATTTGAGGTCAAAACCCTAACACCCGTGACTTTCTTGTACTTTGACTTAGGTGCTATATGTACTCTAAGGGGGTAGTGATGGTTAACGAAAAAAGTCCTCAACACCCTTCTATTTCCAAAGTGTTTTTTTTAAATAAAAAATTCATATATGACAAAACTCAGTATTGTGATTTTTCATTACTTTCACTTCTCTAGATATTGGAATTCAAAGGCAAAGAGTTATAATTGGTTGGTCAAATGATATGACCACATCATACAGTTGAAAAGTCTTTAGCATTAAGGTATACTAGTATTATACACGTGTTGTGCACGTAGGGAAAAATTGAGAGAATGAAAAGGGAGAAAAAAATTTACCTGCATGTGCGCTGCATGGGTTGGGTTATGGACAAAGGCCTTCTCCCATTATAGCAGTAGAGATAGAGATTATACACGTGCTATGCACATGGGGGAAAATTGGGGGGAATGAAAAGGGAGAAAAAAAATTTACCTGCACGTCCGCTGCACGGATTGGGTTATGGACAAAGGCCTTCTCCCATTATAGTAGTAGAGATCGTAAAAAACTTGAGGTGTATTTTATTTTTATTTAATACCTTGAGTATTTTCCTCTCTATTTTTGTGTAATTCTCAAATATGAGAATATGGCAAAATAACATATAGCAAAAAAAGAGATTTGCTACAGTCGTGATTTGCTATAATTTGATAAACGAATATTAAAAAAGGAGCTCAGACGAAACAACTTGTTTCGTCTTTTTTTTATACATAACGTATAAGTTAGTTAAGTAATGATTAGATATTAAAATAGGTAAATTAAATAAATTAAATATTAAAATATATACTAAGCTATCTAATTAATATACTAATCTAAGATTAACCTAAGATTTATTGGGCTAAAAGTTTACAAAGGAGCTGGACGGGACATGTTGTCTCGTCCAAGTCAATTTTGGCTTCAAACGGGACAACATGTCCCGTTTGACGATTTTTCGATTTTTGTTTTTTTTTTTCCAGACGGTACAACATTTGTTGTAAATGTTGTACCGTCTGATCATTAAAAAAAAGGGTCAGAAAAAACTTGTTTCGTCCGATCCCATTAAAATTAAAAAATAAAAGGATGGAACAACATGTTCCGTTGCATATATTTTGAGAATCGTCAATTCGTTTATCAAATTTAAGAAGCGATTGTAGCGATTTTATCAAAATATGGCAAAATAGCAAACGACTGCACACTCTTAATTCTTAAATATATGGGAATTTGGCAAAAATGAGAAACGACTGTGGATGCTCTTTGCTCCCGAAGAGTGAAGTGAATAAGTGTGATAGATATGTTACAATAATACTTTCCGTTCAAAAAACACATGCCTCTGATTGACCCCACAAATCCCTTTCATCTCCTGTTACATCTACTGCTAAATGAACAGACCTTAGAACACAACTCCTCAAAATCCAGAAAAAGAAACTAAGATAGAAATTATTTCTGCTTAAAATTAACTTTTATTTAATTGATGGGAGGATGAAAATTGAAGATCTATAAGAAAGGGTAGGGATGGCAACCGGGTCGGTTGATCTGCGACCAGCTTACGACCTGCCCACATGAACCCGGCCCGCAATTATGCAGCTCGGGTCCGGGTCAAACCCACGGTTATACCCGGGTCGACCCGGGTCGAAAAAGTCGAATACCAAACCCGCTCGACCCGGCCCGCTCGACCCGTTGACCAAGTCAAACCCGCCCGCCAACCCGCGGGTTGACCCGCGGGTTAGTACTCGTTTAGCCTGAACGGGTTGAACTGTCAGAAATAGACTGTTGGCTGTTTTTTTTTATTTAATTTTTTTTGTTTTTCGTTTGTTTTCCCCCCTACAAATACCCCCTTAATTCAATCTAAAAATTTTCACATCTTACTCTCTTACTCTCTCTACTACTAATACTCAATTCAAATCAAGTGTTTTCAACAAAGAAGTGAAAATTTTCGATCGTACCCAATTGTGTTGATTCAACTCTCAACTACGTCTACGTCAATTCCACCAATAAAGAAGTTCTCTATCTATCTTTTTCAAGTTTCAACGACTACCAGATTACCGACTACTCTCTACTTTTATTTTCTCTCTCATTTGTATATTCGATTATCCGCGAAGTACGGTATCAAAATTTCACAACCCTCCTATTGTCTTGAATTTTGTTGGATTCTAATTTTTTGTATCATGTTTGTTTGTTGGTTTTTCGCTTTTCTCTCTCTCTCAACCCTCCTATTATTTTTTAACATATACCTCCGAGATTGTTTTCTATTATTTTACATACACTAGTAAAATACTAGAAATCTTTTTTTTCCACATAAACTATTACCATGTCTAATAGCGGTCGTAACCAACATGGAAAAGATTCCATCGGTACTTCACCTCGGCCTCCAATAGTCCCACAAATTGAACCCGAATTTACACATAATCTTATGGTAGGAACTCACGATATTACTACACACAAAATAGAAGAAGAAATGTATAATGTTGACACACAACAAACCAAACCCACCAGTAGTAGAAAAACTAGGGAGAAACAAGTGATTGGCACAGATTTTATGACTATATCCCCGATAAGAATAATCTGGATGTAGGACATAAGATTTGTAAATATTGTGACAAGAGTTACAAATGGAAGAATGGTGAGGGAATATGTACAATTAAACGACACATTTAAAATGTACACAAAGATTTAGTATAAGACCAATAAGGCCAACAAAAAATCAACCCTAGGGCCGGACAAATAGATGGCCAATCCTATGATCCCAAACTTGTTTGTCAAAAAATGGCCCGACTAGTTATTAATGATGAGTTACATTTTTCCTATTCTGAGAGTAGGAATGTAGAGTCTTTCAATCAAAATGCACGAAATCCACATTTTAGAAGAATTCCTAGAAACACGCTAAAATCCGATTGTTTTAAACTTTACTACGAAATGAGAGACATTGTAATTGCACTCTTATATTCTTTAACTTGTAGAGTATCGTTAATTTCCGATTGTTGGAAAGGTTATAACGATATTCCGATGATGGGCATAACCTGTCATTGGATAGATAGTGATTGGATGATTCAAAAGAGAATCATCTCACTTGGGACTTTCCGTATCCCCATAGTGGACTAGTTATTGCAACACGTATTTTAGAAGTTTGTGATTTATATCATATTCGTGATAAAAAATTTACTATCAGTTTTGATAATGCATCTAACAACAATGTTTCGATTAGTACTTTAGAAACACAATTAGCTCATCCATGTAATGAATAGATGTGCGTGTCATATTTTAAATTTATGTGTATAAGATACATTGAAAGTAGTTAATTCATATATAGTTGCAATTAGAAATTGTGTACATTTTAATGCTTTGAGTGGTCCTATGCTTCAACACTACAACACACGCTGGATTTACCGGCATTTTTTTCTAATTTACACCGGCGTTTAAAAATACCGGTGAAACATTCACCGGCATTTTTAAAACCGCCGGTCCAAATGCTGCCGAAGCGAGCATCGCGGAATACTATGGGTCTACACTGGCATTTTTTCATGCCACCGGTAAATCTTGTGTATACATCGACGGCCGTAAAAACGCCAGTGTATGGGTATTTCTAAGTGCCATATTTTTCAGCTGATATACATTTATCGGCGTTATACAAACGCCGCCGTAGGAGCTGTAATTTTGTTTGGAAGCTATACCGGCGTTTGTAAAAATGCCGGTGTAGGTATATAATTTTTATAAAAAAAATTTAAAAAAACATGCAGCACTCTTACAATCAAAACCAAAATATGGAGTTCAAATTATTGAACTACAAACAGTGAAAGAGAATACTTTCACTCTCATATTCAGGCAAAAATGCTACTAAGTGAAATGAATCTTATACTTTTACAATACTCATGAGATATGATCCATCTCATCTCCAAATTCAGACAAAAAAGCATCTCCAAATTAACTTAAAACCCAAGCATCAACAAGAACACTAGCTTCTTTCCCGTTCACCAAAAAAGAAACCTTAGATGACAGTCAACCCATTTTGGTAAAAAAATCATGCTAAGATGACAATCAGATGCATGAATTCAGCTTCCTTAACAGTAAAAGAAAATGAAAATTTCCAGTATCTAAACATATATGTTTGTCTATTAATTCTTCATCCCAACTAAATCATTGATGTTTGTGGCTCCAAAAGAAACCTGCACAAGGTTTGTTCAGCCCATTTCTTGTATAGAATTGGAGCATTTTGGTATATATACAGCATCCTTAGTTGACAGTTAACCCATTTTGGTAAAAAAATCATGCTAAGGTGACAATCAGATGCATGAATTCAGCTTCTTTAATAGTAAAAGAAAATGAAAATTTTCAATATCTAACCATATATGTTTGTCTATCCCAACTAAATCATTGATGTTTGTGGCTCCAAAAGAAACCTGTACAAGGTTTGTTCAGCCCAATTCTTGTACAGATTTGGAGGATTTTGGTATACATACAGCATCCTTAGTTGACAGTTAACCCATTTTGGTAAAAAAATAATGCTAAGATGACAATCAGATGCATGAATTCAGCTTCTTTAACAGTAAAAGAAAATGAAAATTTCCAGTATCTAAGCATATATGTTTCTCTATTAATTCTTCATCCCAACTAAACCATTGATGTTTGTGGCTCCAAAAGAAACCTGCACAAGGTTTGTTCAGCCCAATTCTTGTACAGAATTGGAGCATTTTGGTATATATACAGCATCCTTAGTTGACAGTTAACCCATTTTAGTAAAAAAATCATGCTAAGATGACAATCAGATGCATGAATTCAGCTTCTTTAACAGTAAAAGAAAATGAAAATTTCCTGTATCTAAGCATATATGTTTGTCTATTAATTCTTCATCCCAACTAAATCATTGATGTTTGTGGCTCCAAAAGAAACCTGCACAAGGTTTGTTCAGCCCAATTCTTGTACAGATTTGGAGGATTTTGGTATACATACAACATCCTTAGTTGATAGTTAACCCATTTTGGTAAAAAAATCATGCTAAGATGACAATCAGATGCATGAATTCAGCTTCTTTAACAGTAAAAGAAAATGAAAATTTCCAGTATCTAAGCATATATGTTTCTCTATTAATTCTTCATCCCAACTAAACCATTGATGTTTGTGGCTCAAAGAAGATTTTAGATCCAGGATGACAAATTTTGATTGGGCTTTGAATGGAGATTCTAGTGATAGATCGATTCTTTGGAGCCCGACTTTCTAAAGAAAATTCCATTTGGAAGTATGCGGGTACATGTTTGTTGGATCACCAAAACTCCCATTTTTATTGAAGAAAAATAAAAATATGGCTCATATCAAGTGTAGTTAAGGAACTGTCATCGTGGAAGGAAACCAAATATAGAAGCCAGAAAGAGGAATGGTAGAGAATAAGGATACACCAGGCTAACATAGCGGTATTTTCCTCATCTCTCTCTCATCCCTGCTTTCTCTTCAGTAAACGCACATAAAGAGGCATCAGCAACAACAGCAAGAGCGACAAGAACAACAATAATAATAAATTATTATGAACGAGATGTCTCTATATGGGTTTCCAGATCTCCACTCCAAGTCGTCTCTTTCTAATCATAGGCCAATTAAGAACACTTGTTGACAGTCACTAAACAATCCAATCACAGCCTAATAAAAATTTGTGATCCTGGATCTAAAAACTTCAGAATTCCCAAAATCTGTACAAGAATTGGTCAGAACAAACCTTGTGCAGGTTTCTTTTGGAGCCAGAAACATCAATGATTTAGTTGGGATGGAATTACCCAAACCATGCTATGTTCACCAAAAACACTAGCTTCAACAAGAATCAACAAGAAGCTCGCCTAGCCGAAAATCAACAAGAAGAACCAACAAGAAGCTAGCTTAGCCGATAATCAACAAGAAGAACCAACAAGAACCAATGCCAGTTTATTAATTTACGATCATGCTCGGATTTTGCTAAAGTTTCAGCCGATAATCAAGAAGAACCAACAAGCCTCTTGAACCATCATGCTAAAGTTTCAGTTGATGAAAATAAAATCAACGAAGCTAGCTATCACATCAATCGCACCATTAGCACCCAAAATTGAGTATCAAACCATTACCACCCAAAATTGAGTATCACAAACGAAGCTAGCTATCCCTAAATCGAGATCTCCCCTAAATTGAGTATCAAACCATTACCACCCAAAATTCCCACAAACATAAACATCACAGAATCAATCGCACCATTACCATCACAAAATCGCACCATTACAATCAAACCATTACCATCACAAAATCAAGAAGTAGAAAGAGAGAGAGAGCGCGCGAGAGAAAGAGAGTATTTGCGATGAGAGAGAAATGACTGAGCGGGGGTCGAGGAAGGGAAGGAGGCCCAATGGCGTTGTCGACGGAGGAGTTGTCGAGGAAGGGAAGGAGGCCGAATGGCGACGGCACGGGGAAACTTAGGGTTTGGTAAAAAAAAACGAAATGTGCTAAGGGTTTCGCGGCAGGATTGGGGAATTAATCCCTGTATATTCACCGGCATTTTTATTAATAAACGCCGGTGAATGTGAGAGGATTTGTGGGGTATATTTCCGCTTTCTATTAACCGGCGTGTTTTTATAAAAACGCCAGTGAATATTATAATTCACCGGCATTTTTTAGAGGCCGCCGGTGTATAACTATACATTTTTGTGACCCTATCCTGGTCTTATTCTACCCCGGCACGATTGGTAAAACACCGGGAAAAATACGCCGGTAAATCCAGCGTGTGTTGTAGTGCAAGAATTTAAAGGATGATGTAAAGCTAGGGGAATATATTTTAAAAAAATTTCCGAAGATGTTAAATACCGATGAATTTCTACTTTCGATTTACTAAATGTTGTTACTCAATACAAAGAATTATAAACAATTTTTGTCTTGAAAAAAACATGAAATTTTTTCAAATGACACCCCAATCATGGTATTTTTCCGAATGTTTATTACGATTTTTGGAACCTTTTAAAACCGCAACTTTGAAGTTTTATATATCTTATGATTCTACTAATGGTAGTATTTTTATTTCAATCAATACTATGATGAAACTTTTCAAGAAATAATTTTGGACGAATACATTAGCCATATTGTTGTTCCTGTTTATAAAAAGATTTTGAAGTATTTTAATCCTCTTTTTATATTGTGTTGTATTGCTACTGTTATGGATCCTCGTATCAAATTATCGGGTACGAAAAGTTTGATTGAAATATTTTTTACTATACTTGGATATGATTCCGAATATGATTGTAATAAATTTTTAGCTAGTTTTGAATCGATATTGAATAACTTGTATGATTATTATGATAGAACTTTGCATCTAGTAGTACAACTAACATAGTTACTTCTTCTTCTACTACTTGTAGAGGTAAGGGTAAGAGTACATTAGTTCATATCACTGCTAATTTACATGCTCGTATTCAATCAAAAAAACCTAGGACTAATGCACCTAATGAATTAAATTGGTATAATCAACAAGATAGTAAGAGTTCTAGTGTAATGCCCTGATTTTTCATTTAATGAAAAATTATTTATTTTGCACGTAGTGTGCACGTGCAATATTTTGGTTAATATTTGCATCAAGATGAGTAAAGATATTTCAATTAGTACTTTTAATTATTTTGTAAAAAAGCCATATTTTAATTAGATTAAAAAGCCTTTTTCTTAAAGCCCAAAATATAATTTATTTATTTTATTTTAAAATAACTATTTTGGCCCACAAACTAAAGCCCATGGATTAATCTATTTTTATACAACTTGTCATGTAGAATACAATTTAAAAGTCTATTTTATTTTCAAAAAAATAAGATGTACAATTTTGGGCTTAGTTGCATGCACGTGCACTACACGTACACGTGCACTATGCATTCTTTCTTGTAGGCCGGTTGTAACTTTTGGAGGGAAACTCAAATTTTTGAGTGGAGTCATGGAGTGATGGTTATTGGATCATGGGTAGTTTGTGTAACTCCTCATTAAATCTCCAACAATTGTTCCTAACTCCTACTTCAATCCTAGCCATCTATTTCCCTTGATTTTTAGTATAAATACCCCCTCCCATGGCTAGTTATTTTTGTGCTTAATATTCTCTTCCAAACCTATAGTCTAATAGTATTATTTAGTAGTATTTTGTGAGTTAAAAGATTGAGAGGGTGTGGGATTGTGCTTGCATTCTAACAAGAAGAAGGAGAGGCCGGCTATTCTAAGGAGGGAGTTTCGGTTTTGGGTGTGTGCTTGGAGTTTCGTGTGCGCGCATCTAGGAGGAGGAGCCTTTCGTTGCAAGGACATCCGTCTAGGAATTGTTATTGTGTTTGTCTCTCCATACAAGGTGGGTAAATTTTCCGTATTTCTAATTAGGAATACATGCTAGATTAAATTAAATGAATGATGCATGAAAAATATTAATAAGAGTACACTCTTAATTGAAAAATTGACCTATGAATTGATTGGAATGTGAGTGTGCAATTGTATGTGATTTGATTAGTAAAAATCTAAGTTTGTATGGATTAATTATAACTATGGATGTTAAAGAAAGTCTCATTATTCTACATCACAAATTATGTACACAAAGTTAGTAGATTGGCAATGCTACTTCATGTGATTAAATGGATCTTTGTGTTATATTTAAATGAATGAATTGAGACATAGATTAGTATGTTTGGTAAAAGGTTAAAAACAGAGAATTAATGTGTGGTTTGCTAATAAAGAGATTAGTGGCATTAATTGTTGAGCAATGTCGAAAAAGAATTCCCTGGTAAGTCGACTTAGAACCCTTTAAGTCGACTTATGCCCTCCTTTAAGTCGACTTATGCTTTTATAAGTCAACTTATGTTATTTTCTTGAAATCATGAATATTTTTTTCCTCTGGACAGTCGACTTACTACAGTATAAGTCGACTGGTACTGATGAATTTTTATAAACTTGAATGTTCTATTCTTCTAAAAATACATGGGACTTTATAAAAATGATTTGGAAATTATTGCATGAAATAAAATGTGATTTGAGAACAAAATGTGTAATTAGAACTATGGTTTTATAAGTGTATTTTTGGGAAAATTATACCTTGCAAAAAGAACTTGAAATGAAGAAGATTAATATAGTAAAGATTGAAGTGATATTATGTGATGGATGTGATCTATTCCTAATTGGGAATAGTATGAAAAATACGAATTGTGAATATTCGTTAGTGAGGTAAAGTATTTCTCATTTTGAGAATAATGTGACAACTATGAAATGTGAATTATTCTCGTTGGAGAATAGTGCGACAAATTATGGTGTGAATAGAATGAAGGAATGATTCCTTAATTTGAGATTTTAACCTGTTCAGTCGACCGAATGTGTGTGACAGTCGACTGTATTGAACTTGAGAAATTACATAATTGCACTCTGCAGAATAGCCGACTGGGTTGAACGACAGTCGACTGCCCTGAAAATGATAATTGAGATTTTGAATGCTGCGGAACAGCCGACTGACCATATGCAGTAGTCGACTCTTCCGAGCGATTATTGAAGAGCTTTATTTGACTGAACAAGTCGACTGGATGAGCTCCAAGTCGACTGTTCAGAGTACTTTTGACATCTCTGAAATTCTATGAATTGTTTTATGATAAAGATTGTGAATTTTATGTGAATATTGGTCGTGACAGTAAACTCTATTGTCTTTACATGAACTCTTTTATACAAGAAATGAAGTGAATCATTTATTTGAATTACGAAAGCTATATAATTGTGGAACTATGGACATGAAAAAGAAAATTTATAGTGATTATGAAAAATGGACTCATGAGCTGGAAATGCTCAGATTATGTTAGAATTTGTGAATTGGAATTGAAATGAAAGAGTAGCTAAGTCTCCCCCGGCATTTGGAAAGAAATGAAATGAATATTGAAAAGAAAGACCAAGGTTGGTTATGTTGAAATGAATGAATAAGTCCGGTTCAGTGGAGAGGCTAACTCTAGAGCTTTGATTTTGTTCATGATTCTAATAAAAACTAAGGATTAGTACATAGTGGAGACGTGATGAAAGTAGGAGAAAAACACGAGTGAGGGCCATCGGATTTGCGGCGGAGAGTATTTCACAGGTTCTTCACGATGAGTCGTGACATGACGTGGATACGGCTCTAGGGTACCGTGGCGGCGGAGAGTATTTTACAGGTTCTTCACGATGCGTCGTGACATGACGTGGATACTGCTCCAGGGTACCGTCCCGGTGGTGAAGCTTGTGGGATGTTTGGTGACTGCATGAGGATCGTGTGCCATGAAGGAGGCTGAATTGCCACAGGTTCTTCACGATGAGTCGTGACATGACGTGGGATTCCCCTCCAGGTTTTCTGTACACGTGCTTGCACTCATAGATCATCTAGGATACCTACCGTAGTTACAGTAGTAGATTAAGTCATGGCGGGCGATTGAACCCTACAAAGATGAAGAACGATTAAGAGGCTTGCCCTCGGACCTATGTAGTATGGGATGCATAGAATCCGAACAAGTATGCATTAGTGTCATATTATATAAATAACTGCATTAAGGACTAAGTGCACAATCACAACACGACATCAATAGGGTAGTCCCTTTAGTTTGATATGTGACAAGTTTGTGTTTTGCTAAATATGGAAAATAAGTTATACTATTTCCGGCATAGAGGGGATGGCCGTGTATAATGATCGTCGGTTGAATAAACTGACGTACCCACAGTCTTATATGCAGGTAAATAGCTTGATAGAGATTAAAGAGGAACAAATGCTTAAAGATTACTCAATGTTGTTGTATATTTGTTTCCTTGTTGTAAATTTTACTTCCGCTGTGCAATGTAAAGTGTAATATTGATGTAAACTCTGATGTAAAGTGAAAAGTTTAAATTTCCTTGTAAAATTGTACTAAAAGAAGCGGAAAGATCCTGTAGAACATCTCGAATTCAGTGTATTTGGGATTCGGGGCGTTACATCTAGTACTAAGATTGAAGTGCTATAATGGTGGAAAGAACATGAAAACCATTTTCATATTCGTTCACATATGGCTAGAGATATACTAACTCCTCCCGTCTCCACAGTTGCTTCCGAAAGTGCTTTTTCTATAAGTGGCAGAGTTTTAAATTACAGGAATTGCTTGAAGCTGGATTCGTTGGAGAAACTCGTGTGCACTGAAGATTGGATGAATGCTAAAGGCAGGACTCAAGAAAAAGTGACATCTACATCAACAAGTCGAAGGAACTCCCCTAAAGTCCAACAACAAGATAAGGAAGTTTTAGGTGATGAGATCCTAGGTTTAAGTTAAGTAGAGGTGCACGACAGTAGTCCAATTCCCTCTCTTCAATCTAACTCTAGGCTATCTCGAACATTAGATTGTCCTCTGAAACATGTAATTGAATAAATTTTTATATTTTTTTAACAGTATTTGTATGTAAAAAAGTTGTAAAAATTTCATAGAAGTTGAAATGAATAATATATACAATATTCTTTAATTCTTAATCTCTTATACTTGTTGTACAATTTTTATGTTATATATTTTTTTATGTTAAAAGAGAGGGGGTAAAAACTTGTATTTTTATGTAAAAAACTTGTAAAAGAATCATAGTAGTTAATATAAATAATCAATAATATATGCATTTTTTCACTCTTATACAGTTACTAGGTTTGCACGTTGACACGTGCCTACGGCACGTCTTCGGAACGGTACACCTGGTTTGATTATATAAAACAGTTTTAGAGGTCCAGCAAATTAATTGAAGTAGGAAACATATTATATGAGGAACCAACATATCTACCTTTAAGCTCAACCATCACCTTCTTGATCATTAGCTTGAACATACCAGGAATGCATAAAATTTGTTACAAACACTGCATAGAGTTTTTTTTTTAACTTCAGCATCACTTTTACATGCTTGTAATAGTTATGCAATGACATGATCATATAGGTTTTATAGAGCTTACTCTAATCTCATAACCACTATGAGCATGTCTAAATACAATGGTAACCAAAGTGCAGGTGTAAAGGTATTTACAATACCAATAATCTAAACATTTATTTGTCTGAGACTTAGTTTGTAATTGAAATATATCTTATGATTATTTCAACCAAAATGTAATACATGAAGTTCTCAAAAGTCTAATCCAAGCTAATCATTTCTTTTATCTCTACTTTGTCTCTCCATTGCACCTTTATAAAAAAAACAGAATGGATCAATAACAAATTCACTTTAGCTGTCTTTCTATAGTGGAGAGTTTGCACCATTCACTGGTAAACTCCAGTCATCCCAATCCTATATATCCAAACATACACTAAAAGTTCTTATATTATGTTATCCATGGTTTCTAATAACCAGTGAAGGGAACACTTCACGATAGTGTATTCTCTTGTAGTAAAGAAATTAATGTTGCATATTTGTCAAGTTCTTTTAGGTTGCTGATCAGCTACCTGTCCTGCTATGGTTTGGAAATCCAAATTGAGGCCACCAAATAATCCATCTCTCACTTTGTGTACACCTTAATGTTAATCACCCTAGGGGGGGTGAATAGGGTGATCGTGCGGAATTAAAAACAATAAAATAAAGTAAAGTAAATGTAAGAGTGATAAGAAAAGCAAACACAGATGACGCAGTGATATAACGTGGTTCGACCCCTAGGTCTACGTCCACACCACCTACTTGTAACAATTCCCTGCCACAAGCGTTCTATTATACTCGAAACCCTTGTACAGTGATTCTCGGATTCAGGCCGAGAGACCTATTACACCCACAGGACTTCTAATCCAAATCCCGTCAATCTCACCGAATTGAAAAAAAAATGAAAAGAAAACTCAGGGTCGTTAATGATCTTAACTGAAGAATACAACCAAATAAACGCTCACACTCGGATTGATTAAATGAAAGATTAGTTCAGAAATTTTCTCAGAAGTGATTAAGTGAAGAAGACACAGTGAATTCGTTCAATTAAATAGAAGATGAAGTGTATCGATCAAAAATAGAAATGATACATTCCAAAATAGTATACAGCTCAGGTTACGGTCGACCGTAAAAAATGTTCGGTCGACCGTTCAACTCTTTGACGTAAGTCGAGTGATGAAAGGTCGACCGACATTACGTACGGTCGACTGGTCTTGGCTGTATAATTTCAATCCACTTTGTTTTCTTGCCATAAACTAATCAATTTTTAATCAATCATTTACAATAAATATCTCACGAAAATATTACTAAAAATTCAGTCTTGATAGATTGCTTGGAGGCCAATTAATTGAGAACTCTTTTTGAATATCTTCCTATTTTCCTTGTATATGCAATCTTCCTTTATTACTTTCCTTGTTTGTATATTTGTGAATCTCTCTTGGATATCTTTTTGATGTTATTTGATCTTGAAAACCTGATACACTAAATTCAAACTTATTAGTATGAGTGAGCACGTTTTGTGCACACCAAACTAAGAGTCAACAATCTTCCCCTTTTGGTGAGAACAAAACATGCATGAATATTTGAAAATTTAATACACAACATATGAATACCCCCCCCCCCCTGAATTTAGCACATCCTGTAGTACAAATTTTCATATAGATAAGGCTTTTAAGGGGGTGAATACTCCCCCTTAATATAATGCTACCTGTAATATAGACCTTAAAGAACAAATATAAGATACGGGTGAGAGTAATATACATAGTTGTTCATGAAATAATTTGAAAATTTATGAAATAATGAGAAAACATTTTGAAAATATTCTAAAAACAATTCTCCCCCTTTTTGGAACACACCAAGAGGGGATAAATGGAGGAGACATAAGTAAAATAAGCCCTGGAAAGTTCATAGAGAAAATCATCAATGAAAACACCAAAGAATAGGAGAACTTTTTAAGATATTACAATGAAAACAAACTTGTAATTTTTAAGAAAGTGGAAGAGAATCTTCTTACATGATACCGTTGATACCGACACTCTTTGCTATGCAGTGAGAGCTCTTCATAATATTATAGATTCGAGATTCTCCCCAATACACATGAAAGCAACAAAAAAAATCAAGATTTTGAGAAAGGAACATCGATTTTATAAAACTTTGAAAATATGGAACAGAGAGGGAACCGGTCGACCTCACAGTCGACCACAAAAAGAGATTTTGAAAAGAATCATTCAGTGTGCATATCGGTCGACTGCAAACTGCTATTTGTAGAAAAATTATCCGGAGAGCATGCCAGTCGACCGTACGGTCGACCGCAATAATGATGAACACAAGAATATTCACATTTAGGAGCAATAATCTTATTATAAATGCACATTTAAAAGCTCTATATGTGGTATTTAACTCTTATTTTCTCTTTTCAATAGGAAACAGCCGATAACAGCAAAACAAAGCAGATTCCAGATCAATACAGACTACAGCAGAGGCCAGTCGACTAATTATTCAACCAGGCGACTGGACAGAGAGTTTGCTAAGCTTCGGCACAGTCGACTTCTCCAAACACCAGTCGAATTGACCGAGAAATCGTGAAGCCACAGATGTCTCAGTACCAGTCGACCTACATCCAAGGCAGTCGACTGGTATGCGGCATAGTGAAAGGATAAGATGCAGCCGTATCTCAATCCAAATCTATCCAAACCCTGGCGATATGCGAATAATATTCTCCAACAAATCAAAGCTAGAGACAGGGGATTGGCAAGAGCACGTGGTTAACAGATAAGGAAGAAAAGAAGAAAAGAGAAAGTTATAAATCGTCGATCAAATAAGGAAAGAAAGAATAAAAAGAGAGTAACTTTCCTGAAAAAGGGGAAACCCTAATTCTTCAGCCGTGTTCTATAAATATCAGTAAAGGGATATCCTCTAGAGGCTCTCTGGACTCCATCTTTTGATCATCATCTTCCACAAACACCCACCACCGAATCACAAGAGTTCTGAGCGTTCAAGTAATCAACAGGGGTATTATTCTACCAGCATCGAGGAAGGAGATAGGAGATCAAGTATTCGAAGGCAGCCGACTGTGTGACAGCCAGTCGACCTCATTGCCGGACTTCATTAGTTTATTTCTTCTTCTTCTATTCTTTTATGTTGGTCATGTATTCGAACTTGTTGATTAATAAAAGTATTATTATGTGGAACTAATTTCATAGTTGGGTAGATCAAAGCCGTAGTTATGTAGTGCTATATTCTTCTGAATTCTTCTATTTACTTATTGATTGAATCTGATTGAAGCGATATAGATTGATGATAACCAAACTAGTTCTCGAAGTCTGAGAGCAGTCGACTGAGGTGAGAGCCAGTCGACTGACGTACAGAGCTTGAGAAATTCAAGTTTGCATTACCATCCATCTGAATCTGTTAGATGAGCATATTGAGACGACCCGTATCTCGTGCCCATAACTTGTAACAAAGGAATCTTTAGGGGTTCTTGGTTCAATCAACTTAAGGGATCTAGATCTGATACCAATTTCTAGAACCTTGAGTGTTTGTTCGTTTCCACTGATCTTATGTTTTCTTTAAGTAGATACCATGCTAAACACTTAATGAAAAAAACGAATTAGAGTAGATACCATACCTAATTCTTGGCTTAGGAAAACAGTACTTTAAGGAGTAGATACCATGCCCTTGAAGGGAACAAACATGAGTAATAAGAAGAAGTTCAGAAGGTGACTTAGCATTACTGACTATTGGTGGAGATCTAAACCCAACTACTTCATAAATATTTGTGATTCAACACTTCTTAATTTAGTTTTAATCTTTTTAATTTCTTTTAGATTTTTAAAACAACTCTTTATGATTCTTATTCTTTTTATTGATTAGTAAGTTAATTTCTACAATCTCTGTGGGATCGACCCTTGCTATTGCTACGCTTCTATAAACGATTCGTGCACTTGCGAGGTTTTTAATTTGTGTCTAGTTTTATCTATATATTTAGGTATCTAGATTGCACAACAAATAAGAAAAATTAGAGATTCGAAAAATGATCTAAAATCGAGATGAAGCCGATCGACCGCACAGTCGACCGACCCACACAAAAAGTTTTTAGGCGAAAAAATCAATAACATTTAATGCTCCTCTCAAGAAGTGAAAACGTTTTTCGTCTAAGGGTTTTGTAAAAATATCAGCAAGTTGCGAATCAGTAGAAATATACTCGAGTAAAATATCACCCTTTTGAAAGTGATCTTTAATGAAATGATACCTAATATCATTGTGTTTCGTGCGACTGTATTTCGTGCGACTGTGTTGGTCAGAGTTTTTGGTCATATGAACGGTGCTAGTGTTGTCACATTTTGTTGGAATATGATCAAAGAATACCTTATAATTTTCGAGAGTATGTTTCATCCATAATACCTATGCACAACAGGATCCTGCCGCAATATACTTAGCTTCGGCAGCAGAGAGGGTAACAGAATTTTGCTTCTTGGATTCCCATGAGACAAGGCAGTCGCCCAAGAAGTGACATGTACTACTAGTGCTCTTTCGATCTGTCAAGCTCCCGGCATAATCTGCATCAGAGTATCCTACAAGAGAAAAATTTCTATTTTTCGAGTACCAAAGACCAGTATTTGGTGTGCCTTTGAGATATCGAATGATTTAACGGCAACCAAATGTGATTCTTTGGGACACGATTGAAAACGTGCACATAAACAGACACTAAACATAATATCAGGATAGGATGCAGTAATATAAAGTAAGTAATATAAAGTAAACTACTGATCATACCTCTGTAAGTAGAAATATCAACATTGTTACCAAATTCGCCTTTGGATAGCTTAGTGGTAGTGGCCATTGGATTTTTGTAAGCATTAGCATTTTCAAGTCAGAACTTCTTGACAAGTTCTTTTGCGTACTTGGATTGGTTTATAAATATGCCATCATTTCTTTGTTGTATTTGAAGTCCAAGGAAATAAGTTAGTTCTCCCATCATACTCATTTCGAACTCATCCTGCATTTGCTTTGAAAACTCCCCTTTGGACATATCAATTCGTATAAGAGATGGTGGATGACTAGACATGATTTTCCATGCCGGGTATCTCTCACTTGTGGAGCCTTGATGTTGTATATTTTCATCTTCCATGGCATCAATTTGTTGTGTAGGAATCTTATTGATTTGGTTTTTAGGTTCATCTTTGTCTTGAAGCACCACTTGATTTTGATCATTTGCTTGTTGTTCTTATTCAATATGAACTTGTTTCTTTTCAACACGAACCCATGTCTCATCATCATCAACAACATTTAATATTTCTTTGGAGTAGGGATTAGTTTCATAAAAAATAACATCAATAGATTTCTGAATTGTGCATCTTCTTTTGTTGAATACACGATATGCTTTGCTACTAAGAAAATATCCTAGGAAAATACCTTCATCACTTTTAAGATCAAACTTTTTCTAGTTATCAAGGGTATTTAAAATGAATACTTTGCATCTGAAGACACGAAAGTAATTTAGGTTGGGAATTTTTTCATAATACAATTCAAAAGGAGTTTTCTCAAGATATTTTCTAATGATTACTTGGTTTATGGTATAGCATGCTGTATTGACAGCCTCTGCCCAAAATGATTTAGGTAAATCTTTTTAACTAAGCATAGTACGAGCCATTTCTTGAAGAGATCGATTCTTCCTTTCAACAACCCCATTTTATTGGGGATTGCGAGAACATGTGAACTCATGTTTTATTCCCTTTTTGTCACAAAATAATGTGAAGAGTTCATTTTGAAATTCACCACCATGATCACTACGAATAGTAACAATGGTGAGGCTTTTCTCATTTTCCACTCTACAACAGAATTTTTGAAATACATATACTGTGTCATCTTTTTGTGGCAAAAAGGCAACCCAAGTAAATCTACTATAATTATCAAAAATTACAAAAGCATATCGTGCACCACCATTACTACGTGTTCGTGATGGATCAAAAAGATCCATGTGTAAGAGTTCAAAGGGTCTAGAAGTTGATACCATTTTCTTTGATTTGTGAGAACTTTTAGTTTGCTTACCAAATTGGCATGACTCACACGGTTTGTCTTTTTTGAATTTGATTTTGGGAATTCCTCTCACAAGCTCCTTGCTTACAAGTTTATTGAGATTGTCCATGGCCGTGTGACCAAGCCTTCGATGCCATAGCCATCCATCCTCATTTCGTGCGACAAAGCATCTCATACTTTTCTGTGCTAATTCATTTGAATTTATGACATATAAATTGTTGCATCTGTTAGCAAGAAGTAAATAAGATTTATTATTATCTAGTACAGTGCATGTATTTTTATCAAAAGTAACAGTGTACCCTTTATCACATAGTTGGCTAACACTAATTAAGTTATGCTTTAGATCTCTTACCAATAGAGCATACTTAACGGAGCATGAGGAACCAAAGTTAATTTTACCTTTACCAATGGTTTGACGAGTGCTATTATCTCCAAAGATGATGTCCTTTCCCTTTTCCCTTGATAGTGATGAAAAACATCTGCTGTCACCAGTCATGTGATTTGAGCGTCCACTATCAAGGTACCACAGATCTTTAGTCTTGATGCGTTGAGGTACCTACATCAAGATTAGTAGGTATAGTTTTGAGTGCCCAAGTTTGTTTTGAACCAGCATTTGTATCCTTTCTCATCTATACAAGATTAGTATTCCTTTTTAGTGAACAGTTATAAGAAATATGCTCAGGTCTACAGCAAAAATGACATGTGATTCGACTATGCCTTGGGTCATGCACACTTGTATGATTTATATTTGTTTTGTGATTGTGTTGATTTTTATACAAGTGTGTATGACATGATGGTTTTTGATGAGGAATTGGCCCTTCATAACCAAGCCCTCGATTATCATGATAGGATTTTGAATCTTTTGTAATAAAGTAACTGGGCCCTTCATGCTTTTCAATAACTTTTTCAAGCTCAATTACCTTTTTACACGGTCTTTTTCTAGTTATATCATTGTCTTTTGTCTTCCAACGAAGAGTATGTAGTATGGCATCAAGAATCCTATTTTTTTAAGGGCTTCATTACATCCTTCCACTACTTCATCAAATTTTCTTTTACATTCTTCTAAATCATTTGTGAGCTTGGCAATATAAACAGATTTCTCCTGAATCTCTCTTAAGTGATCATCATGTTTTGCTAGCGATTCACAAATTTGTTGTTTTAAAATCTCATTTTCTTCTAGCAAAACATCATGATCTTTTCGACATGACTCAAGTTTTTCCAAAATTAGGGCATTCTTATTTTTCAGTTTGTGATTTTTTGTTATGCAAGCGTCATGTATTTCATTAGAATTTTGTTTATATTGCCTAAGTTTACGACTTAGTTTTTTAGTATAGTTTTTCAAACCATTAAACATATCTACAAGTTCATCATAAGTTGGTTTTTCGATTACCTCTTCTTGAGAAGGTGACTGCACTTCACTACTCCCAAGAGCCCTGGAGCCGACGTTGTTGTAACCTTGCTCTTCCTCACTTGAATCCGAGTCTAGCCAAGTTGCTTTTATCGCCTTCTTTTTCTGATTTGGATTTGAGCAATAGTTGTCCCTATTTCTGTCTTGTTAAATAGGAAAGTTTGCACGGATGTGTCCAGGCTTCTTGCACTTGTAGCACACATCCTCCTCCTTTTTCCTTTCTTCTTGATACCTGCCATACTATTTGTTTTTGAGGTACTTACGAAATTTTCTTGTTAATAGAGCAATGTCCTCGTCTGACTCCTCATGATCTGAATCAGCTTTTGATGGTCGGGCCATTTCTGCCTTTAGTGCAATGGTTTTCTCCTTAGTCTTTGGTTCAATCCCGATATTTGGCCTGTATCTTTTTGTCTCCAACATTTCCATCTCGTACGTCTTTAGCTTTCCTTGTAATGTATAGTAGTCGAATCCCTTCTCTTTGAGAGTCTCTCTCATTACCACGACCTTAACATCCCACTCTGTCGTGAGACAGCTTATGAGCTTTCCGACCTCATAGTCATCATCAATCTCCTTACCGAAGCTTTCAAGTTCGTGGGCAATGATATCGAAGCGGGCGAGCATTTGGTCCACATTTTCTCTTGGAAACATGCTAAACACATCAAACTTATAGAAACACAAATTCACTTTAGCTTTTACCTCGGAAGTGGTTCCTTCATGCCGTCTCAGCATGTTGTTCCAGATTTCGTAAGCTGTTTTGCAGTTACGCCCGCATCGCATTAGCTTTTCATTGTTCAACCCTGCATAAAGAGCCGTCATGGCTTTGGAATTTGCTATCTTGAGGGATAACTCTGACTTTGTGAATTTCGTCTTTCCATTGCTGATTGGAATTTTCTGTTTTGTTGATACATACATTCCATACATCTTCTTCGAGCTTCTGTAAAAAATGAGACATACGAACTTTCCAGACATCATAGCATTTTCCATAAAAAAATGGTGATCGTGTAAGACTTGTCCCATTGGAGATGAAAGGCTCCGATGAGTACAAGTTTTGGGGAGGAGGGATTTCGGCCATTGGACCTTTTGCTTAAGCTTTTCATAAGCACATCGCTCTGATACCACTGTTAATCACCATAGGGGGGAGTGAATAGGGTGATCGTGCGGAGTTAAAAATAATAAAATAAAGTAAAGTAAATGCAAGAGTGATAAGAAAAGCAAACACAGATGACGCAGTGATATAACGTGGTTCGACCCCCAGGTCTATGTCCACACCACCTACTTGTAGCAATTCTCCGCCACAAGCGTTCCACTATACTCGAAACCCTTGTACAGTGATTCTCGGATACAGGCCGAGAGACCTATTACACCCACAGGACTTCTAATCCAAGTCCCGTCAATCTCACCGAAGTTGAAAAGAAATAAAAAGAAAACTCAAGATCATTAATAATCTTAACTGAAGAATACAACCATATAAACGCTCACATTCGGATTGATTAAATAAAAGATTAGTTCAGAAATTTTCTTAGAAGTGATTAGGTGAAGAAGACACAATAGATTCGTTCAATTAAATAGAAGAGGAAGTGCATCGATCAAAAATAAAAACGATACATTCCAAAATAGTATACAGCTCAGATTACGGTCGACCGTCAAAAACGTGCGGTCGACGTTCAGCTCTCTAACGTAAGTAGAGCGATGAAAGGTCAACCGCTATCTTAAGCAACTCAGGTTGCGGTCGACTGTGACGCGGTCGACCGACATTACGTACGGTCGACTGGTCTTGGTTGTATAATTTGAATCTATTTTGTTTTCTTACCATAAACTAATCAATCTTTAATCAATCATTTACAGTAAATATCTCACGAAAATATTACTAAAAATCTAGTCTTGATAGATTGCTTGGAGGCCAATTAATTGAGAACTTTTTTTGAATATCTTCCTCTTTTCCTTGTACATGCAATCTTCCTTTATTACTTTCCTTGTTTGTATATTTGTGAATCTCTCTTGGATCTCTTTTTTATGTTATTTGATCATGAAAATCTGACACACTAAATTCAAACTTATTAGTATGAGTGAGCACGTTCTGTGCACACCAAACTAAGAGTCAACACTTAAATCAAAACCAATAAAAAAATCATCAAATAAATCACCGAATTAAAATTTTAAAACCCAAAAATAAAACAGTCATACCTCTCTGAACTTAGATCCCATGCACACACAAAATTTGAGTAAGCAAAAAATTGAGTAATCCCCTGCACAAACTGAATTAATATTAGATTGAGAATTCAGTTAATGAGATGAAATTAGAGTCTCTACATCGCATGTAGAGGCTCTCGGTTCGGCGGAGGGGAGCCGCCGATACGGAGTCGCTTGATATTCGCGCCTGATTTGGTGGAGGGGAGTCGCCGATACGGAATCAGCAGCAAATCAGATATCGGCGACAATCTTCTAATTGGGGTTCGACACTGGATTTGGATTTGCTTTGAGATTCGCGCTTGAGAGAGCGATAGAGGCTTCGCCAATGAAATGGAAGCGAAGGTTTAAGAAAATGGTTTTAGAGATTTGGAGTTAGTGGCTTAAAAACCCTAGGGGTGAGAGAGAGAAATTGGAGCTCTCTGGTTTGGAGAATAGAGATAGTAAACTGATCTGAATAGGAGAGAGAGAGAGAGAGAGAGAGAGAGAGAGAGAGAGAGAGAGAGAGGAATAATTAAATAAATAAATGAGTTGTTTTAGGGGATTTGAATTTGAGTTTTGGGTGAAAACTTTTGAGAAAAAAAATGTCTTTTGGGAGTAGATCCGGACCATTGATTTCCTTACTATTGAAGGAGAGCCAGTTGATAGCTTTTCTTTGTGTTTTATTATATAGATACTTGTTGTACTTTTTTTAGTGAAGTTGATAAAAAAAGGGCCAACCGGGTCACCCCCCCCCAAAAAAAATCTCTGTTCTCTATGGTGTCCCATAACCAGTCACACGTTAGTCCCCTCTTACACGTCAACCCCGACCAAATTATGAAGTCCAATCAAGAAATTATAAAAAGATCAATATAATCCTGGGATGTTAAATGAGCACATATTGAGTGTACGTCGTGCGAGTCTATATTGTGGGCCTACTTGTAAATAAGGTGTACATACTAAGGCAATTGCGTTGTACAATACAGTTTTACAGTTCCACAACTGTAGTCATGGTATCAGAGCATAGGTTTAAGGGTTTCTTGACCTCCTCAAAACCTTCCCTTAAGAGCATCTGTATTGAAAAGGTATAAGACCATTCTTCGCTTGACATTAGTTATAACTGCTCTCTCCCTTTCTCTTGAACGCACAGATCCGCTTCTTTGGATCCTCCGATCCCCTTCCTCTCTTCGTTAAAGTTGCTCCTTTCTTCACCCCCTCCATACCATTTTCGTCTCATCGGTTCCCCCTTCGGTATTGGCGCTTCGTCTCCCATCCCCTATCTTGTGTTGGGGGTTTTCGCTCCGCTTCCTCCAGATCCAGTCTTCGCTATTGTCCGCTAGCGCAGACCGCTGCTCCCTCAGTCGTCCTAGTGCCTATTCGATCCGATTTGGTCACCCTTCCACCAAGCTGCTCAGCGATTCTTTGCAGGTTTTGGCGGCTTTGTCTTCTTCAGTTGGTTTGCTCGCCCAGGCACTGTAAGTCTCTTTCTTAACTTCGTCTGGAGAGCTTGCTTATTTTTCTTTGCTGCCGTTAGTGTTCCGTTTGTGTCCATCTCTGGGGCCTGTGCGATCCTCTCCTTTAGCTCGATGGATTTATTTTCACCTTTTGGGAGCTCCATTTCCGCTGTGGGTGAGCCTGCACCGTTTAAGGAGGAGAGTGTTTTCGGACCTCTCCTTTGTTCTGAGTCTCCCCTGTTGGAGATCTTATCTTCTTGCTCTCATCTCCGGGAGAGCGCTTTCCACGCGGTGGATCATATTATTTACGCTCTCGGTAACGTGTTCTTTCCTCCTCTCCTTCTCTCGCTATCCGCCGGCGTTTCTGCGCCATTGCCCCCTAGTTAACCCAGGGTATTCCTCCTTGGCATAACCCCTCTCTGCGAGACCCCTCTATTTGTGGGCCATCACAGCTGTGGCCCATGGACTTGTCGTGGGTGGAAGTTGTGAAAAAGAAAAAAAAGAAGCAGTTACCAGGCCTCTATCCTGTTTTGGGCCTGTGGTTTCGGCCTCGTTAAGGCCCGTCCTCGCGAAGCTTCCCTTAGACTCTTCGACTACTTCTTCCCGCCCTTCTGCTATCCCTTCTCTATCTCTTACCCCTAAATCTTCATCTCATTCTCATCACCACCTGCCGATCTGTTTCCGTTATTTACAGCGCGACCATCTCAAGCTCTCTTGCCCTAACAAGATGAAATGCCTATTCTGCCTTAAATCCGGTCATGCTAAGCATCACTGTTTTGTGCTCCAAAAGATCCTAGGGCTCCCTATGGGAACTCCTATTTCGGATCAAGTGTTTGATGTGGTGGATCTCCCTTCTCTTCGTAGTAAGATGCCTGCCTCTAAACCTTCAAAATCTCAGAAGCAGCTTTCGTCTTCCAGCACCCCGCTACTTCCCACCCCTCCCCCGGAGCAGCGCATCTCCGATTGCCCCCTTTCCACTCCCCCTGTATCTTTGGCCCCTCCCAATCGTATTGCCAAGCTGCCCGTCACCCAAGTTTTTCTCTCGAAAGCTGAGCTGACGGATCGTTTGAAGTTTTTTGGCACCTATGGAGCCATCTTCTTCATTGGAGGGTCTGTGCCATTCTTCACTTTGAAATCCTTTCTCGGCAATTACTGTAACGTTAAAGACTGGGATTGGGTTCTTTACAATTGTTCTAATGGTGACATGGTGATCCGTTGCCCTTCTCCTAAGATATTAGAGGATCTTATTGCAAAAACGTCCCTTGCCATCGATGCCATCTCTCTCCCTGTTCGGCAATGGGTGCAGATCCATGACTCGTCTCAGGGGATTGGCACCTCCGACTCTAAAGTCTCCCTTGTTGGTCTTCCCCTGTTTTGTGACTCCCTCCGGTTAGTCGGAGATATGGCCAAATGCATCGGTGATATCGTGAGCATTTCTTCTAAGGCTAGGCTGGCCTCTGGCAGTCTGCAGATTGAAGCTCTATTTCGATGCCCCAACCTTCCACATCGTATAGAAGCATTTTGCTTATCTGATGGTATCTCTTCTTTCACTGTCTCGGTTCATTACCACAAACCCTATCGCCGTTAGTGATCTACCTCCTCTTCCCCGCCCCGGGACTACTGCGCCGAACTTTGGCTCTGACCTTACATCCCCTTTTCACCCTGGAGGTGTTTCTTCTTCTAAGGCCAAGGGCTCTGCAGTGAAAGCGAGTCGTGTGAATGCTGCCCGCAGCAAGTATTCATTCCACAACAGGCCTGCAGCTTCCCCCTCCATTCCGAAGATCTTTCCTTCTAAAGCGCCCAACCTTGTTTGGATCAACCCGGAACTTCAAGCTGCGAAGGGAGCCTCTTCTGCTCCAGCATCTGCTCCCTTGCTTACTACAGCTATTCCTCATCTTCCCCCTAAGGCCCTGCTGCCTGTTTTGCATAGCTCCGCTAGTGCGGTGGAGGCGTCCTCCCCTCCTGCTAAGAGTAAGGAGCCTTCATCTCAATGGCCAGCTTGGGAGGCCAACCCGAATTTTGCGTCGGATTGGGAGCAATTCCAACAGCTCGCTCATTTCCCCACTCCGAGGAAGTCTGATCCAGCTTTCTCTCCCTCCAAACTCAAACAGTCGTCATCCCCCAAAGATTCAGCTTGGATGGATTAGGATCCCCTTCTGTTAGAAGGGGAAGCAGAGCTTTCTCGTGGGTGCCAGGCCAAACAGGTATTCTCTTTTCCCTCCTCTAAGTTTCCCCTGTTGTTTTTTTACTTCGTTGCAGAATGTTTCTTTAAGCTCTTGCAACTGGGTTTCTTGTGTCATGCATATACTGTTCCGCTCTGTGTTTGGCCCTGTCTTAGGGTCGACACGTTCGGGTCTTCGTTCCGCGGTTGGATTTCTCCATCTCTTGCGGCGAAGGCCCGAGGTATTTTGGAGCCCTCTCCCCCCATTCTTCTCAAGCTTTCTGATCGCATATCTGCAGATCCCTCCGAGCCGGTTAAGGCTCTCTTCAACTCTTCTATTTCTATCCCCTCGGGCGCTTCGCCTACACCTTCCTCTCTTCTTCAGGAGGTGGCGTGCCCTGACTCTGGGATTGAGCTTCCCTTACGGTTGCCTTATCGTTTCATCAGGTCTAGTCCGCATCTTAAGGCTAAAAAAATCCTGGCCTCCGATGCGCTTAGCTCTGATGCTAGATACAGCTCTGCCAAGTGCGTCCTGCAGCCCCCGCAGTCGTCCCATTTACCCCTGATTCCCCATTACCAGTTAGGGTCTATTTACTACCCTATTTTTAATTTGCTCTCTAATAGCGAACTGGCTGCTCTTACGCAAGACTTGGGATTTCTGATCAATCCTTCTGACTCCCTTCAAATTCTTTCCCTTAGGAGGCAGGAGTGTCTTAGAGTCTTGGAGCACCTTCATTCTCATGATTAGTGTATCTTGGAACATCCGTGGTCTGAATTGCCCGTCTAAGCAACGGGCAATTTTTGATTTAATTTCTTCTGAGAGGCGGCCCTTATTCTGGAACGAATTCCTTTCGTTACATCGTTTCTCTAGCGATCTCTGCGTCTTTTGTGGTGACTTTAACGTCACTCGTTTTGTTTCCGAAAGGTCGAATCCAGTATCCTCTAATTCCCAATCTTGCCTCTTTAATGATTGCATCCGCGATCTACAATTAATCGATCTACCTATATCCGGTAGGTCGTTCACCTGGTCCAACCAACGTAACCCCCCGACGTTTTCCAAACTTGATCGATTCCTGGTATCCCAAACCTAGATTGCCTGCTTCCAACGATCATTCTCCCAGGCTTTCCCCAATCCCTCTTCTGATCACGTTCCGATCGCTCTCTACTCCAACTTTCAATTCAATCATCATCACAAATTTCATTTTGAAAAGCTCTGGTTACAAGACCAGCTTTTCGTTAGCCTGGTGGTGGAATGTCTTGCTTCAGTCACCGGTTCGTCCGGGCTGGGCAACATCCTTCTCAAGCTACATGCTATCAGGCATGGTTGCAAAATCTGGCGTTCCGAGAGACAATTCAACACTAACTTCCTTAAAAACTTCCTTCTTCAATCCATTGAGTCCATCGATAAGATGGAAGAGCTGGGTCCTTTGTCGGAATCTTTTCGATCGGAACGTCGATCTTGCAAGCAGGATTACGCCGAAATCCTTCATCAAGACCATATTAAATGGGTTCAAAGAGCTCGAGTTAAATGGATGAAGGAGGGTGACGCCAATACCGCCTTCTTTCATAACTTTGCCTCACATAGGCAACGTTGCAATCGTATCTCTTCTATTTCCGTTCAGGGGGTAGATCTTACCTCCGATGGGGAAATCCACCGGGAATTCCTTTCTTTCTATAAAAATCTTATTGGATCGTCGAAACATCGATCTATTGAGCTCAATTGGTTCCAACTTTACGGTAACCAATCTCACGATCTTTCTTCACTCGAAGCCCCTTTCTCTCTGGAAGAAATTAAATCGGCTGTCTTCGCTTTCAAAAGCAATTCTGCGCCGGGGCCTGACGGATTTCCTGCCTTCTTTTTCCAAAAATTTTGGAATTGGCTTAAGGAAGATCTTCTCAAAATGTTTCAAGATCTTCACCAGGGTTGCTTTTCTTTTGACCGCATCAATTATGCGCATATCGTGCTCATCCCCAAGTTAGCGGGGGAACATTTGTTGACTAATTTCAGGCCTATCATCTTGATCAATATCTCGTTCAAAATCATTATGAAAGTCCTTTCTACTAGACTGAGTGCGATCATCTTTTCCTTGATCGACTCAGCCCAATCGGGATTCATCAAGGATCGTTTTATTCTGGATAGTGTTGCTTCGGCCCAGGAGATCATTTCCCACTGTCATAGATCTCACTCTGAGGGCATTCTCCTCAAACTTGATTTCCAAAAAGCGTACGATAACGTTAATTGGGACTTTCTTCTTGACATCCTTATTTACCGTGGGTTCGGTCCCAAATGGATTGCTTGGATTAAATCCAGCTTATACTATGGTACCTCTTCGATCATTATCAATGGTTCGGAAGGTCACGAGTTCAAAATTAAATGTGGCCTCCGTCAAGGGGACCCCCTCTCCTCTCTTCTCTTTTCCCTCGTAGCTGACGTTTTTAGCAAGCTCCTTCGGAATGCTTGGAACTTGCAAATGATCGAGGGTCTCGGTAACTCTCCCCTTTTTGAGGGGGTGCTTAACCTGCAATATGCAGACGAAACTATTATATTCACCAAACCTAACGCCCATTCCCTTCGTAACCTCAAACTTCTCCTTTACTACTTCGAAATGGCATCGGGTTTATCTATCAATTTCCAAAAATCCTCTGTTCTCTGGCTGGGTGGATCCCCCAACCGCCAGGATGAGGTCTCCAATTTCTTTAATTGCCCCATTGCTTCCTTTCCGATCTCTTACTTTGGCATTCCCCTTCGATGGGGCAAGTTGCAAAGATCTGACTGGTTCCCGCTTATTGATAAAGTGGAAGCTAGACTCAATGTTTGGTCGGGTAAAGTGCTATCCCGAGGTGGCAGACTAATCCTTATTAACTCAGTGCTTTCTGCCATGCCTCTTTACTTGATGTCCTTCTACTTTATCCCCTCCTGGGTGATCAAGAGGATAGATCAAATCAGAAGTAACTTTTTTTGGACTGGATCCCACCTGGCCCATTGGAACTTGATCTGCACTTCCAAAGCGGAAGGGGGCCTAGGTGTTTTGGATCTCAGGAACCATAACATCGCTCTCTTAGGTAAATGGTTGTGGAGACTTCATAATTTCGATCACTTACCTTGGATTCGGTGCATCAAGGGTTATCGATCCACTTCTTGTAATTGGTGGGAGTTCCCTTCTGCAGTTAATCGCCATGCTTCCCCTTTCTGGAAAGGTGTCTGGAAGGCTTCAGCCGCTTTTCATTGTGGTATCTCTCGTACCTGCTCTGATGGGTCTAGAACTAAATTTTGGACTAATCTGTGGATCGGTAACACTAAGCTTTCCTCTGCGTATCCTTCTTTATTTCGGCTGGCTGCCAATCTGTCAGCTACTGTCGCAGAATCTTTCACTTTGATTAACGATATTCGTCATTGGGTCATCCCATTCGCGATTGACCTTCCCCTCTCTCTCTGAGGTTTTTAATGATCTCATCTCTTCCCTCAATAACTCCGCGTGGAGGCCTATTGAGGACATCGCTTGGCACTGGTCTTCAGCCGGTATTTTTTCTGTTAGATCTTTTTATTGTTTTCTTAATTCTAGGGGAGTTCAATCGCCGGTCGCTAATTTTTTCTGGGACTCTTGTGCTCCCCTTAAGGTGAAGATCACTTCGTGGCTAGCGTTTTATAACAAATTACTCACCGTTGAAGTACTTAACAAAAGAAATTTAGCTTGGGGGCAGCTTTGCCCGCTTTGCATTCAACACTCAGAAGATGTTAACCATCTTTTTGTTCAGTGCCTAGTCATTATCCCTCTGTGGAAGATTTGCACCCTTGCGTGGGAAAATGGATCGATCCCTCCATTGCTAGTTTCTTGTTGGTCTTCCAAGCCTTCAAACGCATCGTTTCGAAGTGCGTGGATGTTGTCGGTTCATACCATCATTTGGATCATTTGGAAGGAAAGGAACAATAGGTTGTTCCAGCATCGCAGCTCCTCTATAGCTGCTATGATTGATGACTTTTTATTTATGTTTAAGCTCTGGGCCTCGGGTCCGAACTCCAAAGTCAATGCTTCTCTTGCTTATCAAAGATTAAACGACTCTATTCATTGTCTTTGCAACCTTCATGCATTTTAACTGCAGATTTATGTTACTTTTGTGCTCACCATTTCTTTTCCTCTCCCTCTTTTGCTCGCAGGTTTGATCTCTCCCAAGGGGGGCAGCTGGTTTCTCTGTCTTTTGGTTTGGTGTTTCTGATACACTACCTTTTGGGTGCTCTGGCCTTTAGATTTGTTGCTTTTTTGCTGCGTGAGAGGCAATTTTTGGCCTTATCTGTGCTGCTTTTGGTCTGGATGTGTTCTGTGTCTATTTTGATTGTAATTTGTGGTCTCTCACCTGTAGCTTCTGATTTTCTTTTGCTGCTGGCTTCTCTGACCTTGAGGGTTGTGCTTCTGATGCTCTATCTTTTAGATGCTCTGGGCTTCGGCCTTAACGGAAGTTTATATTGTTATTCTCTCTCTTTTATGCCTCTTTGTATGGCTTTCGGTTTGGTTTCGGCTGATGGCATTTTTTGATATTTCTCTGACCCTCTATGTATTGTATTGGATCTCTTGCTTTTATGCTGCAGCTCAGGCGTTCATCTGATTTCTGTCTGGATGGTTTTGGTGCTGTATTGTTTGTTACTGTTGGATTTCTTACCCTTTACTACTGTATTTATTTCGCAACTCATTGCGTATGTCTCGTTCTCCCTGTGTACCATTCCATCGGTGCTCTCCTCGCTGTGTGGTTTGAGCAATGTGTCCGAGTTCGGCGGCGGATTTGCGCTGCCCAGCAAGCTTCCGCAAGGGAGCCTCGTCCTTCAGCAGCGAGGGTACCTCGGCGAGCTTCAGTCTGGGATTTGTTTGGAATTCGTTCCCTATCCCCTTCTCTTGTCGTTGTAAGACTTGTCGAAGCGTACTCTCCGGATTCTTGCCTTTTTGGCATGGAGCGCCCTCGTCGTCTGATCGTTCCCATCGCATCCCGAGTCTTGCATCCTGAGTCTTGGTCGTTATCTTTGTATTCTCTCGGGATTTTTTTGGTGCTTGTTTCCGATCTGTTATTGCCTATTTTTGCTCGGTTTTACGGCTTGTAAAATATAACGATTGTTTTGTTATTAATATATTTTTTGATGATGGCTGGAGTCGTAAGACTCTATCCGATTAATAATAAAAAAAAGAGCATCTGTATCGTTGACTGTATACTCAATTTTTTTTTGAAAAAATAGAAAAAATGACGCTGCAGTCATTCGCTATATACCCAATATTTGGGTATTGAGTAAACAGTCATCTGCTATATTTGGAAGACGAAATAGCTTTTTAGAAAAAATAGCTGACAAAAGATGATCTTTCGTCCGCTCAATCAGACGAAATATCATCTTTCGTCGATGGTTTTTTTATATTTATTTAAACATTGGATGGTAGATCATTTTTCGTCCCAAACTTTTTTATAAAAAAAAATGGATTTCCCGTCTCTTCAAATTATTTTTAAATTTCGATGAACAGAAAATCATTTCTCGTCCGATTGAATTATAAAAATTTTTAAAAAAAAACATGATCTACCGTCCCATGCATTTCTTCACATTTTGGTGGAAAATGTTCTATAGAGTAGAGCCTGTAAATATTTCTATGTGTATAGATTATGTATTAATTGAAATTTAATTAAGAATTAAGATTTATTTAAGTTTTAATAAGATGTAATTATGATTGAATTAAGAGTTAATTACGAATTAATTAGGAGTTAATTTTTTTTCTTTTTTTTAATTCTCAAACGGAAATGATTTCCCGTCCATTGGTGTTTTATTTTTTCAAAAAATAACAATTAATGGACGGGAAATCATTCATCATCCGTCGATTTTTTAAAAGTAAAACCCAAAATTTGAGTTCTACGACAACGGCTGAAACCAAAATTTCTTATTCCTATATGCCAAATACCCAAATTTTAAGTCGGAATGACTACAGATGCTCTAACTCATCCTCTTCCTTAGTTCACTGCTAGGGCCGACCCCCCAATGGAGGCCACGGAGGTGACCGCCTCGGGCCCCCAATTTTTTTCTCAAATTTAGGGCACCACAAAAAAAATCTTGTATTTACAAATCCGTATTTTTCGTGTAATATTATTTTAGGGACCCCCAAATTTAATTTTTTTGGAATTTTATTTTTAAATTAGTACTTGGACCGACTTATTTTAGTTGAGCTTGAATTTGTATGGATATTTTTTTCCTCAAACTCCTAAATATTCATCTATTTATTTATATATAACGGTTTTTAAGAATTGTAGCCAAAAAAAAAAAAAAAAAATTCAAAACTATTTTTTAACTACTTTTTTAAAAAATAAATTTTGTAAGAGTTCGTCTCGGGCTCCCGTAGACTCTGGGCCTGCCCTGTTCACTGCTTCTCCCTTCTTCAATCTCCAACCACCTTTCGAGTCATCGATCATCGATGTAGCAAGAGTGGTCATCTCTTCTACTTCAAATGTTATCTATTTTTTTCATCTTCAAACAACTTCAGATATGCTCTGCAACTCTATATGCAACAGAGTTGAACGTGCATCCTCTCCGACTTCATGTCCTTCTTCCTCCTCTCAGCCTGAGAAATTTCAAATCTGAACAAACTGCACTCTTCACTTGAAAATCCATGGCAACCTGACTCGAAATCTACAGTAACCTAACATGAAATCAACAAAAACCCGACCCTTCGAACTTTTGGACTTCCTCCTCATTGGCTTCCTCAACACCTCGATATAATCTGCCGCAATTTGAAAGCCTTCAATCCCTTCTTTTTCCTTTATGTGTTTGATAAAATTTCCATACTATCTTACACCTCATTGCTTAAAATTCCTAAACCATCTTCCACCTCTTTTTTTTGCAAACAAGGTATGTGATAAATTTTTTGAATCAATCATTTTCATGCCTCCTATACCTCCTAAGAGCATCCACTGTCGTTTTGAACAAATTTAGTATTTTTAACAATTGACAAATAGCAATAAAGGAAGACGTATGCTACCGTTGGTGCTAAATTTGCCCCCAAAAAAAAAATTTAAAAATTAAAATGACACTTTCGTAATTATCTAATGGCATTTTCGTAATAATTTGATGAAGCAAATTGGTAAGAAAAGCTTGGATGGAAGAAGATATTCCCTCCTTGGTTTTTTTTAAAAAATTTTTAATGGCAATTTGGTAATTGATTAATAACATTTTCGTAATATTTGGTTGGCACTTTCGTAATTTTTTGGAAAAGTAATTTCCGAATACTTTAATAACAAGGAGAGACGGAGCTTCTTCATCCGTCTCTCATCTTTTCGCTTTTTTACATCTTTTCGTTTTTTTGATATAAATTAATCGACAGACGGGGCTTCTTCATCCGTCTGTTCAATTTTTTTCCTCAAACGGAAGATCTTCTTTCGTCTTCTACATTTAGCCACTCTTCTATCGCGATTTCTAAGTTTAGCGAACGACTATTCACTCCTATTCTAAAAATTGGTTTTTTAGCGAACGATAGTCGGAGCTTTTTCCAACTCAAAAGCTATTTTTTGGATTTTTAGAAAACCACAGTGGATGCTCTAATGGCCTAAATTGTGATGAGACTTTTGTTCATGTGGCAAAAATGACCATCATTTGTACTCTCATTGCATTTTTTAAGACAAAGGCTAATGTATCAATTAGATGTTACAAATGCCTTTTCTCACGGATATCTCTTAATAAGGTCTACATGCAACTGCCACAATGACTTTTCGTGTCCTTCTTTGTGTTGTCGTCTATGTAAGGCTACTTATGGCAACCTCAAGAAGGCTCCTCGTGCATGATTTCAAATGTTCATAAATGTAGTTCTTTCTGTTGCATTCATTCCCTTCTTACTAGACAAACTTTTATCATCATCTTACTTTATGTGGATCAGTGGATGACATGATTACCTCGGATGATGATTCTGCATCTATCTCTGAGCTGAAACAATTTGAGATGAAGGATTTAGGGTTTCTATATTGACTTGAAGATTGGTTACGCTCAATCTGTCTTGTCTCTCAACAGCAGTATATCTTGGATATCCTGAGTTCATGCATCTTCACCTGATTCACGTCCCTGGCTACACCAAACTCAATCAAAATATGCAGGTTTCTGATGGTGACTCTTTAATTGATCCTACTTAATACCTACAGTTGGTTGGTGCACTTGTTTATTTGACAATTTCTCTTCTTAACATTGCTCATACCGGAAAAAAAAAGTTTCTCTAGATTTTCTAGAGAGAGAAGCACTCAAAAAAAACCCAAAAAAGAGAAACCAGATCTAGATCTGAGTTTGGAGGGGGTGGCGGCTAGGGCTTCGCCGCCCCTCCCCGTTCGTCGTTCACCCACCTTTTCTATCCCCTACTCTCCAACGACGTGCTCCTCACGCCGACACTTCTATTTCGGCTTGGGTCCAATGTGAGAGGATGGCAAAAGCAGCGATGGGGACCTGGTTTTGTCTCGTCGATGAGGGGCCTGACGGGGGTTTGGTGGCCGACGAGGGTTTGGATCGACAGCGGATCTTGGTCCATGGTAGTTTTGGTCAATCATGTCGCCCCGTTGCTCGAAGGATGAGTTGTTAGGGATTTTGGTCGACGGTGGAGTTGGTCTGCAAGGCGAGGTCGTCGGGTTCGACAGGGCTAGGGTCAGCAGCGACGGGGTCTGTTTCTATTTCATCGACAGGGGGTTCCAATGTCGTCGACGAGGGTAAGGCTCTGACTCGTCGACGGGGGGTTTCATTGTGGTCGACGGTGGTCAACGGGGGATTTCAGTGTGGTCGACAGGGGGTCTCAATTCGGTCGACGGTGGTTTGGATCTAACTCGTTGATCGGGGGGGTTTCTATTTGGTGGTCAGTGGTCTGGCTCAGACTCGTCGACGGGGGTTCTCAATGTTGTTGACGGGGGGGTCTTAATGTTGTTGACGGGTGTTTCCTTAATATCCAGATTACAACCAACTTATAATTAGCAATGAAATGTACCCTAATTGGTATGGGCGACGGTTGTCAAGCAAGTTTATAGTTTGGGCTCTACTTTGACCATGGTTGATCAAAATGATGGGTGTCTTTGGTTTTTTTCCTATCAGAGGGCTCACAGGGGTCAGGTGCGACGTTTACCCCCGTTACGAAGTTGCGGTGAGAGTCGTCAGGGTGAAGCGAGGGAATGAGAATAAGGACTCAATCTTGACATGAAGTTGTCAGATTGGTGGAGTGTCTGCGGTGTCTCTCATATGGTGCTTACACTTGTCGTTTGGGTCACTGCTGGGGGTGACGAGGGAGAGCGTACGATAGTTGGAGAGGATAAACGGTATACAAGCGAGGGACTGAGTGAGAGAGTGAGCCCAAATTGGCACGTGGCGGGGGCGGCCGATCAGTAGGAATAGATTTCGATGTATTTTTTGTTTGTTGGTTGGGGTGTATAAGGTCTGGAACCCAGCCTATTGGGATCTGAACTTCATAAGCCTTATTTTTTGTTATACATTTTGTTAAATTCTCTTTAACGAAATACGGGAGTTTTATACCCACCGTTAAACGATAAAAAAAATAAATAAAAAAAAACATTGCTCATACTGACTACATTGTCGGTAAGGTGGTTAGTGCTCCTCCCGCGGTTCACTTTATATGCAAATGCCCTTCGAATTCTAGGATACCAGTATTTTACACGTGCTGTGCACGTGGGGAAAATGGGGAAATGAAAAGTGCAAAAAAAAAAATCTACCAGCACGTGCATTGCACGGGTTGGGATATGGACAAATTACACTAAGGCCTTCTCCCATTATAGTAGTAGAGATGTTTGCAGCACTATGAGTCGTTGTCTTCTGTGCTCATCTACCTCTTTTGGAGTTTTGCACTTATTGCAACATTGATTGGGTGGTGATCCCAATGAACCTCAGGGAGTGTTTGGTTGGAGGGGAATGGAGGGGAGGGGAGGGGAGGGGTTTTTTAAAATTTTTCTTGTTTGGTTCATTTTTTAGGAGGGGAGGGGAGGGAAAGGGGGGGATGCAACACCCCTCCTAGGCCAATTTTGGCTCCCCTCCAAAAGTGGGAGGATTTGGAGGGGAGAGAAATTATGTCTAATTTTTTATTGCGAATAGATTAAATTGCCCTTTTAGTTAGTTCTCTTTGATATTTTCTCCACCCATTATAATTACCTACATCCCTCACCCTCTTGTGTTTGCTTGCCATGAGGGAAGGTCCTATTGCTACCGGAATCGTACTAGAAAATTATCCAAATTAAGAACAGTGAACTTTAATTTGTTATTTTAGAACCAGAAAAAGTTTAGTTACAAACATCTGCAAGAAATACATCAGCAGCACTGCGGGCAAGTACAGATTTGAGGTTGTTCAGATAAGCAATGGGGCAAAGCAGTGATGCTGATCTTGTCATGCCTATTAGTCTCCTCTGGGAGAATGCTGCAATGCCCATCAAAGTTCCCTGCCATGCGTGTATCAAACTATCATCAAACTAGGATTAGCGAAAAAAATGAGCATCAAACTATCATCAGATATCTAATTTGTAATCATTTTTTGTTGATTATTTCTTTCTTATGAAGTAAATTACTGTACTAACTTGGCTCTTTTTGTAGAAGTTCCAACTTTCACTGTTTTTTATAGAAAAACATTTTGTAGAGAGAACTCAGGCTCTCTCTGTTGCATCAGAATGACAGAAATTTACCAAACTAAAAAATTATTCCTACTTACAAAAAATAAAAAATTATGAGCATTCTTTCATCTATCCGAACTTCAAAGCTAAAAGTAATTTTCCCTCCCCTTGTAAAGGGTATAAAAGTAATTTTATTATAAAATTCATTCCCTCTCCTAGTGAACCAAACAAGAAGAAAATTATTTTTCCTCCCCTCCCCTCCTTTGAACCGAACAGAGTCTTCATTAAATCTCTCCCCTCCCCTTCCCTCCCCTCCCCTCCATTAAAATCCCTCCCCTCCCCTCCCCTCATTTGAACCAAACAGAGCCTCAATCTACAACTAGGTTTTATGTCTTCCTTGATGATTCATTGATTTCAATGAAGAGCAACAGGCAAGATGTAGCAGCTCATTCTAGTAGTGAGGTTAAGTTACTGACTATGTCCACCACACCTCTTGTGAGATCATCTGACACCGATAATTATCCTTCATTTTTGTATTCAGCTCACTGGGCCTACTCATAATCAGTGTGTAATTTAAAATTGCATTTGATCCAGTTTTCCATGAGATAACCAAATACATTGAGGTTGATGGTTACTTTGTCTTATTTCATTGTGACGAATGTCTGGGGCTACAAGGGATTAACCTTGATGTCCGCCGATGTAATGACCGTGATCAACAAATATCGGAGAACAGGAATGCGATGAGATAGAATGCAATCCTCTCTTCCCACAGGAAGCCTGACCATTTTGGCTTTTGTCACCGAACTCATACTTGTTGATCCACGTTTGTTTGTTTGTTTGTTTGTTTGTTTGTTTTTGTTGTTGTTTTGTTTAGGGGGGGGGGGGAGCGGGACGTTGTATGCATGGGTGTACAAAGGGCTGTAAGTGTGAGTTCATATTGTGGGACTCATGTATAAGTTGTACATATACTGAGATAGGGTTGGCAACCGGGGCAGGCTGACTCGCGACTCGCTCGCTAAAACCCGGACCGTTGATTTATGGTTACTAGATCACGAGGTAGTGGCCGTAGCCAAAGTGGAAAAGATTCAACTGGCACTTCTCGTAGGCCTCCTATTGTCCCACAAATTAAGCCCGCCGAAGAGTACCCTATGACCGGACACATTGGAACACGCGATGTGTTCCCACAAGACATAGAAATAGAAGAGGAAACACAAACACAACCAACCGAAACAACACAGCCGGGTAGTAGTAGGAAAACTAGAGGGGAAACAAGTGACTGGCATAAATTTTATGACTATGTTCTCGACGAAGAAAATCCGGGTGTAGGTATAAAAATTTGTAAAACTTGTTCAAAAGCATACAAATGGAAGAAGGGTGAGGGGACGGTTACAATAAAATGACACATCCAAAATGTACACAAGGAACTTCTTGTAAACCTACCCGGCCAACAAAAAATCCACCCTAGGACCGATCTAGTTGATAGCCACCCTTATGATCCCGAACTTGTTCGTCGGAAAATAACCCGACTAGTAATTAAGGAAGAGTTATCATTTTTCTATTCCGAGAGTAGGGAAACATTTAATCAAACCGCATTAAACCCGCATTTTAAAAGAATCCCTAGGAATACTTTAATGTCGGTTTGTTTTAAAATGTACACAGAAATGAGAGAAGGTTTGATTGCTATTTTATGGAGTTTAACTTGTAGAGTTTCTTTAACTTCCGATTGTTGGAAGGGTTGCAACAATATTCCAATGATGGGAATAACTTGTCATTGGATCGATAGTGATTGGATTCTTCAAAAAAGGATCATATTACTTGCCGCGTTGCCCTATCCCCATAGTGGTAATGAAATTGCAAATCGTATTTTAGAAATTTGTGATGTTTTTCATATTCGTGATAAAATTATGTGTATAAGTTTTGATAATGCATCTAACAACAATGCATCAATTAGTATACAACAAACAACATTAAACCGTCTATCTGACAATATTTTTCAAATTAGATGTGCATGTCATATTTTAAATTTATGTGTTCAAGATGCATTAAAAATAGCCGACCCATAAATAGTTAACATTAGAAATTGTGTACATTTTGTTGCATTAAGTGGCCTCATATTTCAAGAATGGAAAGCATGGAGTAGGCTTTAAAATGTATATTTTAGAAAATTTCCAAAGGATGTTAAACACCGATAGAACTCTACTTTTGATTTGCTATATGTTGTTACCTGAATATAAAGCATGTATAAATGATTTTTGTATAACAAAAAATATGCCAAATTTTCAAATGACTCCCGAAGCTTGGTTTTTTGCCGAATCTTTTTTAAAAAATTTAGAACCTTTTAAAATCACAACTTTAAAATTTTCAAAAACTTATGAATCTACTTCTAGTAGCATTTTTATTTCAATAGTTACTATGATGCAAACTTTCAAAGAAATGATCAATGATGCTTTTGGTCATATTGTGAAACCTGCATATATCAAAATTTTGAAGTATTTTAGTCATCCTCCTATGTTGTATTGTATTACTACTATGATGGATCCTCGTATCAAATTAAAAGGTACGAAGAGTTTTATTGAAATATTTTTTTACATTACTAGGAGATGAATCTGAAATTGATTGCCGAACATTTTTAGCTAGTTTTGAATCGACATTAAATAACTTGTATGATTTTTATGATAGAAGTTTTGCATCTAGTAGTACAACTAGTTTAGTTAGTTCTTCTTCTGCTACTTCTAGAATTAAGGGTAAGAGTATATTAGATGATGCCGCATTTAATTTACTTGCACAAATTCAATAAAAAAAACCTAGGACTAATGAACCAAATGAATTACATTGATATAATCAACAAGATTTTGAAAGTTTTACTTCTACACTTGATATTTTACAATGGTGGAAGGACCATGAACATACTTATAGTATTCTTAAATATATGGCTAAAGATCTACTAACTCCTCCTGTCTTTATAGTTGCTTTAGAAAGAGCATTTTCTACAAGTGGCAGGGTTCTAACCGATTACAGGAATCGCTTGAAGCCTAAATCGTTGGAGATGCTCATCTACACGGAAGACTGGATGAAGGCCGAAGATAAGACTCAAGGAAAAGGTTTTGATACGTCTACAAGTGGAAGCAACTCGCTGGAAGAAAAACAACAACAATAGCAACCAACATGAAGAATTGAAGACCAACAACAACAACAACAAATTGAAGACCAACGAATTGAAGAAAATTTAAATGTATAAAAAAATTGTATGAAAACTTCATTTTTTATACAAAAGTTGGATAATTGAAGAAAATTGAAATTGTATAGAAGAAATTTGTTATTGTAAAAAACAAATTTGTAGAAAATCTTTGTTTTTTATTAAAAATTAGGAAACTTGTATAAGTTGAAATCATATTAATAATATATACATTTTTTGTTGGCAATTTCACTCTTTCATTCTTATTATTATTATTACATTTTTTATTATTATTAAAATTACAACTTTTTTTAAGTTAAAAGAAAAAATTAAAATAGATGGGCCAACCCATGACTCGACCCAACCCGACCCGACCCGAGTTGGACCCGAATGGGTTTGCGGGTTGGGCAGGTAGAGTTTTTACAAATCCTACCTGGCCCGGCCCGGCCCGGTTACCACTCAGACCCGACCCGAACCCGCCCTAGTTGGGTTCCAACTCGCACGGGTTCGACCCGACCCAGCCCGGTCGATCAGTTTGCCAACCCTATACTAAGGCAGTTGCTTTATTCAATATAGGCCATATGAGGGAGTGACGGATTAGGAAGACAAGTTGGGGCCTATTATGGTTGTGTCATTGTGTTATAATTTTTCTTATTTTTTAATGTTTGTCCATGAATCCGCATCATGTCCCATATTCGTATAGTATTCATCCTTTCGAGCCTCCAAATAAGTCATGCACCTAATGACATTCACTTGCACTTGTATCTCTGTAACCCCCATTCTCGATAATTAGTATTTTCCGCGTATTTTCTATAATTTGAATTTTTGTAAATTTATTTTGTGTTAGATTCGATTTGGATCTTCTATTAAAGTCTTTTCTAATCGAAATCTATATTTATTTCGAATAGTGGTTCTCTATCCCTAATTAATCGACTATTTATATTATTAATTCTCGGATTTTAATATATTTGTTAAACCCAAATCCTAATTTGATGCATATCATTATTATTATTATTATTGTCATTATTATTGTTATTCTTATTGCTATTAGTGTTAATATTTGCTATTATTGATGTTATTATTATTGTTATTGGTATTATTATTTTTATCATTATTATCAGCATTATTATTATTATTATTATTATTATTATTATTTTGTTTTAAGTCCGAACTTGCTCAATTTTATATGCATTTCACTGTTTGATTCAATATATATATATATATATATATATATATATATATATATATATATATATATATATATATGAATATTTTAAATACCATATTTATCTTTATTGATTATCTTCTTTTTGATTAAATTTGTTCATGAAAAAATTCTGTTCTTCTTGATTGAGCTTTCTTGTTGAACATATTATCTTTTATTTAATTGTGGATATTTTTATTTGAACCCTATTAATTTTGATATTTCCCTTATTTGAACCCTAAAACCCAATTTGAATTGTTCTTGACCCAAACCCACTCTTATTGGACCCTAAACCACTAACCGAACATCCCAATTGTACCCTATAAATACAACCCTAATGCAAACCCTAAAAATCCAAAATAGCAATATTATACCCGTCGCAATTTCTCTCTCCTATTCTCTCTCCTCCTCTTTCTCTCTCCCCGACCCTTGTTTTCCTGCCCAACTGAACCCATCTCCCTGTTCATTTTCCCCAGCCTTTCCCCGGCCATCTCCAGCGATCCCCGACCTCCGGCGCCGTCCTATAGCGCCGCCCTCCTCGTCAACACCTCCGGCGACACATCGTGCCAGCGATGCCACCAAAAAAAACCCCAATCCCGAAGACCCCCCTTCCCTTCCTGTTCCTCGACGACATCAGAACGCAATATCCCGACGCCCCATTCCCTGTTCCGTCGTGCTGCTCGCCTCCGACGCCTTCGCCCGCCACCGTCGCCGACGACCCCCCCGGCCTTTCCTCTTGCTTACGTGACTGTCGTTGCTGTCTCTTTGGATCTTGTGTTGTTGCTGCTTTGCCTATTTTTGTGCACGTATATTGCACGTGTTATTGTGTGTTCGTGGGTTCATTGCTTCGGGATTCTTATCCGGTTATTCGTGGTATTCGTTTTCACCGGTTATAAGGCAAGTCACCGTCCAATTGAATTATTAATTGTATCAAATTTAAGTCTCATTGAAACTCTTGCAAGTAGATCTCTTTGTTATCATATTATCCATTATTCATCTCTTCGTTGGGTTTATTGAGAGTTTACACGAGCTAACCCCAATATTTTTGACATCGGGCCACTTTTGACTCTAAAGTTTGGATCTTTCATGAATGCATATAGAATTGATAATAGGGTTGTTCATATAATCATCACACAAATAAATTATTGTAGAGACAATTGATAGGTTATATGTTGTTTGATCGATTAGTGATTGATTGATGATAAATTGATGTATGAGTGTGTTCTAATTTTATTTATCATGTTTTGACACCCATCATGCTGATTATACAATTTATTGACTAAAGAATCGATACCCATCATGTTAATTTAACTTATTTTCAAGAAAACTACACAAATCATGTATATTTCTTGCTGACTTGTATGTTGACTACTGTTTTTGAATCAGTAAACGATCTTAAAATGAAATACTTTCTGAACATGAATTGTAGCCTTATCTTTCTAGTTTCCAGAACATCTTGAATTTTTGAATTCCAATTTGTGTAGCAAAAGTTATGCCCGTTTTACTACAGCTGTGTTTTTACATTCAGATTTTTCGGATTCTTGTATCTTTCATGTTTAAACACTAAAAAGGCTGAGCAAATGATAAAATTTTGCTCTGAAAATTTTCAGGTAGTTAGTAATCATGTTTAGGAGTTTAGAAAATATTTTTAATGAATTTAATATCGAGTTTTTGCTGATTCTAAAATTAAAATAACATGATATCGAGATTCTGCCTGAACATAAAATCTGTGAAGAACATTGTGTTTGACTTAGCTACTGTTGTCGGATTTTGAACTTTAAATATGCGTTGGAATCGTGTGGAAGTCTAGTTTCTAGAACTTTTGACAGATTCAATTTTTGACTTTTGAAACAACGGAAAACTGCATTTTTGTACAGACTACTCTTGCTGTCCAGAATTTCACTTTTCAGTTTTTAATAGATTAATTATTCCTATATCATATTATTGCATGAATTAATGTATGTATGTTGCATTGCATGATCCTAATGTCTTATTGTCATCATTCTAATTGTTCTACTTCATGTTACCATCTTATTGTTCCTTATTGTTACCATCGTTCATTAAATGTCTAGATTGCATATTGTATTGTTGCATTGATGAAATAATTAATAAGTCGGGGTTTAAGGGATTGACTGGAGTAGTTGATGATATAGTGACTATACTCGGAGGAGTGGCCCTTGTTTCCCTAAATATTGTTCCGGCTATTGTTTTATCGTGTGATTGTGGATTACGGTCGTAACCTAATCTATCATGTATTGTATCGTTGTCGATGACCGTACCGTGCACCGAAAGGTGAATATTGATTATCGTTGCCGAGTACATGATCTATAGAATCTTCCACTTAAGTCTAAAACGACATTGATTGTATGCATCGAACCTGTAGTATGGGATGCAGTAGTACATGCATTAGTTAGGATAAAAATGATTAATAGACTTAAGGATCACACAACATCGACATTGCATATTGTTCCTCATTGTTCCTATTGATATCGAATTGATCATTGATTATTGTTACCAAATATTGCATCATTGTTTATAGCCATTGTATCGATTACCGTGATATTGATTATTGATTATCGTGCCATGTTATTGATTCCACCGTTATTCTAGTATTCTCTGCTTTCTCTACTTGTTGTCCATGACTTGCTCTAAGGACAATTTTTCTCCTCTTTTTAGATGAAGTGTTCACATGTAATGAAGGAGAATTGCCTGCTGGGATGGGAGAACAAGAATTCTGAAGACTTAATGCTTTTTAGTTGCTCATTATTTTATTGAACTATTGTTGAGAATTATTACTATTGTGTTTGGGATCTATTTTTGTATTGGGCTTATATCCCAAATATTGTTATTTGTGTCTAGATGTTGGATTATTATTGTATTTGGATATTTTATATTACTTCATTTCAAGTATTATTGTTCCTAAGATTAATATTATTGGCTGCGCAATTATTCTGCATTGATTATATTGTTGAGTTGATCGGATAAACAGCTTATGGGTGATGTTAATCATTCTCTAGGCCAATGTTACGTGCCCGTATTCCGTATTTTTTGAAGTGTGGCGTGACAATCTCAACGAGCATAATATGTGCATTCTAAATGTGATTTAAAAGAAGAATAGAAGTGATATGGTACAGATGACGTGGTCTAATCAGAGCCGTCAGATCTCCTCAGATTTCGCTCATCCCATATCATCAAATCAACTAGGTCAAATGGGCTTCTGCCATCTCAGGCCTACATCCAAACGGGTCCAACCCGGCCCGTCACGGCCTCAGACCCGTTTACCCCTGTCTATAAATACTAGACCCCCTCCACACTACAGCATGTAATAAACTTTTTCCCCCATGAACCCTAGCTACTGTTACTTTCTCAGTGATTGACTAGATCATCGGAGGGCCTGTTGCCGAGAACTCTCTCGATGTTTCTAGGCAGTGTGCAAGTATCAAGATCTGAACTGAGCCACCAACATCCGAGTCAAGCTACGAAGATCTGATCCGAGCACTCAGCCTCTACCTCCACCCGCTACCCTAAGCCGAACGTACAACCCGAGGATCAGATCAATGCCAGCGTTGTGCTTTCCATTTAACAAATTACAAGAACTCACACATGTTGCCCCCACACCCCAAAATCAAGCAGCATCAGATTGGCGCCGTCTGTGGGAGCTTCACGTCACTGACACCGGTCAAACCCTGACTTAGGACGTCATCTCGAAGCCAGACTTTTCCATGGCTCCCAAAGCCAGAAAAGCCCTCACCGCTGGATGCCGTCCAGACCTTCCTCCCTCTGGCAACCATGGCTCCATTCGACCTCTAGCTAATGGTGCGGGAGGATCTGAACCAAGTGCCTCATGCTCGGTGGCCGCTTTCGACATACGATGCATAATCCAGGACCGACAGATCAGCCGATTGAGGGGAGGGGCCGCTTCCAACTCGATCCCGAACCACGGCGAGCATCCAACCCAAGAACGGAAAACAGTGCACAGCCACTCACCCTGGGAGCCTCCGCCTTCGTGCGGCCAAGCAAAGCAAACCCCGGTCACGAGAGCCGAGTTTCAAAACTTTAGGAACGAGGTCCTCCAGGCCATCCGGGGCGATCACAGGGCTGAGGCGCGAACAACACCAATCCTCGGCCAGAAGCCCAGGGCAGTGAATTTCACGGTTCGACTCACCCGCAAGAATGAGACGATGTCGTCCTCCAAAGCCTCCAGGAGATGGAGAACCGCCTCGCCCATTTCAGTAAGGGCAGACCACAATCTGGGCAAGGGAACCGGCCAAACCGACCTTCGTTCTCTCCTCAAATCTTAGATGTCGAGAACCCTAGAAATTTCAGGCCTCCCCAATTTGAGACCTACAACGACGATAGTGATCCTGCTGATCACATGGAAGGGTTCAAAACCCTAATGTTGATTCACAGTGCATCAGATCCTCTCCTAAGCCGCGCCTTTCCTACCACCCTGCGTGGACCAGCTTGGGAATGGTTTTCAGGGTTCACCTCCAGCTCGGTCTTCTCGTTCGACCAGCTAGAAGCGAGCTTCCAAGCCCACTTCGTGACCAGCCGGAAAAAGACGAGAACGTCCCTTCTGGACCTCAAGCAGAAGGAAGGCGAACCCCTCCGCGAGTTTGTCCGGAGGTTCACGACTGAGGCGAGGGCGGTCTCCTCTTTCGACGTGGGCATTGCTTCTGCAGCCTTTCGGCACAACGTTCACAACGGCCAGCTAAAGGCCTCAATAGCCAAGAAACCAACCGTTGACTTCCTCGACTACCTCAACAGGGTCGAGAAGTACATCCAAGCCGAGGACGCTCTACACCCCAAGGGCATTAAAGAAGCTACTGCCAAGGGGAAGTGGAAAGCGGACGACTCCGAGCCCTCCAAGAAGGCCCCGAAGGATGCATCCAGCCAGAAGAGGCCACCTCCGGTCCCCCATTTTAAAAGATATACGCCACTGAACCAGAACATGTCAGCCATCCTCTTAGAGATCGAGGACAAAGGGATCATCCGACTCCCTCCCCGACCGAGCAACAACAAAAAAGGGACCAAAGGTTCTACTACCAGTTTCACTGAGACCATGGGCACGGGACGGATAACTGCCGTGCCCTTAAAGATGAGATCGAAACCCTCATCCAGCGAGCGTACCTAAGGGAGTTCACCCGGACCAACCGAAGAGATCGAAGGGACCCAAGGAATCCGAAGCCTTCGCCTCCTCCTCGAATGGTCAACCAACAAACCGAGCAGGGCCCTGAGCCCGAAGAGACCGGGGGGATGGCCATTTTACACTGCGTCCATGGAGGACCCATGGGAGGCGAGTCCAACAGCTCCTGTAAGGCCCCCTTGCGGGAAGTAAATTCGGTCCACAACCATCCCCCTCCCCGAGTTCGGCAGCAGGCGGTCTCCTTCTCAGGAGAAGACCTGGAGGGCGTCCAGCTCCCACATTGTGACGTGCTCATCATCAGCCTCATCATGGCGAACTTCGAAGTTCACCGAATTCTCGTAGCTCGGTCAACATCGTCTTCTTAGAAGTCTTTGAACACCTCAAAGTCCCCCGCGCGAAGCTAAAACCGACCGGGTACACCTTTCACGAGTTCTCCGACGTCCCCGTCCAAATTGAGGGGATCGTCACACTTGATGTAACCGCCTGGACGACCCCGATTATAAGGACCGAATCAATCGACTTCATGGTGGTCGATGTCAAGGCCACATACAATGTCATTCTCGGCCGACCTGTCCTCTTCTCATTTCAGGCAGTCCCCTCGGCCTACCACCTGAAACTGAAGTTCTCCATCGACCTCGGGGTCAATGTCGTCCGGAAAACCAGGAGTCCGCACGCTCGTGCTATATGACCATGATAGGGGGCGGTGTATTTCCCCTTAATGCAGTAGAACTCCTGCCCGAAAGACCCAGTCTGACTCGGAGCCTGTGGACGAGTTAGAAAAGGTCTCATTCGAGGCGGAAGACAAACCTAAATGGTTCCGTGTGAGCCGGTCCCTATCCTCAGATCTAAGACCGGCCCTCATCGAGTGTATTCACCGGAATACCAACCTCTTCGCCTGGACCGCGTCTGACATGCCCGGGATTTTCGAGGACCTCACCATGCACAAACTAAGCGTCCACCGGGGCTCCAAGCCGATCCAGAAGAAGCGACGTAAGTTCGCTCCCGAGAGGCAACAGGCAGTGAAAGTGGAGGTGGACAAACTGTTGTCTGCCCGGTTCGATACAAGTGGTTAGCTATCCCGAGTGGCTGGCTAATGTCGTGATGGTGAAAAAGGCAAGCAAAAATTGGAGGATCTGTATAGACTTCACGGATCTCAACAAGGCGTGCCTCAAATATCTGTTCCCTCTCCCAAGTTTCGACGCTCTGATCGACGCAACGTCGAGTCACGAGCTACTGACCTTTATAGATGCCTTTTCGGGCTATAACCAGATCCGAATGTTCCCTCTGGACATCGCCAAAACATTTTTCGTAACCGACCAAGGCCTCTACTACTACCAGGTTTCCTTCGGGCTAAAGAACACTGGTGCCATCTACCAGAGTCTCGTCAACCGAGTCTTGAAATAACATATTAGTCGGAACATGGAGGTATAGGTTGACGACATGCTTGTCAAGAGCTGCTGAGGGCAGGATCAAGTGGCCGACCACGAGGAAGCCTTTAGCGTCATTCGGTTCCACAACATGAGGCTTAATCCCGCTAAGTACGCCTTCGGAGCATCTTTTCGGAAAAATTTCTCGGGTTCTTCGTCAGCCAGAACAGCATGGAGGCGAACCCCGAGAAGATCCAGGCCATAATCGACATGGCCCCTCTTAGAAATATAAAGAAAGTTCAACGGCACATGGGAAGACTGGCGGACGTCAACCGCTTCTTCTCCAAGTCTGGATAGAAGTCGCTTCCCTTTTTCAAGGCCTTACGAAGGGCGAAAGGTTTCGAATGGGGGGACTCTTAGCAGCAGGCGTTCGACCAACTGAAAGTCTACCTCAACAACCCTCCTCTCCTAAGCAAACCCGAGCCAGGAGAATCCCTCTCCCTCTACTGATCGGCCTCGGAACATGCGCTCAGCGTCGTGTTAGTCTTAGAGGAGGACGGGGTTCAGAAGCCACTCTACTATGTCAGCAAAGTCCTACTTGTGGCCGAAACCCGTTACGCCAAGATGGAAAAGGTCACTCACACTCTGGTCATGGCCACACAAAAGCTCCGCCCGTATTTTCAGGTCCACTCGATCCAGGTTCTCACGGACCAGTCTCTCAAGGCTGTCATCCATAAGCCGAAGGATTCTGGCCACTTAATCAAGTAGTCGATCGAGCTGAGCCAGTGCGACATCAGCTACCAACCCAGAGCGGCTATCAAAGGGCAGGCTCTCACCGAATTCATCACGGAGTGCACCATTTCCGATCCTTCCGAACTACTGAAAGGGGAGCCAATTTGGGAGGTCTATGTCAACGGCTCGTCCTGCGAGGTCGGTAGTGGCACGGGTGTCATACTCAAAGGTCCCAACGACTTCGTCCTCCAGTAGTCCCTATGCCTGAACTTCCCCGCCTCCAACAATGAGGTGGAGTACGAGGTGATGATTGCAGGACTCACATTAGCACATAAGACAGGGCCAAGGGAAATCAGAGCCTTCAGCGACTCCCAGTTCGTAGTCAGCCAGATCACCGGGGAGTATGAGGGCCATGACACTCGGATGGTCCAATACTTGGCACTAGTCTAGCAACTCTTAACCGCCTTCAACTTCGCTTCCGTAGAACGGATCCCGAGAGAGCAAAACACTCAAGCTGACTCTTTTTCCAATCGCTCCCATCCCAAAGTTTCTGGCAGCTGGCGAACTTCTTGAGGATCGGGCCGAGGCGAGAAGGGCCAAAATCCGTTCGGAAAGATTCACTATTATCGATGGGATACTCTTCAAATGCTCATACACGAGGATGGACGGAATATCTTATCTCCGCTTTTTGGCCCCCGATGAGGCCAAATACGCACTGAAATAACTTCACGAGGGAATCAGAGGATGCCACATGGGGAGCAGGTCGCTCGCCAGAAAAGCCCTGAACCATGGCTATTACTGGCCGACCATGTTTCAAGACGCCCAGAACCTCGTCAAAAGGTGCGGCCCTTGCCAGAGATTCTCCTCGATGAAACGAATTCCACAAGCCAACCTCCAGTCGCTGGCCAGCCCGACCCCCTTTGCCATGTGGGGGATGGACTTGGTCGGCCCCTTCCCAAAAGCAACAGGACAAAGGAAATACTTGGTGGAAGCCATCGACTACTTCACTAAGTGGATCGAGGCGGAACCCATGGCCACAATCACCAAGCATCAAAGTTAACAATTTTTCTGGAAGCACATCATCTGTCTGTTCGGGATCCCACAGATGCTCATCACCGATAACGGAACCCAATTTGTAGGCAAGAACTTTCAGAAATTCTGTGAAGACATTGGCATCCAGCAGCGCTTCTCCCCGATATCTCATCTCCTGTTAAACGGCCAAGCAGAAAATGCTAATCGCCAAATCCTTGACGGGCTCAAGAAGTGACTAGATAATTCTCCCAAGGGACTATGGGTCGACGAGCTGCCAAGCATCCTTTGGTCGCACCGAACAACTTAGAGAATCTCCACGGGCGAATCACCATTCAACCTAACCTACGCCACCGAGGCGATTATCCCCTTAGAAATTGGTCTCCTCTTGCCCAGAATCACGGGCTTCGACGAGGAGACCAACTCAGCCGACCTCAGAGCGAATATGGATCTGATCGCCGAGGTTAGAGAAAGATCTGCCATCAGAAGAAGCATATACCAACAACGGATCGAGAGGTTCTACAACAAAAAGGTCCATCCCACTAACATCAAGAAAAGCGACCTCGTGCTTAGGAAACTAGCTATCTCCAACCCAACAAGAAGAGAAAGCTAGCCCCCAACTGGAGGGCCCATATAAGGTCTCCGAAGTTGTATGCCCCGGCACGTACCGACTCGAAGACCTAGGGGGCAAGATAGTGAAGATGACCTGGAACATGGAGCACCTCATCAAGTTCCTCGAAGGGGAGGACTAGACCTCTTTTATAACTGATCCTTTGTAATCGGCAGTACGCGCCACCCCTTTTGTGTAAACATAAAATAGTAGAAAGAATAAATTGTAATCTTATTTCTTCCCCTTTTTTGTTCAAATTTCTGTGCATTCTCACAAGCTTGGATGCTCTACCCTCGGCAGTTACTTCAAGCAAGACACTAGCTTTAACAAGCTGTAGGGGATCGACGCTCGACACGTATAGCGAGCACAACCCTAACTTTCCCACAAGCAACTCCTAGCCTTCGGCCCGGACATAGGTTGCTTACGTCCTCGCCACTCAGCATGGACTTCGAGCACCCACGAGGGATTCTCCAATCCCTCAACTCTTAGCCTTCGACGCGGATTCACCAGTGAGGGATCCTTCAATCCCTCAACTCCTAGCCTTCGGCTCGAACATTGGCTACTTACGTCCTCGCCACTCAGCATGGACTTCGAGCACCCACGAGGGATTCTTCGATCCCTCAACTCCTAGACTTCAGCTCGAACATTGGCTGCTTACGTCCTCGTCACTCGGCATGGACTTCGAGCACCCACGAGGGATTCTTCGATCCCTCAACTCCTAGCCTTCGGCTCGAACATTGGCTGCTTACGTCCTCGCCACTCGGCATGGACTTCGAGCACCCATAAGGGATTCTACAATCCCTCAACTCCTAGCCCTCGGCTCGGACATCATCCGCTGATGTCATCGCCACTCGGTAGGGACTTCGAGCACCCACGAGGGATTCTACAATCCCTCAACTCCATGCCCTCGGCTGGGACATCGTCCGCTCACGTCCTCGCTACTCGGTAGGGACTTCGAGCACCCACGACGAATTCTACAATCCCTCAACTCATATCCCTCAGCTCGGATATTATTTGCTCAAGTCCTCGCCACTCGGCAGGGACCTCGAGCACCCATGAGGGATTCCTCAGTCACTCAACTCCTGGCCTTCAGCTAGGATATCATCTACTCTCGTCCTCGCTGCTAGGCTTGGACCTCGAGCACCTAAGGGGGTTTCATCAAAATTTCCATAGTCTTAAACCTTTGGTCAGGACTTCAGTTAACCCCCTACACAAAATTTTCATTCAGATTTACGACCCTCGCCCACGGCGAGAACCAACGAGCCCCAGACCGCGAGTTGGCTCGCCTTTCACCCACCGATAGCCTAGGGTAGAGCAGCCTTCGCCGGCACTACCCCAAACTGTCCGAGGGTGGCAGAAGAGCCACTGGTCACAGGATTCTCGGACAAAAGTTTCATTTAGGGCACTCGCCTTCGGCAAGCGTCCCGAAACCCGTACTCCAAGATCGGCTCACCTTTCACCCCCTGGCAATTGGGGATAAAAAGCACTCACCGCCATTACCCCCAATTGTCAGAGGGTGGCAGGGAGCCACCAGCGACAAGAACTCATGGTGAAGTGAGAAAATTTCTGATGAAGATGGGAGGGTTATATAGCCTTCAGGTAATGCGTATTTATGGTATGGGAAGTCGAAACGTCTGATAACCATTAATGACACTGGAAAACGAAACGTCCTCCATTACCAGGCTTCCTGAATCCCTCACTCTCTTCGTCACCCTTTAGCTTGAACCCCTCCCTCGGACCGAACGCCGATGATCTATCCTCAGAAATCGAAAGCAAGCCCAAGGTGAAAGAAGCAAACAAAGCAATACAATCATATTCTGTTTTTATTATTTATTTCAAGGGAAATGCATCGTTACAAGGGGAGACTTTATTACATTGCTCAAACTCAGCCTAGGGCTCCTCTTCGGAGCAGTAGGGTTGGTACAGACAAGTTCAATGCCAACCAAGCGAGTTGGATCCTTCGCCAGATCACCCGGAGTCGCCAAGGTAGACCCACCAGCGACGAGGCATTGCGCGTCACAAGGCCTCGCCAGTCCAATCCTTGGGGTCGGAAATGAAGCACCGGTAGAGGGACGAGCGCAACCAAAGGTGACGGATCGGGACCTCAACATCCCGAGCATTATCTTATACCGTTGTACCTCCAACTCCTTCTCCATAATAACCCCACGAAGAAAAGACTCAGACAACAGTCGCCGAGCGGATGTGCTAGCCATAGATAACAGGGCTCCTGTACTGTCCAAGTCATGGTCGGCTTCAACTTCTTCAATCGCGCCAGCTCCAAGCTAAGTCCCTTCGACTTATCCATAAAGTGTTGGACGGCAGCATCTCGGTCACAAGCCTCTTTAAGGCACCGGGTCAGAGCAAACTCCTTGGCCGAAATCTTACCCCTCAACTGGCTCATCTCAGCACCACCAAGGTCTACCTCGGGGTCACTTCTATCTAGCCAGCAAACAAAGAAATATCACTCCAAGCCGATTATGTTTGGCAAAAACTCAATCCAAAATAGAATACAAGGCAAGAGGTTCGGCCGAAAAACCTTTTTCATTAATCAAAAAATGAGTTTACAAAATGCGCTGGCCAGTCCGCGTACAGCAGTTACAAAAAGAAAAGTAGAAAAAAGAGCTACTGTTGTCCCACCTTTTCCTCGGCTAGCCGCTCCTAGTTTGGGTCGTCCCTCACGGCATTAGGGTTGGGGTGGGCTCCCGCAAAATCATCATCACCGCCACCCCGGTGGTCAACGGGAGTTCGGGTAGCTCCAAATCGTAATGGAAGCGGCTCAGGTCTAACTCCGGATGGTAATACTTGACATGCTGCATCGTCAAGGCATAAACCTCGTCCTGGGCCTCAATGGCCTTGTCCATCCTGGCCGCCTTCATCTTCTTCAACTTTCGGTCAGCTTCTTTCCTTATATCGACCATCTGCTTCATGTGGGCATCATCCTGGTTCGCCTGCTCAGCTCGAAGAGCCTAGATTTGGCCCTCGAGCATCGTCTTCTATAGTTTGAGCTCCTTCATCTCCCGCTCATAATGCTGAGCATTCTTCACCTCGTTTTCAGCACCTTCTGCTGTAGCTTCATCAGCTGAGCACCCTCCACACAGGCCTATAGACGAGGAAAACAAACTTAACCCAATTCAGATATCTTAATGCAACCAACAAAATACAATAGAATCATGGCCAAACGAAGATTACCTACACGCTTGCCAGAGACCACTTCATGTAGCTAGACTCGACCGTGTGACACTCCCGGGCCTTCCAGTCACGCGGTGGAGCGAGCTTCTCCACCATCTCGATGGCCACGGCTCCATCCGACACGGTGTCCCCGACCTTAACGGCCTAGTCCGGGGCCCATGGTCGGAGCCCCGCCTCGCCTACGAGATTCTCGGCCGACGGAGAGACGAGTGGGAGGATGCCCCTCACCACTTCGGTAACCCTCTAGCTACTGGAGCTGGGGCCCGATTTGGAGGACCTGTGCTTTTTCGGCGTCTGTTGGGAGGACTCCTCCACATCCGCCTCAGAAGGTACTCGGCCACGCTTCCCATGCTCGGCTCGATTGGCCTTCTCGGCCTTCTTCTTCTTCAACAGCGCTCTCCTCTCTTTGATCTTCGAGTTGTCTATACCTATAGATATAAGAATCTCATAAGACGGGGGAAAACAATTGAAAGAAAATCAGACGAAAACATACTGAAAGGAGTGGGGCTCAGCCCGATTCGAGCCAAGTGCATCTTTGTCACATTTGGCCAACCAACATATTTTCTCAACATTTGCCCATTCCTCGGCCATCAAATCAAACTTGCGAGGACCCTTGAAATTGGGCTTGTAAAACCTCCAAGCCGTGGGTATCACCCATGGGGTCAAGCTCCGAACTACGAAGTATTTCTCCTTCCACCCTTTGATAGAGTCAGGATGCCCGTGAACAACCCTTCTCCCTCGGCATGGCGAGATATAGTAGATCCCCTCGAACTCGCCGGACGAGCTAAAACCAAGGATCGCTCGAAAGTACTTCAGCTTCGGTCGGACCCCTCGCTCCTGGCAAAGGAGCATCAAGCACACAAGCTGATTCTAGGAGTTGGGCACGTACTGCATCGAACTTAGCGATGCCCAATTCAGGACTTCCGTGATGAACAGGTGGAGCGGCAGTCGCAAGCCCGAGCTGAAGGCATCCACCGGGAACATACAGAAGCCGGGCGCCAACTTATCCTTAGGACGGACCCCGGGGCTGGGGATCAGCAGCTCATACTCCTGACCGATGAACTAACTAGCCCGAATAATAGAAAGGTTGTCCACAGTTAGGACAGTTGGTATCTTTTCCATAGATATCTTTTGCCTAGCGGGTGAGGAAGCCTTTACCTCATCATCATCAATGCCGCCTTTATAGCGGACCAACTCCTCAATGTCCTCCGCATACATTCGGATTGTGCACGGCCGAACTTCAAATGGAATCTCAAGGTCAACTACGGCAGCCGTCTCATCCGGGCTGTCCGGCATAACCCACCTCGTTTTCCTCCGTTGGACTCGATGCCTCGGGAACAGAGTGTCGCCAAAGGGCCCAAATCGCCGCCCTCTAACGAAGTATCATCCCTTCGTTCCTCGTCCCCCACGACCACTACAACCTCCTCTTCGTCCCTTTCACTGAATTCGACCTCTTCGCCACCATCTACCAGAGGCGCGTCCCCTTCTAAGTCGCTCGACTCTACTATGAAGGGCCTTTTGCTGCGTAGCGGCACCATGTCATAAACCTCTTTCTCGAACTCCTATGACATTGAGTGGGAGGCACGGGGGCCCTCATCCCGACCCGAGGTGGTGGCGGACTGACTAAGCCCTTGTCATAATTGAAAGAGAACTAACCCGATTCGGAGAACTGGGAGATGCCGGAAAACTCGTTGCCGGTGACCAAATTGCATTAGGAGAGAAAATTTTGAGAGCTTGGAGAGAGAAGGCAAAGGTGAGAAATGATGAGATGGGTGGGAGATATATAGTGAACTCCACGACTCATAGAAACCCTCAAAAAAGTGTCACATCAGCATCACACGTTTCACCTCCTTGATGGCCCTCATACGACCCAAATTCTCAAGTCCCAAATGCTCGGACCCCGGAGAGTACTTCGGACACACAAAAAAATGAAGCAAGGTTCTAGCGACAAAATTGCCTCAAAAGCTTAAGGCTTTCTGGCTCGATGCTCGACGTGCACCTCGAGCACCCACTTGGCTTTTTCTCACAAAATTGCCTCAAAAGCTCAAGGCTTTTTGGCTCGACACTCGGCATGCACCTCGAGCACCCACCTAGAATTTTCTCGCAAAACTGCCTCAAAAGCTCAAGGATTTCTAGCTCGACGCTCGGCGTGCACCTCGAGCACCCACCTGGCTTTTTCTCGAAAAATTTCCTCAAAAGCTTAAGGCTTTCTGGCTCGATGCTCGGCGTGCACCTCGAGCATCCTCCTGGCTTTCTCCCATAAAATTGCCTCAAAAGCTCAAAGCTTTCTCGCTTGACGCTCGGTGTGCACCTCGAGCACCCACCTGGCTTTTTCTTGCAAAAATGCCTCAAAAGCTCAGGGCTTTTTGGCCTGACGCTCGGCGTGCACCTCGAGCACCCACCTGGGTTTTCTTGCAAAATTGCCTCAAAAGATCAGGGCTTTTTGGCTCGACGCTCGGCATGCACCTCGAACACCCACCTGGCTTTTTCTCACAAAATTGCCTCAAAAGTTCAAGACTTTCTGGCTCGACGCTCGACATACACCTCGAACACCCTTGCTTTTTCTCGCAAAATTGACTCAAAAGTTCAAGGCTTTCTGGCTCGACGCTCCACGTGCACCTCGAGCACCCACCTGGCTTCTTCTCAGCAAACTGCCTCACTCGGGGCGCTCGGCGCCGACCCATCTGGCTCGGAGCTCGGCATGAACTTCGAGCACTAGCATGGCTTATTAGCAAAATGCCTCCCTCGAGGCGCTCGGCGCCAACCCATCTGGCTCGGAGCTCGGCATGAACTTTGAGCACCAGCGTGGCTTCTCAGCAAAATGCCTCACTCGAGGCGCTCGGAGCTGACCCCTCTGGCTCAGAGCTCGGCCTAAACTTTGAGCACCAGCATGGCTTCTTAAAAAAATGCCTCACTCGAGGCACTGGGCATTGACCCATCTGGCTCGGATCTCGGCATGAACTTCGAGCACCAGTGTGGCTCTCAGCAAAATGCCTCGCTCGAGGCGCTCAGCGCCGATCCATCTGGCTTGGAGCTCGGCATGAACTTCGAACACCAGAGTGTCTTCTTAGCAAAATGCCTCGCTCGAGGCACTCAAAGCTAACCCATCTGGCTCGAAGCTTGGCATGAACTTCGAGCACCAGCGACTCTTCTCAGCAAAATGCCTTCCTCGAGGCGCTCGACACCGACCCATCTGGCTGGGAGCTCGGCATGAACTTCGAGCACTAGCGTGACTTCTCAACAAAATGTCTCCCTCGAGGTGTTCGGCGCCGACCCATCGATCTCGGAGCTCAGCATGAACTTTGAGCATCAGCATGACTTCTCAGCAAAATGCCTCACTCGAGGCGCTCGACGCCGACCCATCTAGCTCAAAGCTCAGCATGAACTTCGAGCACCACCGTGGCTTCTCAGCAAAATGCCTCACTCGAAGCGCTCGGCATCGACCCATCTAGCTCGGAGCTTGACATGAACTTCGAGCACCAGCGTGGCTTCTCAGCAAAATGCCTCACTCGAGGTGCTCGGCGCCGACCTATCTAGCTCGGAGCTCGGCATGAACTTCGAGCACCAGCGTGGCTTCTCAGCAAAATGCCTCACTCGAGGTGCTCGGCGCCGACCCATCTGGCTCGGAGCTCGGCATGAACTTCGAGCACCAGCGTGGCTTCTCAATAAAATGCCTCACTCGATGTGTTCGGCGCCGACCCATATGGCTCGGAGCTCGGCATGAACTTCGAGCACCCACAGAGCTCCCTTCACTAATTATCGACGCTCGACACCAAGCTCAGGCTCCATGCCCGGCGACGACCCCCCAAAACTTGGCGCTCGACGCCGAACCTCCAAGTTAGGCCCTCGGCACGGCCTATATCGTCGGCTCGGTACCACCTCTGGTTACTCCTCAGAGACTCAAAATGACTTATCTTTGCCGAATACTCCCATCCACTCTCCCACAGAAATAAACTACTCATCCACGGCTGGTTTACACAGCCCTCCAGGAGTGGAGGGATTATGATATGGTATAGATGACGTGGCTCAATCAGGGCCGTCAGATCTCCTCAGATTTCTCTCATCCAAGATCATCAAGTCAACTAGGTCAAACGGGCTTCTTCCATCTCAAGCCCACATCCAAACAGGTCCAACCCAGCCAGTCACGGTCCCAGACCCGTTTACCCTTGTCTATAAATACCAGACCCCCTCCACACTGCATCAGGTAATAAACTTTTTCCCCCTTAACCCTAGCTACTGTTACTTTTTCAGTGACTGATTAGATCGTCGGAGGGCCTGTCGCCAGAAACTCTCCCGGTGGTTCTAGGCAGTGTGTAGGTATCAAGATCCAAACCGAGCCACCAACATCTGAGCCGAGCTACGAAAATCCGATCCGAGCTCTCAGCCTCTACCTCTCACCCACTACCCCCGAGCCGATCGTACAGCCCGGGGATCAGATCAACGCCAGTGTCGTGCTTTCCATTTCACAAATTACAAGAACTCAAACCTATTGTTCCCATGTCCCAAAATCAAGCAACATCAAGAAGAAAACTTTTCCTTAACTAGAAAAGGTAGCTGGCTAGGAAAAAAAAACATTGAAAATGGCAAGTATCCAAGAGAAATGAAATTAGAAACATTTAGACATAGGCTCGATAGTATCCACTCACTTCCAATGCAGCCAAATGGCATAACTGATGTCAAGCAAAACGCTCGACTTCCACATTGTTTCCCTTAGATTTCTGAAAAATACATGCTATGATCCTTCCAAACAACTCTGCGGAACAAGCATCCAGATATTATTTCTTTTCCACTGATTGTACTACCTAAACGATTTATTAGGTGCATCTTAAACTGGTTGTTGCACATCATCATCACTCATTGACATTTTATCAAAATTTAACATCACCTTCTTTAGAAAATGACACATGCTTATTATCTTATAGCCTCTCCCCTTTGACTTACAATAATCAAAACCAATGTTCTTCCATAGCAATATCATGATATTATAAGTGAAAAAAAATAAACATTAGTTATTGGAGAAAAAATACTGCTTTATTCATGCAGAGAATCCAATTTTGTATATATTTCTTTAGATAGCGGTTTCAAATATCAGTTGCCTCGCAGACACTTCTTAAATGAGTCTGTCAGAATTATTGAATGAATAAACTGAGTATAATATGTCTCATATATATAGGAGAGAACAAAATATTAAACTGATACATAATCAATATGGGACTAAACTAATTTCTCTCATAATATAATACCTAATATAATATCTAATACCCCATCTCAAACTCAAGTTGGCTCAAGCAACATGAGTTTGAAATATTGACGATATTGATGTGGCAGAAACGATAAACTATGATGCTAGAACGACGCTCAAGTAGATGGCGCAGGGAAGGCGCTTGATAGCGCATGTGTTGGGATCTCACCTCTGACTTGAGAATAGTAGCAGTAGTAGTGGTGGAAGGAAGTAGTGGTGACGCACTGTTGGGATCTCCATATCCCAAACTGTGGCGGTATCTCCATATCCCGATCTGTTGGGATCTCACCCCGAACTGAGAAGTACTAGAATGAAGTGGCACACTATTGGCGCATGTTGGGATCTCACTCTTGACTTGAGAATTGTCCCTGAATTGAGAACTGGATGCGAAAGATGGTGGACGTCAACGAAAGGTGAGGGAGACGGGAACTGTGATGATGTTGATATCTCCCCCTCTTAAATTTAGCGTGAGTTTGCTGATAAAGAACAAAGACTATAGTAGCTGAAGGACCTGCAAGATTTTCTATTTTATTTTATTTTTATTTTTATTTTTTTGAAGTCGGGTTGGGTTTCAAGTAGGTTAGGGTTTCGGGTTTTGGATTTGAAAAAGAAAAAAAAGTGAAAATAGGGTTTCAGATTTGGGTCTGTGCAGGGTTTAGGGGTTTTGAGGTAAGAGGAGTGGTGGCTAAGAGGAGGTTAAGAGGAAAGGCAGTGTCGATCGGAGAGGCGGCAGGAGCGGCGGAGGTGGGGCCGGGAGCGGTCGTTTGGGTGAAGAGGAGGCGGGGATGGGTTGACAGGATGTTGGGTTTGTTGGCTTGTGCTTTAAGTGAAAAAAAAGGGTTTTGGGGAGGGGGAGGCCGTGGAAGTAGGAAGAGGAGAGGTGGGTGGTGGTGGAGTTGGGGTGGAGGGAGGTGGCGGCCATGGACGCTGCTGCCATTGTTTGTTGTAGGGTAAAGGAGGGGATTAGGTTGAAGACGATGAGCTCATCGAGAGTCGAAGTTGATGCTTCGGTGTTAAGGAAGATGAAGGTTGATCCTTGATTTCGGTGGTGCTGCGATGTGAGGTCGGGAGGTGAGTACTGCAGTCGGGGCTGCGACTTCAGGGATGGCGGCAGGGACAACAAGTGACGGCTGTAGGTGGAGCTGCTGACTTCAGGTGCTGACGTTTGGTGGTTGCGGTTAAGAAAGAAGGTTGCGGGTGTATGTTGGGGGGCGAGGTAGTGCAGAGAGAGGTGAAGGAGATAAGGTTGGCCGCGATGGAGATTAGGGTTTGATTAGGGGTAAGGGATTTGAGTTAGGGTTTTGGAAATTAGGGTTTGTGATTGGGATCAAAAGAGGGATGTCGGGAGGTGGGGTGATTCCGATGAGGATGAGAACCACTCCACCTCGATAACGAGGATCAAAGTAGTATAGGCCTTATAGGAATACTGGCTATGATACCATGTTAAAATTATTGAATTTATTATTGATTATTCAATGAATAAACTGAGTACAATATGTTTCCTATATATAGGAGAGAAGAAAATACTAAACTGATACATAATCAATTTGAGATTAAACTAATCTCTCTCATAATATAATACCTAATATAATATCTAACAGAGTCAAACATCGACACTCCATGAACAGTTTGAACACGTATCTTAAATTTTAATATATATGTATATGTATATATATATATATCTTATTTTATTGAATACCTATTGAAACTAGCAAGTCTTTTGTACTTTTACCATGACTATGAGACTTGTATTTTGTAATTCGTATGAATTATAAAACGATTATTGGACTGCTTACTGTAGACCATAATGCTCTTGCTTGGATCAAGTAATTCAAAAATATATTGTTGGTCGTCATTTGATTTAATTTATAAATAAATTCTGATATATTGCCATTGATGTACAATATATATATATATTGTATTGTAGTGTTCCTTTGTCGTACTTTTTACAAATTTTTTGTGCCTTATACCCATTCCCTATAACCTTTCAGTAACTCAAAAAGACCTTTAAAAGTTAATCAAATTGATCATACCTTCAGGTGCTAATTTTTTTTAGAACGTTAAATAAAACAAAGAACAAAAGACTTAGGACAAACATTATCTATATAATAAATTACAAAGAAAGCTATCAAGTGGCTCACATTCAATCTCCCCCAAAATCAGTGGTCCAAATCTAACCTCACAAAACATTTTTTTCTGCCCAAAATTTCGAACCCCACAAATTCAAACCTACTCACACACACACACTCTCTCTCTTTCCCAAAACACCCCCCTTCTCTCTGTCTCTCTCACTGTACCGCTCTCTCTCTCTCCCCGCTCTCTCTCACTTTTCCAACCCCAACAAGAAAACTAAGAAGAAAAAGAAGACCAAGGAAAACCCCTTCTCAATCCACAACCCTAATTCCAATCACCCAAACCCCAACCCCACCGTCCTCGCCGCCCCCACCGGCCGCCACTTCCACCACCGCTACTCCCTCGGTCGCGAGCTCGGCCGCGGCGAGTTCGGCGTCACCTACCTTGCCACCGATGCAGAAGACTCCTCCCTCCTCTTCGCCTGCAAGCCCCGAACCCCGATCGACATCGATGAGGTCAGACGCGAGGTCGACATCATGCGCTCTCTGCCGCCGAATCCGAATATCGTGACTTTGAAAGATACGTTTGAGGATGATGAGGCGGTGCATTTGGTGATGGAGCTCTGTGAGAGAGGGGAGCTGTTTGATCGGATTGTGCAGAGCGGGCATTACACGGAGAGGGAGGCCGCCGTGGTGATGAAGACGATCGTCGAAGTTGTGCAGGTCAGGGGCTAAAAAAATATTTTATTCCAATTAGGGTTTGGGTTAAAGATTTGATTTTGATGGGAAGTTGTGAAGTGAAGGTTGGGGTTTTTGGGGTTCTTGAGTTGGGGTTTAGGTTAAAATTTTTATTTTGATGGTGGGTTTGTGTTAAAAAATTGATTTTGGTGGTCGCTTGAAATTGTGTTGTTTAGATATCTTATTATAAGCTTCTGATTTTACTTTGATGGTGGTCTGATGTTTAGATGTGCCATATGCATGGAGTGATGCATAGTGACTTGAAACCGGAGAATTTCTTGAGGTAAAGGATCCTCTCTTTCCTTTCATTTTTCTTCTAAAAAATTTTAAGCTTGGATTTTGAAGCCTTTTTCCAAATTATTTGATTTGATTTGATTTGATTTCAGATATGAAGATAAAAAAATAAGGGCTGATGGGACAGGTTTCAGGCGGAATTGGATTGGGAACGAGAGGTATGTGTGGATATTGGCTAGAAGTGAAGTTTGATTTTTGCACAGATTTTAAAGCGTTTTCTTTTGATTTCAGGTATGCAGGATAAAAGAAAATACGGGACGTCATAGGTCTGATGTGCAATTGGATTGTTGGTTCCAAAGTTCGTTGACTATCTCAATTGGATTATTGGTTCCAAGGTAAAGGCCCTAAATAAATAAAGTTTGTGATTTTGTTCAAAATTGGAAGTTAAGAAATTCACCTAATTTGATATTTTATGTGCTGAGTAGATGTGGTTGTGAAGAAGTAAAACATGTCCATGGTTCGGCACATAGGGTAAAGCTCTCTCTCTCTCTCTCTCTCTCTCTCTCTCTCTCTCTCATAAATGTTTTATGAATGTGTTTGCATATCACCTGGTAAAAATATATTAGGAAAGTTGATAAAATTTGTATTGTGTTTGTAGAATCTATTAGGCTCTTGGCTGTAGAATTTGTATCGTGAAAGTTGATAAAATTTGTATTGTATTTTGAATAAAGTTGAAATTACATCTATATAACCTACTTCCATTATACTGAGAGAAATTGCAAATTCGAGTTGTTAATTTATCAATATACATTTTTTTTGCTTTCAAATAGTGTTTTAGAAAATTTTATTATTATTGTAACTGAAGATTTTAGATCAGCCTCTTCCTGTCATATTAATTTCCCAAATTATTGTTCTGTCCACTCTTTTACTGCAGAAAACAATTTTAGAATTCATATTACTACAGGAAAAAAATTCTGAAAAAATCAAGGTTTGCAAAAGGTGGAGAAGTGTCTGAAATGGTATAGAATTTTTAGTAATCAAACAAGATTTTAGATATTTTTTAGATGAAATGAGGAGGACAAGGTGGAAAAGTCATGGATTGTAGCAATCTATTGCAAAAGACTTGATCATTCAAATTGTGGATAAAAGGAGAATTGGTAAGGAAAAGTGATGGATTGTAGTGACTGTAGCAATGATCAATGATCAGGTTTACCTCTAATTTCTCTTCACTCTCATTAATTAAGGTCACTTTAGTCTAGCTTGGAAAGTCTAGCTTGGAAGAGGCAAGTTTAGATGCTTTCTTTCAGCTTTGATAGCAACTATTTGTATGATGATAGTGATCAATTGTTTGAATGGTATATTCCTCAATTGATCATATAACCTGCACAAAATTTCTTACAGTGCCTTAGAGGGAGAATTGGTCATATAACCTGCACAACATTTAATTTTTCTTATAAAATTTTTAAGCTTGAATTTTGAAGCCTTTTTCCTAATTATTTGATTTGATTTGATTTGATTTCAGGTCTGAAGATAAAAAAAGAAGGGGCTGATGGAACAGGTTTCAGGCGGAATTGGATTGGGAACGAGAGGTATGTGTAGATATTGGCTAGAAGTGAAGTTTGACTTTTGCACAGATTTTAAAGCGTTTTCTTTTCATTTCAGGTATGCAGGATAAAAGGAAATACGGGACGTCATAAGTTTGATGTCCAATTGGATTGTTGGTTCCGAAGTTCGTTGACTATCTCAATTGGTGTGAGAGTTGAAAGGTAAAGGCCCTAAATAAATATAGTTTGTGATTTTGTTCAAAATTGGAAGTTAAGAAATTCACCTAATTTTATGTTTTATGTGCTGAGTAGATGTGGTTGTGAAGAAGCAAAACGTGTCCTTGGTTCAGCGCATAGGGTAAAGCTCTCTCTCTCTCTCTCTCTCTCTCTCATAAATGTTTTATGAATGTGTTTGCATATCACCTGTTAAAAATATATTAGGAAAGTTGATAAAATTTCATAAATGTTTTATGAATGTGTTTGCATATCACCTGGTAAAAATATATTCGGAAAGTTGATAAAAGTTGTATTGTGTTTGTAGAATCTATTAGGCTCTTGGCTGTAGATGAATGAAGTTGAAATTACATCTATATAACCTACTTCCATTATACTAAGAAAAATTGTAAATTTGAGTTGTTAATTTATCAGTATGCATTTTTTTCGCTTTCAAATAGAGTTTTAGAAAATTTTATTATTATTGTAACTGAAGAATTTAGATCAGCCTCTTCCTGTTATATTAATTTCCCAAATTATTGTTCTATCCACTATTTTACTGCAGAAAACAATTTTAGAATTCATATTACTGCAGGAAAAAAATTTGAAAAAATCAAGGTTTGCAAAAGGTGGAAAAGTTTCTGAAATGGTATAGAATTTTTAGTAATCAAACCAGATTTTAGAATTTTTTTGATGAAATGATGAGGATAAGGTGGAAAAGTCATGGATTGTAGTGATCAGTTGCAAAAGACTTGATCATTCAAATTGTGGATAAAAGGAGAATTGGTAAGGAAAAGTGATGGATTGTAGTGACTGTAGCAATGATCAGGTTTACCTTTAATTTTTCTTCACTGTCTCATTAATTAAGGTCACTTTAGTCTAGCTTGGAAGAGGCAAGTTTAGATGCTTTCTCTCAGTTTTGATAGCAACTATTTGTATGATGATAGGGATCAATTGTTTGAATGGTATATTCCTCAATTGATCATATAACATGCACAAAATTTCTTACAGTGCCTTAGAGGGAGAATTGATCATATAACCTGCACAAACTTGGTCATTGAACGACATATGCCATTGGCATTAGTATTCCCGTAAGCAAGTGAATAACAGAACAAGCAGTGTGGCGACTGAAGATGACTGAAGATGATTGATATTGAACGACATAGTTAAACCTTAATTGATTGATGTACTTTTTTAAATCATCTCTCTCCTGCGAAGAGTTGTTAGATGATAAATATCTTCATGAAAGCAATGATCAAAATCGCGAAGAGCAGTTGCGAAATGGGCCATGGATTACTTTAAAAACAGATCAAAATGTGATAGTAATATTGGCATTACTGTATGTTTACTACAGGTCTTCTACAATCAAGTTTTGCGACAGTTTTAGGGTTGAAAACTTTTCTATTATTGAGAACAGTTTGCACTGATTGAGTACTTGGGATATTTTCTGTAATGCAGTTACTACATGCACAGTTGGTCCTGTAAATGAAAACATTACACGTTAAGAGATTCATCTATTTGGAATGGTTGAGATTAAATAGTGAATGTCTACAAATGACAATCTCAATTATCCCATTATAATATTAGATATTAGAGATTAGAGATATCCGTATCCGAATCCGCTTTTCAAAGTGCTATCCGTATCTGAATTCACATTTTAATTTTTTTTAGATTTGAATATCTGAATCCGTATTTGCCTGGATACGAATTTTTCATATCTGTATTCACAAAAAATTCGGATTCAGATACGGATCGGATATATCCTTATCCGAGAGCTTCCCTAATATGCATTTTTCTAAATGCAAAATGTTAAAGTATGTATATGAACTTATAAGGACATGGTTATTCATTGTTTAACTTCATTTATCACAGTAAATAACATTCATCATAGCACATCAAATAAATAAATGAACCCAAATCAACAATTAAAGTAACTATGGCTGGATGATCAATAAAGGATACACACAGAAGTGTTCTATTCATGGACGTGTTTAGGAACATCATAAAAATAATTTACTGCACTGAAAGAATTTTTTTTTAAAAATTATCACACAAATCTGCCACCAGTAAAATTGCAGCCCATCCGCTGGTTTGCTTTCATAACTCGGTTCCAGTTTGTTGAGGAATCGATATAGACAATACCATCAGTCAAAGAAGAATCTCATGATCCTCAATAAATACCCACTTTCAACCCAAAATAATAATATTAGCATTTACGATCATGAATAGCATGCAAAAATGAACCCCAAAAATGGTCCACAAATGCACAAAATTGCGCCCATATCCCATTTCTTTGGTTCCGTCTTCATCCTCTCACTTAAATGGCCTCTCTCCATCTATCAGTTTCTACTTACCTTTGAATTTACAGTAAGAATATATAAAGGACCCCACAAAACCAATCCCCTGCCCTATAATATTTAGCTGAAAATGAAAAAGAAGGAAAAAATTAAACATTATTATCAATGAGAGAAAATAAATTGGTAGGTATGATAAGAAGATTTGACTAACCAAATAGAGAGGAAGCCCTCGAAACAACAACCAACCTGAGTCCTACTGTGACAAAATCCTATTACAAACAAAAGTGTAAGGAGTGTTCTCATTTTCAAGGGAGAAAAAAGGCATATGTAAAGGAAGGAAGGTAATTATGGGCTGGTGCTAATGAGATAAACAAACCTTTAGATTTCCGCAGATTTGAGGGTAGTGTTTAAAAATATGGTGTAGTTTAAGAAAAATGTCATTATACATGAAAGGAGCATCACGAGCTGCATGAAGAGGAATAAGACACATATAAGTTAGACTGAGGTAAAGTAATGGTTCAACAAGTGGCAGGTTTTAAAATATCATTATAATAAACACCATTTGATGCTGAAATAAAATACATGAGCTGCTACATCCGAAGCCTAAAGTTGAGAAATTTAAAAAAAATATCACAATCTAACAGCATATATTGTTTCGGTAGTTTCTAATTTCCAATTATCTCAATTCAAAATAGGAAAGAAAAAAAAACTCAAACTATTACTGTAAATGAACATAGTGTGAGCTAGAAGAATAAGAAATCTGGATTAAGTGTATATCAATTATATGAACAATAAATACCAGAAATTTTATAGGCCTGTCAATTCAAGTATTAGTTAATTCTCCCTCTTAAAATTAGAATATAAAAACCTAGAATTACAATTTAAAAATTAGAATTAAAACTATCAAATATGCACACTTAATATGCACACTTTACAAATAAGTGGGAACTATTAGAACTATCAAAAAATTCTAATAGAACTATTAGAACTATGCACAATTTTCATGTGTCAAGAATTTTCAAAATTTTCTGATCTTTATTCTATTCCAAAATTTTCTTTCGTTTGTGATTGTCCTAAAATGTATTCAAAGGTTTTGAATGAGTACATTTTTTTCGTAAAGTATCTAACTGAAACTTATAATTAAACACTTTAAATTAGTTCGAATGCATCATTGCTACAGGAAACATTATTATACAACTAGAACCTGATCGAGCAGTTCTTCATGTAGCAAATAACACTTCTGTTCTTTTTTTTGTGTGAGGAGAAAAAGATAAGAAAAAGAAAGTCAGTGTTATCTTCTTATAACTGATTAATTAAATAAGAAATCTTTGTTGCATTTACATAAAATTCGAACCACATCAAACCAATCAAAAGTACGTAACATTTACTTAAGATAGTAACTAGCAACAAGTTAATTATTTCATCTTCAAGACAAACACAGATCTTTCCACTCACAAGATACCAGTATCTTTAATTCAAACATCTTACCTTTCAATATTGAAAAAAAGGGAAAGAGAATAAAAAGAAAAAAATGAAGATACCCTTAATAGAGCTGACCGAATGTGTTTTTTACCTTTTTTCGAAGAAGATTCCATAAAGTTAACTCATTTTGCATTATTTCATGTAAAGGTTTTGTTTGCTGTTTGTTAATAGTTATTGTTTGCTGTTTGTTGTTAGTTTATTTTGAAATTCTCATTGTTTTGATTGATTATTGTAACTCTTAATATTTGTTTCAAAACTCTTATTGTTTTTTTAGGTACACTGTTTGGTCCCATTTTTGAAGACTTGAAGTATTGTGTTTTTCTACAACACTGTAAATTTTTTTTTGGTCATTCGATTGGTTGGTGTAGATTTTGGGGAAGGATGTAATAGTTGTAATATTTAGCATTTTGGGAGATTATGTAAGTATCTGTATATAATCTATATATAATATAGTTATGTTAATACCCGTACCCGCAAAGTTGTGGGGTATCGAGTTCTGTGTTTGGTTTTTTAAAGGTTTTTCAAATGTTTTTCTAAAAATCCATTATGTTTTCAAACAAAATTTTAGTTTTTATTTTGTATCTTGCATTATATTATGATTTTTCCCCAGAGCCTTATATATATGATGCCTGTGTGATGTTGCTTGATTTGGCCTGGGGATGATTGATATTTATTGCCTGTGATGTTATATTTTTAATTGTTAGCAGAATTCCGTAAGTAATTGCTGTAAAATGGCTAATATTTTAGGGGGGACTGTCGAAATTTTTACTAAATTTCTTAAAATCTATTATATTTTCAAACGATATATTGGTTTTTATTTTGTATCTTTAGTAATATGAAGATTTTTTTCTCCCAGAGCCCTATATATATGATGTCTGTGTGATGTTGCTTGGATTGGCTTGGGGAGGATTCATATTGACTGCATGTGATGTTAATTTTTTAACTGTGAGCAGAATTCCGTAAGGAATTGCTCTAAAATGGCTAATATTTAAGAGGAGATTTTGTCAAAACTTTTGCTAAAATTCCTAAAAATCTATTATGTTTTCAAACAAAATCTAGGTTTTTATTTTGTATCTTGGCTAATATGAAAAATTTTGGGGATGATTAATATTAACAGCCTGTTAAATTTTAGAGGAGACTGTCGATATTTTTACCAAACAATTTAATTAATTAATCATTCTTTGCGATAACGTGCTTTAGGAAACAATTTAAAGGTGGTTGTATTAGAAAACCATTAGGAAACAATAAAATTTCCAAGGAGGGCTGTATAGAGAAGATGATTGTATTAGAAAGGTGGCTGTATTTGTTTATACTAAAAAAAAAAAAAAAAATCCTGGCATGGTCCATATTTTTAATGAATGTGCTCATATTTCTTGAAAAATATCAAGGTTTTGGAGAATTGGATAAGTCAATATTGAAAAATTTAAGGGCAATAAAGATGAAATAACTAAAAAACTGAAACAATTTAACGAATATTTGTTAAAGATGTATGGTGAATGAGTTTAGATCTTTAGCATGTATAATGATACATTTATATGTAGTTCATACAACTAAATAACTCCAAATAAATTTATATGCAGTTCCGAATACGTGTCGTAGGCACGTGCCCACGGGCATACCTAGTAATATTAATAAATTAGAAAGTTCATAAATCAGAGTATCAATTAAATATTAACATTATGAGATGGAATATAACAGCAAAAACTTATATAAAAAAGCATTATGTATGCTCTGTTTGATATTGCTGTAAACGGAAAGTGCTTTCGCTAAAAAATATTGTTACCAAAAATGTTAGAAATTAGAATTATGTTTAAACTGAAAACTTTATAGCAAGTAAGAGCATCCACAGTCGTCATTGTGTAAATTATGCATATATGGATAAATGCATATAGCATTTGACTATTGTGCTGCAGTCGTCGAATGCTATTTTTTACATATTTAATTTAAAATAATAAAAATCTCAAATCAGATCAGATCAGACAGACGAAAAAAAAAAAACTCAAAATAGACGGACGCAACTTCATGTTGCATCGGAAGAAAAAAAAAATTCAAAAAAATGGTCAGGAGCAACTTCATGTTGCGTCCGACATTTTTTTGATTTTTTTTTAGTTGAAAAAAAAATAAAAAATTCAACCAAAATGATCATGTTGCATCTGACATTTTGCTTGAATTTTTTTTTCTTTATTGAGTTTTTTATAGTTTTTTTTATTTCGGTAATTATTTTTTTATTACAGTTAATTATTTTTTTCTTGAGGGATGCAATGTGAAGTTGCGTCGGAGGAATAAAAAATAAAATTTTTTCGTCAGACGCAACTTCATGTTGCGTCCTGTATAATATGCATAATTTTCATATCCACTCTCATTTATAGCAATCTACTGTAGCAAAATATGCATAATATGCATATTTAGCAGACGACTGCAGCGATTTTTTTGACCAAATATGCATAATATGCATATTTAGCCAGCGACTACAGATGCACTAAAAACACTTTTTGAAAAACTCAACGTACTTTAGATGTTTTGAGAAAAAAGCTAAGACCAGGTAGTTGTAAGAAAAGAAGGAAAAAAATTGTAAGAAAAGAAAAAAAAAAAAAAAAAAAAAAAAACTAAACACGCTTTTAATTAAGTTTGTCAAACACCTAATTTGAGGCTTAAACAGCTTTTACACACAAAAGCACTTTCCAAAAGCAATCCCAAATAAAGCCAATGTTGCGCTCCTGATGTTGAGCTAACACACTGTAAAAAGCTAAAGCTAATGCAGGAACTATGAGCAGGGCGTTAGACAGCTTTTCCAACAATGATCTTAGCAATGATGATAACATGAACTTAAACATACCAATCCTTACATGAGATATAAAATAAGTCAGAATTCAGGTGCATCTTCCATAACAGTACAGACAACCCACAGTAGTATATGGAACAAGCCACGAAGCCACGCTCCAAAATAGAAAAGACTTCACTATTTAGAGAAATCAACAGTCCAGAATTTTAAAAAAAGTTAGTAAGTTGTAGATATTATCTTAATTATAAGGCACATCCATACAATTATTACGAATAACTGGCATAAACACAGTCAGTCAGTATCAAATTACAACCTGTTGTCATACAGATCGAACATACTTATTAAGTTTACTAGTAGGAAACAGGATTGACTTATATCAATCTATTATTTTAACTCAGGCCAAGGCAGAATTGGAGACAACAAGCATAAAACCTTACCTATATATACTTTCCGTCCATAACATTGGAATCATCAGAGAACCCAGTTCTGAATGAAATTGCTCTTCAAAGAGGTGCCCCTTGGATTTGCTTCCTCAGTAGAAGCCAAGTTGCGAAACCTAGTTGAAACTATTTTGTTAGAATAGGCTGTGAATGTATATATGGCATGAATTAGAGAAAGGAGAAACCTTATAAAGAAGAAGGATACATCTAAAACTCATAAGGTTAACAGAGATACTGAGAAAATATTATTTGGATTAATTATAACTGAGTACAATGTCTCTTATATATAGGAGAGAAGTAAAGATAATCTAATACATATTCCGATATGGGACTAATAATCTAATATAATATCTAACATCCTCTCTCAAACTCATGGTGGGTCGAACAGCATGAGTTTACCCACCAAGTATCGAAATCTCTAGACAGTATGAGATTTGGTGAAGAAGTCTCATGTCTGCTGTGAAGATGTCACAAGATGAAGCGAAATGGTTTATGCCTCAAAACACTCACGAACATAGTGATAATCAATCTCTGTGCTTCGTCCACCAATAAAAGACGGGGTTGCGTGCAATATGCAAGGCACTTCGGTTATCACAATGAAGAGGAGTAGCTCCTGTAAGAGTGACACTCATATCTGATAACAGCCACCGAACATAAACAATCTCTCTAGTGGTAGCTGTCATTGCTCCGTACTCAACTTTTGTGAAAGAACATGCAACAACTTTCTGTTTCTTCGCCATGAGACCAGTGAATTACCAAGAAATAGACAGACCTGTGTTAGACCGTCTGGTAGTAGGATCACCCTCTTAATCTGAATCTGAATATGCACTAAGCTCCAGCTTAGATATAGAATGCATGAATAATGAGCAAGTGATAGTGCCCTGAAGTTATCTGAGGATCCGAAGAAGAGCATTGTAGTGGACTGATCCAGGAGTTGAAACAAACTGGTTGATAATACTGACTACATAAGCAATATTGGGTTGGGTCATGCACAAGTAGACAATCTGGCCAACAATCTGCATGTATCTAGTGGAATCAGGAAGTAGCTCACCATCTGTGGGACGAAGCTTCACGTAAAGCTTTAAAGGAGTATCAGCTGATCATCTGTCAGCGAGACATGCGGTGGAAATAATATCTGATGTGTATTTTTGCTAAGAAATGAGTACCCCCAAGATCCTTGGGTAATCTCTAGACCCAGAAAATAGCATATTCGGCCAAAATCCTTCATATGAAACTGTTGGTGAAGGTATCTCAGAGTAGATGCAATGTCTACGGAGTCATCCCCAGTAATAATCATATCATCAACATATAGTAGTAAAAGTTCCCTTCCCTGCAGTATTGACCGCATAAACATAGAGTGATCCTGTGAACTCTGACTGAAACCGGCACGTGTGATGACATGGCGAAAGCACTCAAACCAGGCTCGAGGAGCATGTTTCAGACCATATATAGCGCGGCGTAGACAACAAACATGACAATGAGGTGTAAGGCCAAGAGGAGGCTGCATGTAAACAACCTCAAAAAGGGTACCATGAAGAAAGACATTCATCACATCCATCTGGTATAAGGTCACTGAAGGATGGCAGCAATGGCAAGGAGAGTGAAAACTGTAGTCATCTGTGCAACTAGAGCAAAAGTCTTATCGTAATCAATGTCATGCTCTTGAGTAAATCTTCGGGCAACTAGACGAGTCTTATGGAGCTCAATAGAGCCATCAGATCGATATTTGAATTTGAAGATCCACTTGCAGCTAACATGCTTGACGTCTACTGGCAGTGGAACAACATCTTAAATGACAGTCTGATCAAATGCACGAAATTTCTCTGCAATAGCCATTTGAGATATTAAATCGCTTCCTGATAGGTTCTGGGCTCACATGTGAAGTGTATAGCAATGAGATATACATGAAACTGTGGTGAGTAAGAGGCAGAAGTTGCAAAATCAAACTTGTCAGAGGAACCAGTGGCATCAGGTGTATAACGTGTCAGTGGGATGCCCGGAGTGGTACGTGTAGACTGACGAACCAGTGGTGGATGTGCAGGGTGTGGAGGGGAGGTCGATGGAGATGCAAGTGGTGTGGGTGCATATGGCTGTAGGGATGCAGGTGGTGAGGGTGCACGTGGCTGCGGTGATGCAGGTGATATGGGAGGGGCCTCTGTCGGAGGTGCATGAGTCGTAATGTCTGCGTGAGATGGAAAAGGAGCTAAAAGAGTGGGATCGAAGGGAATGCGTGAAGATGTTTCCAGGGAGGCAGTCGAAGGGATTAGAAATTGAGAAAGCTAGTATCTTCAGGAGAGGACATGTAGTAAGAAGAGTCTTCTACAAAGGATACATGTACACGACGTGCTAAGGGATCAAAATAGTGATACCCTTTGTGTTCAGAACTGATACCTAGGTGAACGCACTTAGCAGTGCGGGCGGTCAACTTCGCGCGCTTAGTGGGAGGGAGAAAGATGTTACAGGTGCACCCAAAAGTACGGAGCATATTGTAGTCTGGTGGTGAGTGATGAAGAGCCTCATAGGTGTCGTACCACATAGAGAAGACGATGGAGTGATGTTAATGAGTCGGACAAAAGTCATGACAGCTTAAGCCCAGAAAGGACGAGGAACAGAAGAGGTAATTAAAAGAGCATGAGTCGTCTCAAGAATGTGACGATGCTTGCGTTCAGCTATACTATTCTGCACATGTGTGAGGGTAGAACTGCTGAAAAAGTGTGCCATGAGACTGAAGGATCGATCTCATAGTAGTGGAAGTGTACTCACAAGCACCATCTGAGAGAAAAATCATGATACGCACACCGAACTAAGTGTGAATCATGATCGAAAAGAACTGGTAAGCGTTAGGAATCACATATCGTTAACGCAAAATGTATGTAGCGTGAAATCATCTATGAAGGCAACATAATAAAGATAACATTTGCTAGAAGGTACAGGAGAGGGTCCCCATATGTCAGAATGAACAAGCTTAAAAGGATGAGTGGTTTGAAAAGTATTTTTGATATTAAAAAGGAGTGCTATGTGTTTGGCCAACTGATAACCATGACAAATAGACAAATGTGTAAAAGAAAGGTTGCAAAGGATACCCCTACGGGGTAAAGTCTTGAGACGAGACTCACTAACGCGACCTAATCGTCTGTGCCACATATCAGCATCATCAGATGACACAACACCAGCAAAATTAGGACGAAATCTATGTGCATGTAGAAAATCTAGATGATATAGACGACCACGCCCAAACTCCTGTCCAATGTATGAATCCGTAAAAGAATCTAAAGATCAAATGTAACGACAAGACCACTATTGCAAAGAGCTCTAATGAAATTAAGGTTCATGGAAAAGTGAGGAGCATAAAGAACATAAGAAAATGTAAGAGTGAGAGAACTAATAGACCCTAAGTGTGTAGTGAGAAGTTGTGAGCCATCGACTGTGTGAAGGGATGGAGAGTGAAAAGAAAGTGTAGTGCCAATGGTAAGCAGTGTATAATTAATAGTAAGATGGTGTAATGCACTAGAATCTAAAATTCAGGAAGAATTCATAATCAGAATAACAGAGAATGCAGGGGCAAAAGGGCCAGCATTGGCAGACTGGCCCAAGAGCTAGAGTTCTAGCAGAACGAGAAGCTGAATATTGAACAAATCAGCAGAATATGGCAAAGTTGGAGTAATGGTCATGACAGAAAAAGTAAGGGAAGAAGTACGGCGAGAAGAAATTAGACTGGTGATGCTGTGGCAGGGATGAAGACAACGATGTTGTTGTTGTCAGAATCGGGATAGGGATCATGATGTTGCTATTGTTGTTGGTGTTGGAAGAAGCGGTGGAGTAGGGAAGATGTTGTCGTTGTCGATGCCGGGATCATGGATGAGTGAAGAGGAAGATGCAGTAACTGGGAAGTCAGTGAAGACTGAAAAATACTGACGAAATTAAGGTTCCATTGGAGAACTACTAGCACTTGATTATTTTTTTTACGACGACGAACGGCTGTGCCGGCGGCAGCAACGGACGGAGCGTGAGTAGGGTTAGGGTTAGGATATTTGGGTTTGAATCGAATTTAGGTTTGGTTTTTGGGTTTGGGTTGGTTGTTTTTTTTTTTGAAATGGGTCATCGGGTTTGGGTCAAGGACCAGATATGAGGAAGGCTAGGGTTAGCAGAAGACGGAAGTAGAATTGCGGCTAGGGTTAGTAGATGAGGGAAGTAAGGTTGGGTTTCTAGAGAAGAGTGGTCGGGATTGAGAGGGACGAGGGTTGGTGGGAGCGGTTGCAGGTGGCCTGCTGGAGCGGGTTCAGATGGGAACGAGATAATGTTCGACAGGGAAATGGGAAGACGGGGTTCGACAGATGGCTTCGGGAGTTGGGTTCGGGGATAGAGTGTTTAGGGATTGTGGCGGATAAGGGATGAAGACAGTGGAGAGGAGTAAGGGTTTCGGAGATGCAGCAGGAGGTCGGGGATGCAGCGGGTTCGGGGATGTTGGGATTCAGGGGAAGTTGCAGTCGAAGTAGGATGGAGGTCGGGAAGTTGCAGTTGATTTAGTCGGAGGTTGAGGGAGGTGTTTCTGCCTTTGCTATTGATGTAGCCGCTCTTGTTGGTGTTTGATAAAGAGTAGAGATTAGGAATTATGATGTAATTAGGGTTAGGGAAGAGAGATTAGGGTTAATGCTCTGATACCATGATAAGATTAACATAGATATTGTGAAAATGTTATTGGATTAATTATAACTGAGTACAATATTTGCTATAGATAGGAGAGAAGTAAAGCCAATCTAATAGATATTCCGATATAAGACTAATAATCTAATATAATATCCAACAAAAACAACCATGAATTTTGAGTTACTTTTAAGAGATATATGGAACTTGCATGTAAATACTATGAATGTATGCACAACTCCCATGAATTTTCACTTGACTTACTCATTCTATGATGGAGTCTGAGCCACCTATGTGCAATTACATGTTTTGCACGGAGGTTTCTTTATATTTGAATTACCCTCCATCTCTATCAAAACCCACTAACTATGTCTTGGTTAGGAATTGGAGTATCATAGTGGACATTTCACTACTATCATTAGTGTTTAGCAGTTACTGGATAGATCATGGTAGGTATCTGATATGGGTAAAAATAGAACAAAATTGGGATCGTTCAAATCGAGCACGAAACTTAAAGCTCTTAGGGATAAAACGGTAATTTTAGCAGATACAGGCCCGATGATATGAGTTGGACCGTTTTTAGGCCCATCGGCCAATTTCAACCTGTAATAGGAACTACTACAACAGTCCTAACGCAAAAGGAGTCCAGATTTATCGAACCCAGTTTAAACCCTATATTCCTGGGGTAACTAATTATATCCTCCCATGCACAAAAGTGATATGAAAACTCTATCCCTTCGTCAAGAGATAAATCCAGACTCGATCTTTTATATGGAGGGAATAACCGACTCTATCCAAACACCGGGAAGTAGAGATTGATGAATATCTCGAAACTGGCCCCCTCAGCGACCATATATAACTCGAGGCCTCCTCAGAAACCAGGTAATTGCAAACTCCACTGTCAAAACCCACCACATTTTCGAGTTTCTGACTTGGGAGGTTGAGGGTCTGTCGATGGGGCCAACCCAGTGTTTCAAACATGTTTGCAGGTCCACTGGAGTGATTTCAGCTGTTCCTGACGATCAAATTTCAGAATCAAGTGTAGTTTTTGACGGCCAACATCGACGAATAGCGAATGCTCGATCTTTACTGTTTTTGTTAAAGAATTCACATATCTGTTTGCTCCCACACAGAAATAAGCAGCAACGGTATCTTAAAAGGCCTAGGTTTCGTGGTACTTTCAATAATTTATCCCAAAGAAAATAGAACACATAATCAAATTATCCTAGTCCAAACAATGGATTATCTCTATGAATGTATAGTTTTGTCCGAACCCAACCAGGTCCAATTCTTTTTTCTTTTTCTTTTGTTCTCAGAATCAACCAGGTTCAACTAGAACTGGTCTTTTAACAGACCCATATTCATTAAAACAACAGGAATTGAACTAAACTATTGGGATTCACTTACAACAGACTGAATCATGTTATAGTCGACATGACTGATTCAAAATATCATTCATTCTCCCGGGGTGGAGGATGTCTTCCCACCGTTTTTGCACACTACTTTCGTGAGCATTTTCGGAGTAGAGCCCCAATGAAAAATCCGAACCGTTAATTTTGTTCTACATGCCTAAGATAGCATAACAATAAAAAATCTAGTAATTTGAAATTCATTTACCCATGATTTTCAGCATCATAAAATTGTATGACTGGGAATTCTAATAGCATGATGGATGGGTAAATGAACTTCATATTACTTGATTTTTATTGTTAGGCTATCTTAGGCATGTCGAACAAGATGAGTGGTTAAGATTTTTTATTGGGGGTTTACTCCGTGAGTGCTCATGGAAGGTACTTTGCAAACGAAGATTTTCCTATATATATATATATATATATATATATATATAGATATATATATATAGATATATATATATAGGGAAATGCTCAGTTGAAAACGCAAATGTCTGTGAAAACATGAAAACGACCCTAGAACGGGACCATCCATGTGCACTCCGTATAAAAAGTTCACACGGAGGGTAGTGCACAACAGAAGGACCCTTATATATATATATATATATATATATATATATATATATATATATATATATATATATATATATTTATATATTTATATATATATATAGGGAAAAAGGGCTATGAGCAATTGAAGGACCCTTTTATATATATATATATATATATAGGGAAAAAGGGCTATGAGCAACTTGCTCATTTAGTAAATAAGCAATTGATGATGTGGTATACATGTAATTGAAAAATCATTAAAAGAGTTAGTTGTCCAATGTATCACATGCATGCCACATAATCAATTGCTCATTTACTAATGAGCAAGTTGCTCATATCCCTTTTACTCATATATATATATATATATATATATATTAAGATTAAAATGTGCAGATAGTGAAATTTGCACTTTCACCAACAAGATAAACGTTATGTTTACCCCCACTAAGATGCATTTATAGTACCCTACAGCATACAAAAATAACGCGCTGTATGTGTTGAGCATCTTAACTAGTATAATTACAGAATTAGGGTTGTCTCTGTGTGGGTTGGAAAAAATTTTGTGGCCTTACACATGTCTTGCACATGCTTTCCGTTTCTCTCCGTCCTACTACAACGTTAAGGAAAAAATCATGCATAGTGCACAGCCTAATCATCTAGTAATCATCTAGTATGATAAATGCCTTCACCTTATACAGAACCTGTTTCAACTAAAGTTAACTGGCTTGCACCCTACAAAATCGAACCGGGCACTCTTTCATTTGGATGCCCAACTCGGTTCTGACTTTATTATATACGTAGAGTATGACAATGAGATAATAAAAAGAAAAAGAACGAGCAAGCGCAAGTTTCATACCCTATTTCTAGAGTTGGTTCACAGTCCATGGCATTGGAGTGAGAGGGAAGAGCAGAAAGTGATGCACTGCCTCTAATTGCAGCAGAACTTTCCTGAGATCCTTGGATTCCGTTGTCAGAGCTCCTTATTGCCTCTAGCTGAAGGACAAATGTTTTTTGAAATTATTGCCAGATTAAGTCTCAAATAAGAATACGCTAAAATGGTAGAGTAGTTAAAATGATGACACATTTTAAGTTAACATGATCTGAATGACCACCAGATAACTCCTGAATTGTAACCAAACACCAGTGTATAAAACTGTAGTAGAGAACAATAATGAGAATGCGAATGTAGAGCACAACATGATTCAAAAATCTTGCCACCAGATTAATTAATCTTGGTATCAGAATCCTGCCAGTCTGCCATTTATTACTACTAGTATGATGCACGTGGAGGAGGAAGGAAAAGAACAAAAAAGAAAAAATCTAGTATGATGCACGTGCGATGCACGTGGATGAGAAAGAAAAAGGACAAAAAAAAACCTACCAACACATACGCTGCACGTGTTTGCACACATACAAAAAAAAAATAAAAAATTATTTATTTGTTTGGAACCCCATCTCTCCCATTATAATAATTATAGATGTGGTATATTGAAAGTAACAGTAGGTAAAATCTCGAAGCAATAAGGCCAGTGAATCTGAAATTCAGTTGATACATGAAATCGTAAAGTATAGGTTAACTACTGCAAAAATTCCAGCTTTCTCAGTTAACTAAAACAATAAGTAACTTTATGTTAATAAAGTCTCCCGGGTCACCCGGGTTGTTTTATTAATTTCTGATTAATGAAACAGGGTGGCATTATTCCATCTTTTACTTCAAAAAAAAAAAAAAACTTTATGTTAATAAAGGAACAAGAAAACATTAAAAAGCTTCCAAGAATGCAAGTAATTTGAAATTTTTTCCCAAAATGACCCTTTTTTTGAAAGTTTTTCCCAAACTGCCTTGCTTTTTTTTTATTCCCTAAACGCCCCACTCGCTTTTTGAAAAAAACGAGTGTGGGTTAAATCCCCTCGCTTTTTCAAAAAGCGAGTCTTAGGTTCCAAGTTGAATTTCAACCTCTCAAGACTCGCTTTTTGAAAAAGCGAGGGAATTTAACCCACACTCGCTTTTTCAAAAAGTGAATCTGGACCTTTTTTGCCCAGCAACACTCGCTCTTTGAAAAAGCGGGGGGAATTATCCCACACTCGCTTTTTCAAAAAGCGAGTGTCATTTGGGACTTAAAACCCCCTCCCAAACAGATCTCACTTTCTCTCATTTCTTTCTCCTCTTCGCTCGCGAAACCCTAACCCATAGTCGATAAGCCTCGATTTAAGCCCTTAACCCATTAAATTAGTTGTCGAATCACTCCGAAATTCTTCATTATCTCATCCCCGTTCAATTGGCCACTTCGTTTTTCTTGGTTCTTTCGATTTTGGTGGTGATTTCCGTGGCGTTCTTCAAATTGGGGGTTGAACGATTTGGGGGTGATTGTCGTGGTTCTCTTCTTGCGTAAAGATTGTGGTATATTTCTCAAACTCTATATTTTTTAATGTTGTATATATATTTAGAATTATTTAGTTAGAAATTGGTTGATATTATTGGAGGTACAATATGCATAGTGTTGATATTGTGGAAAAATCGGGATAAAATTTCGGGGTAATTTGGGTGTCAAATTTGGATAGTGTCGATGGAGGTGGAGGTGTATCAGTTTTAAATAGTGGATAATTGTAGAATTTGTGGGTAAAATTAGGATATAGTTATTAATAATTGTATGTTCGTACATGTTCTATATTTGTTGGTTATTGTTGCCGCTAAATTTGGTGTGGGGGCAAACAGATAGTATTTGTGGATTCTTAGGGAAACTGAATAGTACCTGTTCCGTCGGGGTATGATCGTTGCTCCCGCCGCAACCTGCAAAAAGTGCGAGACACCGGGGTTGTTCCCGGCAACGCACCCTCCGACGCTCAAGTCAGTAATCTGGAAGACTATGAAAGAGCGCAATAACTGGTGAAAGATTGATTACCTCTTAATGGAGATGGGTGGGGGGTATTTATAGGCGTCTTAGGGAACAGATTAGGCATGTAATTCCTGTGTATAGATAAGGAATGTAATCCCTAATCCCCAGTGAAAGAATAGATATGAATCAGGGCCGTTGATTAATATTAATCAGAAACCCTAATTCTATCCTGCTGGACCGGGTTTGTTGCGGGTTGAATCTCACACCCAGTTGAGGTGGATCTGTTTGCGGGTTACTGGATCTGTGAGGAGGAGACCTGGTACCCGCTTCAGACCCGTTTGTAGGTGAAATTACTGTCTTACCCCCAGACTTCAGGATTCGTGCCCAATTTGGACGGTCTCGATTAAACCCCTATTTTTAGCCATATCACGAGCCCCCTACTCCTAAAGGCTGAGGATAATCAGTCTTTGAGGAGTAGTTTGACTGTTTTAGTGGCTAGTGGAGTTGTATCGGAGTCCGAATGGGGGATTTCGAATCTTGAAGTGGGTGAGAAGGTAATTTCTTCTTTTTTTTGAGGTCATATGATGTTCCGAAGGCGTGTCGAGTTTTTATTTTATTTAATTTTGCGATGTGTTAACTAATTGTTCGGGGGGCTTAACAGTACACTCTAGGCGATAATTGTTCGTTCAGGGGCTCAAAAATATCCCCCCGAATTTTTAATTATTGTCTGAAATTTTTAGCTAATTTTCCCGAATTTTTAGCAATTTTTAAATAAATAAAACGATTTAAATAAATAAAAATCGATTTTTATATACCGATTTATGTCGTGGCATAATCTGGGCCTTCGATCGGAGCGGAGCATGAATTTCGGAGTAATCAGATGCTCCCCGTTCCTCGGCAGGCTTTTTTGCCGTATACGAGGGTCGGCTCCTCGGTTCCTCGGCTCGGAGGGTCAGCGCTTTGGCTCGGAAGGTCAGTGCCTCGGCTCGATAGATCCGAGGTACGTGGCATCATCTGGGCCGTCCATCTCAGCGTAGATCCTTATAAAATGCTATCTTGTCGTTTAGTGGACGTGGCGGAATCTGGACCGTCCACCATGACGAGCACGTTTTTTCACAAGATCCAACGGCTGGTATGGGTCGGCATGTTTTTTCGCCATATACGAGGGTCGGTACCTCGTCACCTCGGCTCGGCCTTACCTTTTACGAGGTGCACGGGTCAGTTCGGAGGATTGGTACCTCGGCTCGGAGGATGGTTCCTCGGCTCGGAGGATCAGCGCCTCGGCTCGGTAGATCCGAGGTACGTGGCATCATCTGGGCCGTCCATCTCAGCGTAGATCCCCATAAAATGCTATCTTGTCGTTTAGTGGACGTGGCAGAATCTGGGCCGTCCATCATGACGAGCACGTTTTTTCACAAGATCCAACGGCTGGTATGGGTCGGCATGTTTTTTCGCCATATACGAGGGTCGGTTCCTCGTCATCTCGGCTCGGAGGATATGAGGGTCGGTTTCTCGTCTCTTCGGTTCGGAGGACTAGACCCTCGGCTCGGAGGCTTGGTTCCTCGTCTCCTTGGTTCGGAGGATTGGACCCTCGGCTCGGAGGCTTGGTTCTTCGGCTCGGAGCCTCCGAGGTATGTGGCATCATCTGGGCCGTCCATCTCAGCGTAGATCCCCATAAAATGCTATCTTGTCGTTTAGTGGACGTGGCAGAATCTGGGCCGTCCATCATGACGAGCACATTTTTTCACAAGATCCAACGGCTGGTATGGGTCGGCGTGTTTTTTCACCATATACGAGGGTCGGTTCCTCGTCATCTCGGCTCGGAGGCTCAGTGCTGTTTGGCCGAGACGCTGAGTTGGCTATTTTGAAGGAAACGTCTCTTGATGGTTCCACCCTTCCGTGCCCAGTAGCTCGGCTGCTCGACTAAGCTGTTCGGTAGCTCGGTCGAGCAGGCCGATGGCAGGCAGTTCGGAAGGTACACGCGGCAGGATCTGGGCCGTTCATCATGGCGCGCATCACGAGGATGGGGTTCAGATTACGAGAAAACGTTATCTTGTCGTTTTGTGGGCGTGGCGAGATCTGAACCGTCCATCGAATTCTGACGCGAATTTTGGAGAGATCCGACGGTGACTTCGCCTCGGGAGGATTTTTCTCCATATACGAGGGTCGGTTCCTCGTCATCTCGGCTCGGAGGCTCAGTGTTGTTTGGCCGAGACGCTGAGTTGGCTATTTTGAAGGAAACGTCTCTTAATGGTTCCACCCTTCCGTGCCCAGTAGCTTGGCTGCTCGACTAAGCTGTTCGGTAGCTCGGTCGAGCAGGCCGATGGCAAGCAGTTCGGAAGGTACACACGGCAGGATCTGGGCCTTTCATCATGGCGCGCATCACAAGGATGGGGTACAGATTACGAGAAAACGTTATCTTGTCGTTTTGTGGGCGTGGCGAGATCTGAACCGTCCATCGGATTCTGACGCGAATTTTGGAGAGATCCGACGGTGACTTCGCCTCGAGAGGATTTTTCTCCATATACGAGGGTCGGTTCCTCGTCATCTCGGCTCGGAGTCTAAGAGACGTTGGCCGAGGTACGAAGTTAAATGTTCCGAAGGGACTCAGTAGCTCGGTTTGGCAGACCGGTGGCCGAGTCGTGGACTTAGTGATTTGGGGAGCCCTTTCGTTCTTCGAAACGTCGCAATTCTCCGCTTGGCGCTTTGGCTGAGTGGGCTTTTTACGTTTCCCAAGAAGGCCCAATACTTTTGGGGTTATAAATTTTCACTCTCCCAGCCCCAAGCTCATTTCTCACTTTTTACTCTCAGGACTTCACTTTTGCTCTCTAAGTTCTCTGCTAGCGGTGACTTTTGTTCCAAGGCGGTGACGTTAGCTGTCGCGTGGGCCAGGCGATTTCCGGCGAGCAAATTCCGACCGTGAACGTCACTTCAAAGGTCAGTCTACTAGCCTTAACTTTTTTCTAGAGATGTCACGAGTGAACTCGGGGAGTGGGGCCTCGTCTTCGGGCGAAGATGGCGCCGAGGAGAGGAGAAGGGCGGAGGTCCGAAGGAAGGGAAAGCAGATCGCCGAGCCGTCGGCTGCCGAGGAGAGGCAAGAGAAGAAGAAGAGGAGGGTGGCGACTCAATCTCCCGTGGTTGAGGTGATTGTGGAGAACCCGAAGCAAGCGCCCGAGATGGGACGATATCCCTCTGTTCTGTCCGGGCATTCGGGGGTCAGGCAGTACGAGGGCGACCTTCTGGAGAAAGCGGTATACGGAAAGTCGAAAGTCGTCGAAGAACCCAACCCGGCTCTTCCCACCGAGGCCGACGAGCTTATTTCGGTGCTGTCCGAGAGGGATCTCCTTTGGATCAGAAAGGGATTCGCCATCCCTCCGGAGTACAAGCTGATGCTCCCCGGCCCTGGGATGCGAGCGAATTCCAAGCTGTCATCGTCGGATATGTGCATGTTCGACTTCGACTCCTTGAATGCCGGACTGCGTTTTCCGCTGCATCCTTTTATCCTCCAGATCCTCGGCTGGTTCTGCCTCGCGCCGACCCAATTCATGCCGAACACATGGCATCACGTGAATGCTTTCTTGCTTCAGTGCCGCAGAGCTGAAGTAGTGCCGGACTTAACAGTTTTCCGAGGCCTGTATCAGATAAACAGGCAGCACAAGACGGAGTATCGGTACTACTTGGGGCCGAGGAAGGGTGTTAGGATCATAGAAAACCCCGACTCAATTAAGGGTTGGAAAGAAAAGTATTTTATAATAAGGGGTGAGGCGATACGGCACATTCCGACCCGGTGGAAAGTGGAGGTGCCGAAATTTGCGAGAGCCGACCCTGTACTGTCCGAGGCCGAGGAGGATGTGGCGAGGAATATCATGGCCCTTCCCCTGTTGAGTTGGAGGGAGTTGACGGAGGAGGTGCTGTTCGGGTCCGGCCTTAGCCCCATCGACCCGAGTATGCTCCTGACATCTCATTTATTTTCGTTTTTCTTTCAAGTCTTTAGTTCGTCTTGCTGACTTTTTTTTTCTTGTTGTCCGATGCAGAAGCGATGAAGATTGATTTCAACGCCATGATGGCCGATAGGTCCAAGTTGGCCGGGGGTAGAAAGAGGAAGAGGGCGGCCGCGGCTGCCTCGTCGACTCCGCAGCCCACGGTCACCTCTACCATCACCCCGCCTCCTCCGACTACTGAGGTGCCTTCGGAGGTGGTGGTTGCCGAGGAGCCCTCGGCCCCTGTGGCCCCGAGCGTGATTGAGGGGGCCTTTGATGTTAATGTGGCGCTGTCGCTTGAGGCTCCGCCGTTGACTAAAGCGGCCGAGGAAATCCTGGCCGAGCAGCACAAGCAATTGTTTGTGCCGAATTGGCGGGTGAAGAACCACGACGGGTTCCTCGGTAACTCGCAAATGTCGGTGCAGGTCGTTAAGCACTTGGCGACCCTGAAGGACCGAGCCGCACTAAAGGCGGGGACAGTCGGCGACGACACCTACGAGGTGGCTCGGTCGCTTGTGTCGGTAAGTTTCTCATTGCGAATTCCTTCAAGTCTACTGCTCGGCCTGTTTATTGTGCTCACCGTTGTCTTCGCAGGCTACTTGTCATTTCGGCCATCTCCTCGAGATGTTTGCTGAGCAGGAGAAGGAGTTGAGGGCCACCAGCGACAAAGACCGGTCGGCGAAGGTCAAGGCAGTCCAGGAGCTCGAGGCCGAGCAGAGGCGAGCCGAGGCTTTGGAGGTCCGGGTGGCCGACCTTGTTGTCGACCTGGAGAAAGCCAAGGGGCGCCTCGATGCAGAGTCTGCCAAGGCCGCAAAGGCCGCCGAGGAGCTGGCTGCGGTGATGAAATCCTTGGCCGAAGAGAAGGCAGAGAAGGAGGCCTTGGCGACGAAGATCAGGGCCGAGGTGGAGAAGGAGGCGGAGGCCGAGGCGAAGAAGCACATGTCCAAGAACATGGAGATGTCTTATCAGAGGGCACTCGACCATGTCCAAGAACGGGTCCCTGGCTTCGAGCGGGTCGGCTACCGACTGTGGCCAGGGTCGCCTTCAGGCGGCGAGGAGGAGGGAGGCGAAGGCGACGAGGCCGAAGGCGATGACGAGGAGGAGGAGACCGACCCACCTGTGGCGAACGCCCAGGTTGAGGGGAGGATCGAGGGGCCATCTAACGACGCGCCCGAGGTCGACGCGGCGACGCAGGTGGACCCCTGATCCCCTCGCAAATTCTTTGTAGCTTCTTGTTTTGTTTTTTCTTTCAATCGGTGTAATGTCTTTTGCGGACTGGCCACCGCTTTTGATAATGAATGAAAAGTGTTGTTTTGATTTTGGACTTCTGTCTAAGTGTTTGGTTCGGCCATTCAGTACTTCAATGCTGTCCATTTCTTATTTCAGATCGCCGAGCCTACTGTTATCTCCGCGGTGGCTCGGCGCCGTGCAGAGCTATTTCAGCAGTCGCGGGAGGACCGTCTCGAGGGTGAGGTTCATCTGACGAGGAGGATACTTCACAACTTAGAAATTAGGTATAGTGAGGCATTGGCCGAGCTGCACCATCTACGGATAGTCGAGGCCGAACTATCTGCTAAGGAGGAAGAATTGGTCCGGGTCTCGGCCGAACGAGATGACTTTGCAAGGAAGGTAGAACAGTTGCAACGGGTGACGGTCGACAAGAGCATCGAGGTGACCCACTTGCGACGCGTCATATCTGACAGCGCTGAGTATCCTGGCTCGGCGAAACTTCCTCGATTCAAAGTGATTGTGAAGGACGACACGTTGAAGGACCGGATCGTCGAACTGGAGGAGGAGGTTGCTCGGCTCAAACCTCAGCCGGTGAGGGCTAACGTCCGGAGCACCTCGTGCACTCGCGAAGAGATTGAGCGAGGGATTATGTTCTATCAAGCCGCGAGCCGAACCCCCATCATAGGAAGGACAGCAGCTGACGCCTAAAGCGGGGTAGCGGTGTCTTCAAGTGGTGCTTCGATTGGAGCGACTGCCAGGGTCAGCGGTGAGGGGGCGTCTCGATTCGTCGGTCTAGAGACGAGCTCGGAGGTCAAGAAGCGCCGACCCAAGGTGTCGCTGAACCGGAGCGTCCCCCTTCCTCGGAGGCAGTGAACGGGTCGTATCTTGTCTTCGGACTTGCGAACTTTGTTTTGTTGTAATCTTTTTGTAATTTTACCCAAGTTATATTAATAAAATTGGAGTTGATTTATCCGAACTGCTCTCTGCTGGCCTCTTATTGTGCTGTAATCGCGCTAGCTAGGGTAGGCTCGAAATGAACTGCGAGGCAAGTGTTTGCTTCATCGAGCATCTTGGCCTCAAAACTCACACTTTTGCCTCGGTTCTGAATCTTGCTCGGCGCCTTCAGATGCGGCTCGGTTCGGCGGCTAAGGTACAGTTGTTTCGAAGCTGCGGCCACGCGGCCCGATTAGGAATGCGGGCCCTCGGTCGTCCGAGCATGGTTCTGAAATGATGGGGTCAGTCCCCTAACAGCATTAATGGCACTCCGGGATCCGTGGGGGCATTTCACCTTCCCAAGGGCGTTGAGAACGGTGCCCCTTAATTAATACGCGTCGCTCCAGCTCCCTAGGCGCGACTTTTGGACTCCCGAGGGTCATAATGACAGTCTCTTGAGGAAAGGCTATAAATCCCACCCCCCCTTGTAGTTTGTCATTGCAGTCTAGAGCTCTTGTGGTATCGATGGCGTCTACCCTTGGGCGAATGCCAGCTTTGTAAAAAATTTTCGCCTCGAGAGGTTCGGAAGAGTGGTCACCCTACTGCCTTGTTCTTCTCTCGTTCCTGACGGCCCCGACGTGGGTGTCAGGGGCGGGGGAGGACAAGGTAGAAGAGTCGGCGACCGTAGTCCGGACCCGAGGGAAAGGCTCTTCGGGAGGATGGGTCGCCGTTCTTCAACCGTGGTCTTCTCCCGATTCTGACGACTCCGATGTGGAGGTCAGGATCGGGGGAGATCACGGTAGAGGAGGTGGTGACCGAAGTCCACAACCTTGAAGGGAGGTCGCTTCGGGAGGACGGGTGGTCGCTCTTCCACCATGATCTTCTCACGATTCTGACTGCCCCGATGTGGGTGCCAGGGTCGGGGAAGATCATGGTAGAAGAGGTGATGATCCAAGTCCGGAACCGAGGGGAGTCCCCTAAACCTTAACTCAAACTTTCAAGGCTCAGCGGGTAGCCTGGTAATCGGAGGGGCTTTTGCCGAAGGTTGGTTCTGGTTGCCTGTCGCTCGATGTTTGGGGCCGAGCGAGGTGAGATGATCAGAGCCGTTGGATGGGGGTACGAATCTTGAGGCGGGTCCAGTTCCCAAGAAAACATTATCTTGTCATTTTGTGGACACGTGGCTGAATCAGATCCGTTCACCACACTCTAGCACACATTTTGAGACGATCTGACGGTAGTTTCGCCTCAGAAGGTTTTTTTGCCATATACGAGGGTCGGTACCTCGTCCGCTCGGCTCGATAGTCGTGGGGGCAGGTCGGAATGGCCATCTAACCCCGGCCCGTTTGAGGACGAGCCGGTGAGGTAAAGTCGAGCCACAGGACCCCGACCATCGTCAGGTTAGTTTAAGGGTTGTGGGAGTAGTTCCGAATGGCGAACTACTTCTAGCTCGCTTAGGAGCGAGCTTGCGAAGTAGAATCGAGCCAAGTGTTGGACTCCGAACCATTCAACGGCTGTGGGAGCAATTCCGAACGGTGATCTACTTCTGGCTCTGCTATGGGCGAGCCGGGAAAGTAAAGTCGAGCCGAGTGCTGGACTCCGAACCATTGTTAGATTAGTTTAAAGGTTGTGGGAGCAATTTCGAATGGCGAGCTACTTCTAGCTCGCTTAGGAGCGAACTTACGAAGTAGAATCGAGCCAAGTGTTGGACTCCGAACCATTCAACGGCTGTGGGAGCAGTTCCGAACGGCGATCTACCTCTGGCTCGGCTATGGGCGAGCCGGGGAGGTAAAGTCGAGCCGAGTGTTGGACTCCGAACCATTGTTAGATTAGTTTAAAGGTTGTGGGAGCAATTCTGAATAGCGAGCTACTTCTAGCTCGCTTAGGAGCGAACTTACGAAGTAGAATCGAGCCAAGTGTTGGACTCCGAACCATTCAACGGCTGTGGGAGCAATTCCGAATGGCGACCTACCTCTGGCTCGACTATGGGCGAGCCGGGGAAGTAAAGTCAAGCCGAGTGTGGGACTCCGAACCATTGTTAGATTAAAGAGTTAAAAGCAGAGAATGTAATAGTAGCAGAAATATGAAAAAACTTCATTTATTAATATCCAATGATCGGCTTCTTCTAAAGTTGCTAGCCGTTATTACAATGAGAAATAAAAGAAAAAATCACTACTAGTAACAGGAAAGGAATGGTTTGTCATCTCGGATTACTTAGAGAGGCGTTGTTGCTCTCTCTTGGTATTTTAAGAGATGGTCGGCATTCCAAGTCCGGGGAATCTCCCTGCCTTCGAGATCTTCTAGCCTGTATGCACCGGGGCGGATCACTTTCGAGATCTTGTAGGGTCCCTCCCAATTCGGGGCCAATTTGCTTTTCTGTCCTGGGAAGGAGATGGCCAATTTTCGGAGGACCAGGTCCCCTTCTTTGAGGTCCGTTGGGCGGACTCTTTTGTTGTATGCTAGCTCAATTCTTCTTCGGTAAGTTTGCTGGCGTATGGCAGCTCTCTCTCGGATTTCATCTATCAGGTCTAGACTTGCTCTGAGCTCTCTAGCGTTCTGCTCTTCTTCATAAGCTATCAGACGAGGAGAGGGTATCCCGACTTCCAGGGGGATGATGGCCTCGGACCCATAGGTGAGATTGAACGGGCTCTCGCCCGTTAGGGTCCGCTTTGTGGTGCGGTAGTTCCACAGCACGTTGGGCAGCTGATTGACCCATAATCCCTTGGAACACTTGTCTAACCTCTTCTTAATGCCCGAGAGGATCTGTCGGTTGGCATTTTCGGCCTGGCCATTCGACTGAGGATGAGAGACAGAGGAGAAACGGTGTTGTATGGCGAGGTCCTCACATAAAGCTCGGAAGGCGGCCCCGGTGAATTGCGTTTCGTTATCCGTAACCAGGACCCTGGGAACGCCAAATCGGCAGATCACACTTTTCCAGAAGAACTGAACGACCCTATGTTTGGTGATTGTGGCCAGGGGCTCGGCCTCTATCCATTTCGAGAAATAGTCGACTGCCACGACCAAGAACTTAAGCTGTCCGGGGGCTGGTGGAAACGGCCCTAGTAAATCCATCCCCCACATTGCAAAGAGGATCGGACTTGATAGAGAGGTGAGTGGTGCTTGTGGAAGGCATCGGATGTCGGAATACTTCTTATAGGAGCTGCATTGCCGAACGTGTCGTTCAGCGTCCCGTAGGAGAGTGGGCCAAAAATACCCGTAGTTCAACACTTTGCGCGCTAGAGCCCTGGACCCAGAATGGGCCCCGCCAATGCCCTCGTGGAGTTCCTGCAGGGCGTAGTCGGCTTGCCTGGGGGAAAGGCACCTTAGGTAAGGCCGACCGTCTACCTGGGTGAAGGAGCGTTTATATAGGATGCCTCTGATTAATGTATAATGCTCGGCTCGGGTTCTGACTCTTCTTGCTTCCTTCGGATCCTCGGGAAGGAGTCCGTCCCTTAAGAATTCGACGAGGGGTTTCATCCAATTGTCTTCGAGGAGGACAGGCAATGTTTCAACGGATTCAAGTGTTTCGTCCTCTATGCTCGGCTTCAGGAGGACTTCTATCAACACGGTCTGCTCAAGACCTTGAAGGGAAGAGGAGGCTAATTTGGATAGGGCGTCGGCCTGAGCATTTTCTTCTCGGGGGATCCTTTGGATGAGGGCCTCTTCAAACAGTGCCATGAGGCTCTTGACTTTGGCTAAGTATTTGACCATTCTGTCATCGCGAGCTTCATATTCGCCGAAGACCTGATTGACGACCAACTGAGAGTCGCTGAAGATCCGTAGGCATTGTGCCCCTGCATTTCGGGCCATTCCAAGGCTGGCTATGAGCGCCTCGTATTCAGCTTCGTTGTTCGAGGCTTTGAAGTTTATACAGAGGGAGTATTGGAGGATGAAGTCATCTGGGCCTGCCAGGATGACTCCTACCCCGCTTCCCTCATTGCAAGAGGATCCGTCAACATAAACCGACCAGACGGGTGGCCCCTTCACTGTCTGGCTGGACTCGGGGATAGTAGTCTCAACTATGAATTCGGCCAGTGCCTGAGCCTTGATCGCGGTCCGAGGCTGATATGATATATCATGTTGGCTCAGCTCGATCGACCATTTCATAAGGCGACCCAAAGTCTCCGGCCTATGGAGGATCTGCTTCAGCGGCTGGTCGGTAAGAACGACCACCGAATGGGACTGAAAGTACGGGCAAAGCTTTCTTGCGGCCATTACCAAGGCATAAGCCATCTTTTCAATCTTCAGGTACCGGAGCTCGGCGTCCTAAAGCACTTTGCTGACATAGTAGATGGGCTTCTGGACCCGGTCTTCTTCCCTTACTAGGACCGCACTGAGGGTCTACTCGGAGGCTGCCAGGTAGAGGTATAGGGGCTCACCAGGGATCGGTTTGCTGAGGAGAGGGGGATTGACGAGGTAAGCCTTGAGCTGGTCGAAGGACTCCTGTTGCTGCTGCCCCCATTCAAATCCTTTAGCCCCCCTGAGGGCCTTGAAGAAGGGGAGGCACTTTTCCCCGGACTTTGAGAGAAAGCGCCCTATGGCGGCGAGGCGGCCTGTTAGTCTCTGAACTTCTTTAACATTTCTAGGAGGGGCCATGTCCAATATGGCCTTGATCTTCTCCGGATTTGCTTCAATTCCTCGTTGGCTAACCATGAAGCCGAGGAACTTCCCTGATGAGACGCCGAACGCACACTTGTTCGGGTTGAGTCTCATATTGTGCTTTCTCAAAACATCAAACGCCTCTTGGAGGTCGGTGACATGATCAGTGCCTCGGATGCTTTTCACAAGCATGTCGTCAACGTACACCTCCATGTTCCGGCCGATCTGAGCCTGGAAAACCTTGTTGATGAGGTGTTGGTATGTTGCACCTGCATTCTTCAGACCGAACGGCATGACTCTGTAGCAATAGAGGCCTTGGTCGGTCACAAACGAAGTCTTCAGGATATCCGGGGGGAACATCCGGATCTGATTGTAGCCTGAAAAGGCGTCCATGAAGCTGAGGAGCTCATGTCCCGAAGTTGCATCGATCAGGGTGTCAATGCTCGGAAGAGGGAATGGGTCCTTGGGACAAGCTTTGTTGAGGTCGGTGAAATCAATACAAATCCTCCAAGTCCCATTGGACTTCTTCACCATTACTACATTCGATAACCACTCAGGATAGTTCACCTCCTGTATGAACCGGGCCTTCAAGAGTTTGTCAACCTCCTCCTTAATAGCGAGCTGACGCTCGGGGGCGAACTTGCGCCTCTTCTGCTGAACCGGTTTGGACCCCGGATCAACGCTCAGGCAATGGACCAAGAGTTCTTCGGATATACCGGGCATATCTGCAGCTGACCAAGCGAAGAGGTCTTGATTCCTTCGGATGCATTTTACAATGTCTGAGTATAGGGCAGACGGGAGGGTCTTGCTGACAAAGAACTTGCGGGTCGGCTCCTGCTCAGAGAAGAGCACTTCCTCCAATTCGTCCACCGGCTCGGACGTTGGTCGAGCAACATCTTGGGGGATTTCCAGAGTTTCTAAGGAGAGGACGGGTCCGAGGGTAGATGTCATATAGCACTTGCGGGCCTGCTCCTGATCGCCCCTTACTTTCCCTACTCCGGCCCGAGTGGGAAATTTCATTTTGAGATGATAGGCAGAAGGGACGGCTTCAAGGGCGGCCAGGCCGGGCCGACCCAAAATGACATTGTAGGCTGCTGGGACATCTACGACCATGAAGTCCATCAACTCCGTTCGGGTAGTAGGAGTTTTGCCAGCGGTTACGTCGAGGATAATCACCCCTTCAATAGTCACTGGCACTCCCGTGAACCCGTGGAGCGTGTAACCGGCGGGCTTGAGTCTGTCCCGGGAGAGCTTTAGGCCTTTGAAAGTGGCGAGGAAGAGGATGTTTACGGAGCTGCCATTATCTACTAATATCCTCTCCACTTTGAAGTTTGCCATGTGGAGACTGATGACGAGTGCGTCACAATGTGGGGTGCGAACACCTTCGAGATCTTCATCAGAGAATGTGACAGGCACTCCGAGGCCTTTGGGAGGAGGGGTGGTTCGGACCGAGTTGACTTCTCTTATAAATACCTTCCGAGAGGAGTTCGAGGAGCCCCCCATTGGACCCCCATGAATGAGGTGGCGGACTCGCTCTTCCTCAAAGTCTGGCGTCTCTTCTCGTTCCGGATGCTTGTTAGCCCCCCGAGGCTGGGGAGGAAGTTCGGCTCGGTCCTTTCTTACAAACCTCGTCAGCTGCCCCCTCTGGATAAGGGCTTCGATTTCGTTCTTCAGAGCACGACAATCGTTGGTGTCATGCCCATGGTCCCGGTGATAACGGCACCATTTTTCTTTATCCCTTCTCTTGGCGGGGGTGTTCATCCTCGGAGCAGAAGGTAAGATCCCCTCCTTTTCGACTTCCATCAGAATAGTTGAGACGTTAGTGGTGAGGGGAGTGAACTTCTCGAATCTGGGGGGAGGTCGGCACTGGCCGGTATTGTCCTTTTGGAGCTTCTTGGCTCCTTCCTCCTCTGTTCCCTTTCTCTTAAACCCAGAGGAAGACCCCTCCCAGTTGGGTCGCTGTTCGGCCTCTTCGGCCCGGATGTACTTTTCACTGCGAAGGAGGAGGTCGGAAAAGTTCTGTGGTGGCTTCTTGGCGAGGGAGGAGCGGAGGTTGGAATTGAGGACATTAGATTGAAATGCTGCCGCAGCGACCGACTGGTTGAGGGATGCTATGGATCTGGCTTCAGCTGTGAACCTCTTCACATAGTCTCTCAAATTTTCCCCCTTCTTCTGATGGAGGTGCAATAGGGAGATGCTGGTCTTCTCAGCCCTTCGGCTGCTTACGAAATGGGTGACGAAAAGGGTCTCGAACTGCTCGAAGGAGAATATTGAGGCAGGGGCAAGGCGTGGGTACCATTCTCGAGCCGGGCCCTTCAGAGTTGCGGGGAAGGTTTTGCAGAGGAGAGCATCAGAAGCTTGATGAAGGAGCATCAGGGTCTTAAAGCTTTCGACGTGATCGAGTGGATCGGTCTCCCCGGTGTAAGTCTCAAATTAGAGAGGTTTGAAACCGAATGGCACAGGTGCATCCACTATGGTTCGGGAGAAAGGGGGTCGGCTAGGACGTAGGGTCCTCCCTCTAAGCTCCTCTTCTCGGTCTATCTGACCCAGCCACCTCTCTACTTCATGAAGATGGCGGTACATGGTGTCGTCCCTCCGACGGTAATCAGTCGGGCCTCTAGACTCGTCGTCGTACGAGGGAGAGCGAGGGCTACGACGATGGTAACTTCGGGAGCGACGAGGACTTGGGATACGCTGGGAGTTGCTAGGAGTAGGACGAGGAGATGGGGACCGTCGGCGAGGGCTTCGGACCGGAGGAGGAGATGGTGATCGTCGACGAGGGCTTCGGACTGGAGGAGGAGATGGGGCCTTCGGCTCATTAGGATTTCGACGGAGGTTGAGAGCCTGCAGGACGGTCGCTTGGAACTGCTGGAACTCGGCACGGGTGATGGGTGCCTCATTGTTCCTGGGTTGTTGCCGACCCGCGGGAGAGTGCCTTCTTCGGTAATGCTCGGGGAACTCTTTCCGTCCTCTTCGGACGGGGGACCTGTAGTACCAGTGGCGAGGAGACCGCTCACCTGGATGGTTTTGGCGGGAGGTGCCCTCTCGGGCCCGCTTTTCATCTAAATGGCGGCGGAGGTCATCATCTTTCTGGCGATTGAGGGCGGTATTGTGGCGACCAGAGGCTCGGGGATGATGGGAGGCCATAGAGTCCGTGGAGGCGTTGTGGATGGAGACGTGTTCTTGATGAAGAGGCTGATTCTGAGGGTTAGGACCTTTTGGAGGCGGCTGATTAGGAGGAGGAAGATCCTGTTGGAGCGGGTCTTCCGCTGCAGGTGGGAGTTGCCCCTGTTGTTGAGCGGGATTAGGGGGGACTACTTGCTGCTGATCAGGGTTGGGTCCTCGGTTGGACCCCCTTGACCTGACTTTCCGAGGAGGCATAGTTGGAGAAGATCTGTATACCGGGAAGAGGAGAGGTTTCTATTCGTTAGTTTCCCACAGACGGCGCCAATCTGTTGCTGCTAAATTTGGTGTGGGGGCAAACAGATAGTATTTGTGGATTCTTAGGGAAACTAAATAGTAAACCTGCGTACCTGTTCTGTCGGGGTATGATCGTTGCTCCCGCCGCAACCTGCAAAAAGTGCGAGACACCGGGGTTGTTCCCGACGACGCACCCTCCGACGCTCAAGTCAGTAATCTGGAAGACTATGAAAGAGCGCAATAACTGGTGAAAGATTGATTACCTCTTAATGGAGATGGGTGAGGGGTATTTATAGGCGTCTTAGGGAACATATTAGGCATGTAATTCCTGTGTAGATAAGGAATGTAATTCCTAATCCCCAGTGAAAGGATAGATATGAATCAGGGCCGTTGATTAATATTAATCAGAAACCCTAATTCTATCCTGCTGGACCGGGTTTGTTGCGGGTTGAATCCCGCACCCAGTTGAGGTGGATCCGTTCGCGGGTTACTGGATCTGTGAGGAGGAGACCCGGTACCCGCTTCAGACCCGTTTGTAGGTGATATTACTATCTTACCCCCAGACTTCAGGATTCGTGCCCAATTTGGACGGTCTCGATTAAACCCCTATTTTTAGCCATATCAGTTATATATTTTGGTAATGTTAATAAAAATTGCTTTTAGTTGTAGGATACTCTATTTTCAAAAAAATGGCACGGACGATGGGCAATGTGAAGGTAGGATCTAGTAGTAGACCTAATCGTGGCGATGGACCACGTACATCTTTCGGCCCTCCTCCTCGCGGTGAATGTGGTGGTCGTCATGGTGGTACCACACGTACTAATGTAAGTTTATGATTTTCTATATTCGATTTGTTGCATTATCATATAATTAAATATTATATTTCTCTGCTGATGTAAATGTTGTTGTTGTTTTATAGGTCCCAAGTAACCCAAATGTGGTTGGTACTTCTTCTCCGGCCCCTTCTTCATCTACTATTCCCCTTGGAGGTCCAGGTCCCCTCGATCCCACTCTTCTTACTCTTCAGTCACAGCATCGTTCTAGAGATGTGTGGGAAGGCGATTCGAAGGAGCGTACATTCCGTGGGGGTCATCCACTCCCTATGCACCCACGGATCCACCAGATCTTAAGGGATTGCGGACTCTACGGTATTGTACTGATGAGCTCCATCAAGTGTGATCGGCCATTGCTTACAGCACTCCTTGAGAGATGGTGCCCTGAGACATACAGCTTTCACCTTACAGTTGGGGAGATGACATGTGTCGTTGCAGGACGTTTCAGTACTCACCGGCCTTCCGGTAGATGGGCAGGCTGTGACAGGATCAATGGACTTCGACCCGACATATTTAGTGGAACAATATCTCGGTGTCAAAGTGGAGACTGGAGCAGTTAATGGGAAACAGATTCGGTTGAAGTGGTTAAAGGAAAAATTCAAGAACCGATTGAGAGATGATTCGACTGAAGAGGTGGTCCATTGTCGCCGCTTATTGTGTCCTTGCAAACCACATTTTGAACATTTCATCCCCGTACCACGGCTTGACCTATCTCTCACATCCATGTCATTGCGAATTCTGGTAGATCTAGGCCTGCCCTTCCTTTGACGTTGCAAACTAGCATCAGGTACGAGTTTTGGTCCATCAATAATAGGCCAATATGCTGGATCTAGAATAGGATGAAACACGGGAGCGTATGTTTGTGCTAATGAAGTTACAAGGTAAAATTTATCAACCAGATGCTTGTGATCGATTGCACGATAAGCACAAGCTGCAGTACATGAGAACATGGAATATATACATGTGCATGTTTTCGTTCCCAAATTCACAGTGTGCAAGTTCCCACCCTTCCTTTCTCCACTTACCATGCGTATACCCGTTCTCACGGAAAAAACTCCAGGTTGATGATGGAACATTGTAACCTCATGTCGGTTTGCTCTCTCACGGCGACTATCGATCAGTTTATGTACTCTTCGAGCAAAAGGCGTCCCTTCAGATAAAAGCTTACTGGCTTCTTGTCGATGAGTAGTAAAATAAGAGTTCAGACGTAAGAAGATCGTCTCAACTATCGCAGTTACTGGCAAAATACGGACGCCTTTCAAGACTGAATTGAAGACTTCTGATAGGTTCGTAGTCATTATGCCGTATCTTCGACCTTCATCTGCATAAAGTGCCCATTTCTCAACCGGCTTCTCTTTCAACCAATTAGCCACCTCGACATTGACGGTTTCAAGTTCAGCTAGTTTGGCCATGAACTTTTTGGGTTGGCTTTGACACGCTATAATTTTGGCTTTTTTCCGTAATGCCTTGCTACCAAATTTACTAAAGAAATTTGTAGCAAAATGATGCATACAATAACGATGATATGCATTAGGTTCATTCCCAGCTCCATTTTGTAAATCCATAGCAGACATTATACCAGCATGACGATCCGAGATAACACACAACTTAGTGCGATCGGTGACATAATATCGGATGCAACTCATGAACCATGTCCACGTATTTATACTCTCTCCATCAACCAATGCAAATACAAAAGGAAATAAGCAATCATTCGCATATGGGGAAATAGCAATTAGCAAACAACCCTTGTACTTACCGTACAAGTGAGTTCCGTCAACACTGATAACAGGTCTGCAAGACTTGAAACCTTCAATCGAAGGACTAAATGCCCAAAATACTCTCTTGAATGTTTTCTCGGAAGGACTTGACTCATATTTATCCCAGTGAACAACGGTTCCTGTATTTGCTGCTTGAATTGCTGTGAGTAGAAAAGGCAACATCGTATATGCTTCTTCGAAGGTACCATACAACCTCTCAATCGCCTTTTATTTTGCTATCCAAGCTTTCTTATACGAAATCTGATAATTATATTGTAATTTCACTATCTCAATAATTGACCGGGGTGTTAAACCGGTATCCTTCTTCACCACATCAACAATCAGATGACAAACAAGGTTGCAATCAATTTTACGGTGATCCTGATTCAACGTGGGATTCGTACAAGTGTGAGGCCCAACTATCTTCTTTACCATAAAATTCATCCTGCCTTTTGGAACCATTGCTCGTAATCTCCAAGGGCAGCCACCATCACTTACTCCGGGGGGACCTTGCACGATCTCCTCAATGGTACGTTTTCTAGGTGCCATTTTGCATTTAACAGTATACAGTGACGGTGTATATTTCAAGGTTACGAATTCACGATGTTTTTGATAGAATACAACTTCACAGCCTGTTGAATCGACTCCTTACTTACAAACTCCTATCCAACGTACAATTCGTCTATATTGGATGAACCAGACGACTCTTGTGGAACTAGGTGTACTGTAGCACCTTGAGCCATCTCCTCGGTAACATGAGCGTCAACATTGGCGTAGCTATAAGTAGCTCTGACTTCAATAAAACTGTTGTTCGTAGGATTTACATTTGCTACATCATCATCTTCGTCTCTGTCATCATTTTCAACACTATCATCAAATTTATCGTCTGTTTCTTCCTCTTCTTCATCATCATCTAATAAGCTGTTGTTAATGACTGCATTTCCAAAGAGTTCAAATACATTATCATTTGGAACATAGTCAGGAACCGGACTAGGTTGGCGTGGCAGCTCAACATATGTAGAATCCGGGTTTGTTGGATTTGTGAAGGTGTTCTCTTGTGAGGATACTGGATTTGGTTGTGAAGATTGAGCGGGGTTAGACCTCATCTGCTGTGTAGGTACCACTCTTACGAAGCTTGAACTAGGAATATTATGTGGCTGAGCATTCAAAATTTGAATTTGCTGAATATATAACTCTAATGCAGACCAAGAACAATTGAGATCAAATGTCCTAGCAATCATTGACTTCATAGCATTATCAGTAGATACGGGCACTGTCATAAAATACTGACCATCTCCTCTTCCTGCTGCGTATCAAGCTAAAATTTTCACATTCCATTGATTCCTATCCCAATTAGTAACTTCATATATTTTCTCAACTACTTCTTCAAATGTAATGGTACGAGGTACCCAAACTATTTCCGGATCCAACACACTATAACAACAACCAATTTTTGGATCACAAATTATTTCACCACCAAAGTATAACCAAATAGGAATCTACAAATCCATACTTACGTTAATTTATACCAATATACGAGTTATTATCTACCCATAAACAAAAACTAAGGAAATTAACAAAATAATAGGGCAATAAACATCATACCTTCACAAGATTATTTGGGTCAAATAGTTAAAGTTGCTTTCCTCTTCAAGTATACCAAAATTCCAAAATTTTAACCTCTATCGGAAGATGGGTTTAAGGTTTCCAAAGCAATTTTATGGGTTAATCCACAAATTTCGGTGGTACTTTGATGAATTTGAGATGAAAGATGGGTTAGGGTTTCGGGGTTAGAAGAGGAGGAGGAAGATAGAGAAATAATGAGAGAAAGTGAGATCTGTTTGGGAGGGGGATTTAAGTCCCAAACGACACTCTCTTTTTGAAAAAGTAAGTGTGGGATAATTCCCCCCGCTTTTTCAAAAAGCGAGTGTTGCTGGGCAAAAAGGGTCCGGACTCGCTTTTTGAAAAAGCGAGTGTGGGTTAAATCCCCACGCTTTTTCAAAAAGCGAGTCTTGAGAGGTTGAAAATTTGGAACCTAAGACTCGCTTTTTGAAAAAGCGAGGGGATTTAACCCACACTCGCTTTTTCAAAAAGCGAGTGGAGCATTTAGGAAATTTAAAAAAAAGCAGGGCAGTTTGGGAAAAACTTTCAAAAATAGGGTCATTTTGGGAAGAAATTCAGTAATTTGTGGAAAACCAGAATTTAAAAACTGATATTCCATTTTGCATTAAATTCATTGTTGGTGTCGTTGTTATTATTAGAGAATAAGTACAATTAGTATGTAATATTAGAGATATTTGATAATGATATTATTAGTAAGTAATATTGTTGAGGGATGTAACTTGGAGATTAAGTTAGCATGGGGAACAAGTATTGTAAGAGCATCTGTAGTCGTTGGCTATTTAGCCAAAATATCCAAAATTTGGCCCGAAGCATGCTGTAGTCGTTGGCTATTTGCCAAATTTTGGCTTTTGGCGAACAGTGGCGAGCTAATTTGGCAGAAGATTTGGCTAAATGGAAAAAATAGCCCGACGAAATATTATTTTTTGTCTGTTAATCGGATGGTATATGATTTACCGTCCGAATTTTTTTTATTAATAAAATAATCGGATGGTAAATAATTTACTGTCCCAAAAAAAAATTTTAATTAAAAAATTCGGACGGGAAATGATTTCCTGTCCGATTTTTTTTTAAAAGTTTTGGGACGGTAAATCATTTACCTTACCATAATTAAAAAACTTTTAAAAAAATTAAAAGGGAAATCGTTTACCGTCCTAGGTTTGGAGAGGAACTTTTGGATTTTTTTTTTTTTTGAAACATCACTATCAACTTTTTGAAAAAAAAAATTTAAGGTTATTTTTTTTAAAAGAAAAACGTCGGAATTTACCGTCCGTCCTATTAACATTTCAAAAAGCCAAATTTTGGCTAACAGCGACAACAGACGAAAATTATATTCGCTATTGGCTATATGCCAAATATGCAAAATTTAGCTTCAACAACTAATATTCAGTTATAATAATTCAATAAAGTTTTTTTTTCTGTCATACTATTGTTATCATGGCATTAGAGCAAGAGATTATACAGAAAAATACCTACCATCAAATATGTAGGGTTCGTCTTATTTCTTTTTCTTCCAACAAAAATAAAGAAAAAGAAAAAAGAAGAAGACATCAGCCGCTGTCTTTAGGCTCCAAGCTGCCAGCCCTCATCTCCACAAAACCCATCAAAACCCTATCCCAAATCCAAACCCACTCCCTAGCTTTCCAAATCGCAGTATCATCATCATGTTTTCTTCACTTTCAACTTCGTGGCCTCGCCATCAACTACTTCCTTTTTCCCCTCATTTTTCATCTTCGTTAACAGCCTTCTACCTTCCCCTTTTGTTTGTGATATTTTATTTCGGTGATGAGATAAGAAGGTCGGCTTAACCTTCTTTCTCTTTCGTTTTGACTCTGAATTCGTGCTAGTTGGACTTTCGTTACTATTCCAATAGTCGGGAGTTTCTTTGGGTGGAGATGGGGGAGATCGTTATGAGGAGTCATGGGAGTCATGGAACTCAACTTACTACTTTGAATTAGTGTATGTCCAAAACGGCATACTTGGAATCATTTGATCTCTGAAGTACTTTAATATTGTGGTTGTATGGCGCACTTTGGCTCTTCTTGCGCCCGTTGTCTTGATTTCAACTCATTGACGGATATGCTTCCCCCTTATTCTTTGGTTGGTCTTCAGCCTCCACTGATAATAGGAGATTTTTTTGGGAAGGCCAATTCTTCTCAAGATGTTCCATCCTCAGCCTTCGCTGCCATGTGGCAGTTTCACAATGGTGGTAGTCATGGAAGTAACAAAGGAGAGTTTTTCGGAAGAAGCGGATATTCTTGTGCAGATAACTCACATTTGCAATTGCAAGTACGCCTTTCACATGCTTCTTTAGTGCAGTCTTCCTCTATTGCTTCTATAGTCAAATCAGGTATATTTTATACTTGTCTGCTTTTGTTAACTCCCAAAACTTGGGTACTTGATTCGGGTGTTTTTGATCATATGACCAGAGAATCAAGTATATTATCTTGTATAGATAGTAAATCCACACATGAACCTGTTAAATTAGTTGATGGACCTTTTTGACCTATTGAAGAAGTAGACTTTGTTTAATTGACACAATCTCTTTCTTTAGATTCTATTCTATATGTGCCTACTTTTCCTTTTAATTTGGTTTCTATTAGCAAATTAACAAAGATTCTAAACTGTTCTATTTTTTTATCCCGATCACTGTGTATTTTAGGAACTTTCAACAAATCGAACAATTCGAACATGTCATGAATCTGGGGGATTGTATAGCATTTCCAGGCCGGTTGCATGTGTTAGTGATTAAGGGCTTGTCGACATACACTGTCAACTAGGGCATCCATCTCTGCAAAATTTGATAACTTTGATGCCTGAGTTATCTTCTATCTCTATTTTTTAGCAGTGGAGGAAAATTCAAGTTGAATGGGTAGTGCGCGTAAGGGTATGATCTGTTGCCACCATTGCAGAATGATTGGGCATTACAAGATGGATAGCCACAAGTTGTTGAATTAGAAGGGTGTCACCATAGTTACTGTCGTTGAATCATGTGATAACTTAGGTTGCCTTCCTATTTTTCTAAAGATATGGATTTTAGCTGGTTCCTTAATTCAAGTAGACAACAAGTCATTGTAGGGATGTGGACAGGCAAGAATTGCGATGTAGTGAGTGAGGGAACAATTGAGTTGGAGATGCAAGATACAAAGGGATTCACATTGAAAAATGTCATGCATGTTCCTTTGTTGAAGCGGAATTTAATATCCTTGAGAACCCTAGAAGCACGAAATTGCAGGTACACAGCTCGAAGTGAAATTCTATCAGTTTGGGAAGGTCGTTGTAAGGTGATGAGAAAAAGGAAGGGTGTTGAGCACAACCTCTATAAACTTTGTGGAAACAAAAAATTTTGGCCAAGTGTTTCTAAGCACTACATTCCTAAAGTATTTACTCTGCCGCCACTAGAATCACTAAAGCGAGTTCACGACATTCGAATTCCGTCGAGATGTGGAGGATACCTCAAGGTAGGTAGAGTTCATGCGGAGGATGGCGCCTTTGTGTTGACGCCTACTGCGGTATGCCCTTGATTAGGCATACGATTAGAGAAATGACATGTGTAGGTAGATTCGACTAACAGAAGAAGCCAATGAATCGTGATATTTACAAGAGGAGAAAGGAAAGAGTCTAAAAACAATTAATCATACAGGTGTGAAAACAGTTGTATTCAATCCATGGTGGAGTTTGTTAGAGTTTATGTCTTGCATACTAAGTTCGGTGTGAAAAGAATAGAGCGAAACGAGAAGATGTTTGAAGCGAAGACGAAGGCAGAAGGAGTTGCCGCTTGGGCTGTCAGGAAAGATGATAGCTACAGTCGACCGCAACATACAGGGTTGCACTCTGTTTGGTCTCGACTTCATCTGTTGAGCAATCGACCGCAAGTAGGCAACGACTGCAGATGGACAATTTCTGCAGGGATCTGTTTGAGCCCAACTTGTTCTCCAAGATATACCGTACGGCTCCTATAGCGTGGCTTTCTCTTCAGGATATATCGGACGGTGAAATGGGTCAAGAATACAACCTAGGTTTTCCAGATCTCTATAAATTAATGTAATGTCTTCAATGAGTGGTAGTATTTCATCTGAGAGTTTTCTATTGTAAACAACAGAGTATTTTCTAGTGTGAGATAGATAAGTTATTTGTGAGAGTATTGTAACTCTTAGATATGCTCTAGTTGAATAATATCTCGGTTATTTCTCTCATATTAGGTTCACCGAACTGAGACAAACTTGTGTGTTTTTGTGTTTGGTATGGTCTACAAAGCTTGGTTGTTCATTGTGATCAGTTGTCGCATAACTCTATGCCTAAAGGCTTCCGTTGTGCCGATTAGATTGCTCTACAGTTTTGAGAACATCTACCAACACCAACCAACCATGCGCTCCAGTATATAGAGACATCATACATAACTTAAATATAGAAAGCTATAATCGATACAGAATTTGCAATATGAGATAAAGTAATGTATCTTATAAGCTTAGTGGTCACATAATATAAAATAAAATACTACACGGCCAGTTGCCATGAAAAAACAACACCTTTAATGGGTTGCGACTATTCTGCAACGGGCTACATAATTAAATATGAATGGGCAAAGTATGATTTCCGTATTAATAACTCTTTTATGAAACGGTTTTAGGGGGAGATTTCAATATTACTAGATTTCATAACGAGCATCTAGGAAGAGGACCGACGACAAACGATAGAGTCAAGTTCAATTCAATTATCAATGAGCTAGAGCTTTTAGAGATCGAGGCAAGGAATAGGAGGTTCACGTGGTCGATTATGCAAGCCTCTCCCATTCTCGCAAAGCTAGACATAATTTTTGTGACCTCTGAATGGGAGGATAAATTTCCTTTAGCTCAAGTTAAAGCACTGGTAAGGTTCACTTCTTATCATACACCGTTAGCCCTGGATTGCGGAGAAGGAGAGAAGACGAACAGATCTCAGTTCCGTTTCGAGAAAGGATGGACGTCATGTGAAGGAAGTCGTAAGGTCATCGAAAAATCGTGGAGAGCCACCACTACGTTGACTACTGCGGTCGGATGCTGGAATGAGAAGCTTAGGAGGCTAAGAAAAAAACTGAAGCAATGGGCAAAAATGAAATTTGGTCAGACCCAAAGGATGAAAGAAGAAATAGGAGGGAGGATTCATATGCTGGAATGCATAGAGGAGGAAAGAGAATTAATAGTGTCTGAATTGGAGTTATGTAAGAATAGACATGATATTCTGCAAATTGGGAATATGGAGGAGCAGTACTGGAGACAACGAGTGAGGATTCAATGGTTACAGGAAGGCGATGCCAATACCAAATTCTTTCACAAGATTGCCAATGGAGGAAGGAGGCTAAATAATATCTCCGGGTTACAGGTGGATGGGGACTGGTGCGAGAATGAGGATAGAATTACGCTGCATATTAATGAGAGTTATAAGGAGTTGCTGGGCAAAAGAATAGAGTATAGATGTAAATTGAATTAGGAAATATGGATGGATTCGAGGCTGAATGGAAGCGATAATATAGAGGGCAAGTTCAGCGAAGCTGAAGTACGAGCTGCAATCAAGGGTCTGGGGCAGGACAAAGCGTCGGGGCCGGATGGATTTCCGCTTTTCTTCTATGGCTTATACTGGGATGTTATTAAAGCAAACTTCATGAGGATAGTACAAGATTTCTACAATGATGACGTTCATCTGGAAAGGTTGAACTACGCGAATATTACTTTAATTCCTAAGAAAACTAAAATCAAGAAGGTACGAGACTTGAGGCCCATCAGCCTTCAGAACGGCTCCTTCAAAATCATTTCAAAAGTCCTGGCTAATAGACTAGGTCCACAACTTCATGATATTGTTGGTGAGTCGCAGAGCGGATTTATTAGAGGAAGAGATATCATGGACAGTGTAGCTTCGGCTCATGAGATCATTTTCAGAGGGAACCAAGATAAAACGGACGGATTTCTATTCAAAGTGGATTTCCAAAAAGCCTACGATACGGTAGAGTGGGATTGTGTGGACGAGGTTTTACTTCTTAAAGGGTTCGGGAAAAGGTGGAGGAGGTGAATCCATCAGTGTGTCAGAAGGGGAAATTGTTTCTTATTATCAACGGGGTCTCGGGAAAGGAGATTAAATGCCAAAGGGGACTAAGACAAGGGGATCCATTGTCATCGTTATTATTTGCCATCGTGACAGACGGACTAGCAGAGATGATTGTAAACGGCAGAAAGGAGAACGTGAGTCACGGCATCAAAATCGAAGGAATAAATGAAGTAATATCCATCCTTCAGTATGCGGACGATACTTTGTTGTTTGGTTCAACGTCAAAAGTTGATATCACGGTGATGGGTACGGTTCTTAGGTGCTTCGAGGCTTGGTCCAGAATGAAGGTTAACTTCAACAAGAGCTGTATTATTCCACTGAGCGACAGATGTTCTATTCCAATTACTACTATCCAACAGATGCTAGGTTGCAATAAAGGAGATTTTCCCTTAATCTATTTGGGGATTCCTATCAGATCGGGGAAGCTACCAAGGGATGACTGGCAATCGTTAATCAAAAAGATCGAGAAAAGATTAACTGGTTGGAAAGGGGGAATGCTAAGTTTAGGTGGAAGGGTTACCCTCTTGAACTCAGTTACTAACAGCATTCATGTTTATCTCATGTCTATCTACGAATTACCTGGTTGGGTAATCAACCAAATCGACAAAAGTAGAAGGAGATTCCTTTGGAAAGGGGCAGATGGAGGAAGGAAAGGGGTACACCTCATAAGTTGGGGGAGAGTTTGTAAAAGGAAAGATTTTGGGGGATTGGGAATCATCAATCTTAAATATATGAATAAAGCCATGCTCTGTAAATGGTGGTGGAAGATGGCGAATAAGAGGAACAATTGGTGGTGTAAGTCTTTCATTAAGTATCGGTCAAGGAAGAAATTCAGATACGGGGGAAGAGGTGCCTATAGTAGAAATTCCTTTTGTAACGCCCCGAATCCCAAATACAACTGAATTCGAGAGTTCTACAGGATCTTTTCGTCTCATTCGGTACAATTTTACAAGGAATTGAAAACTTTTCACTATACATCAGAGTTACATGAGATTTTATACTTTATATTTTACAGCGGAAACATATACATCAATAATTTACAAATAATGACAGCGGAAGCAATTACAACTTTATACAACAGATGTAACAATAAATAATCTTTGAGCATTGGCTCTCCTTTAACCTTTATCAAGCCAATTATCCTGCATATAAAACTGTGGGTACGTCAGTTTATTCAACCGACGATAATTATACATGGCCATCCTCTCTATGCCAGAAACAGTATAACGATTCTCATTTCTTAAAAAATTCACAAACTTGTTCACATATCAAATTAAGGAAAAATCTTAATGATGTCGTGTTGTGATTGTGCACTTAGTCCTTAATGCAGTCATTTATATTATATGACACTAATGCACACTTGTTCAGATTCTATGCATCCCATACTACATAGGTCCGAGGGCAAGCCTCTTATTCGTTCTTCATCTTTGTAGGGTTCAATCCCTCGTCATGTCTTACTCTACTACTGTGACTACAGTAAGTATCCTAGATGATCTATGAGTACAAGCTCGTGTACAGAAAACCTGGAAGGGAATCCCACGCCATGTCTTGACTCATCAAGCATGCATTCTGTGGCAACTCAGCCTCCTTCATGGCACACGATCCTCTTGCAGTCACCAATCATCCCACGAGCATGGCTAAAGTCCGATCATTAATGAGTAGTGCCCACGCCATGTCTTGACTCATCAAGCATGCATTCTGTGGCTCACACCCGCACCGTAAACTCTAGTTCTCATACTTGTGTTTTTCTCTCACTTTCATCACATCTCCACTATGTACTAATCCTTAGTTTTATTAGAATCATGAACAAAATCAAAGCTTTAGAGTTAGCCTCTCCACTAAACCGGACTTATTCATTCATTCAAACATAACCAACCTTGGTCTTTCATTTCAAATTTCATTTCATTTCATTCCAATTGCCGAGGGAGACTTAGCTACTCTTTCATTTCAATTCCAATTCACAATTTTTAAAAAATCTGAGCATTTCCAGCTCATGAGTTCATTTTTCATAATCACCATCGATTTTCTTTTTCATGTTCATAGTTCCACAATTATAAAACTTTCATAAATTCAAATAAATGATTCACTTCATATTAATTCATGCAAAGAAAAATAGAGTTTACTGTCACCACCAATATTTAACATATGATTCACAATCTTTATCATAAAACAATTCATAGAATTTCTGAGAAGTCAAAAAGTGCTCTAGACAGTCGACTTAGAGCTCGTCCAGTCGACTTGTTCAGTCGAACAAAGTCCTTAAGTAAACTGCTCGGAAGAGTCGACTGCAGCATATGGCCAGTCGGCTGTTCCGCAGCGTTCAAAATTCAAATATCATTTACAGTGCAGTCGACTGTCAATCAACCCAGTCGGCTGTTCAGCAGAGTTCAATTATTTAAGCTTTCAAGTTCAGTACAGTCGACTGTTACATACATTCGGACGACTGAGCAGATTAAACTTTCAATTTAAGGAATTCTCTCTTTATTCTGTTCTCACATCATTTTTTTTATCACACTACAATGTGCTCATGCCCACATAAACATAAAATTCTTATATGTTTATTAACATCACAATATAGTTTTTCGATTAAATGTAAATTCCACGTAACTAGTGTTTTCTTTTCTCAAAAGGAAATGCTAGACATATATTTTCCTTTTACTCATCATTTACTCACAGAGATGAATACTAATCTCAATTTAACATGCTAGAACATCAAGTTAATAATTCACATTAAAAATACGTCGTTTCATGAAAATCCGAACTGTATATATATTTTCTTTCAATATACCAGTCGACTGTTCATGCGATCGGTCGACTGTAAAGGTCATTTCCAGTTCTCTAATTATTATTAGTCCTTTTCCATAAGTTCATATTTTCTACACTATATACAGCATGGAAGACATCAATTTAGAAATCATTCCATCACTTCAGTTTGCACATACATACACAATTAAATCCTCGATCTTAACATGAATTCTAATTTAGAAGTCATGGGAAACATCCACCTCGTACCAGTCGACTTATTCACATGACCGGTCGACTGTACAGGTCAGTTCCGATCTTTTAAATTTCATTAATTCTGTTCATCCATTCACATCTTTCATACTAAGTATAACACAACGCACTTTAGTATAATGATCACCATATCAATCCACATTTCACAAGCATGATAACAATCAAAATTTGCCCTAGCATAATCTCTATATTAGGAGTCCTGAGAAACACCCACCTTGTTGACGAAATAAACGAAATCCCGAAAAAGCCTTCTAGTGATAATGTGACTCCTCCTCCTTGCTCCTTGCCACCGAGAATCTTCTGAAGTAATGCCGGCCTCCAAAGAATAATCACACTCACAACTCTCTTACAAATATATCTTTCTCTTTTCAAATAGATTTTTTGTGTAGATTACAATTAATTAAGGGGTATTTATACACAAACTTTGGATAAAATGGAGGGCTAGGATCTAGTGGATGGTTATGAGATGGAGGGCTAAGATGAAAGTAGGAGTTGCATTAACTACCCACAACTAAGTAACCACCCATGCATGATCTCCATTTGAAAATTTCCAATTCCCTCCAAAAGATTAAAACCGGCCATGGAAGGAATAGTGTGCAATGCACACTATGTTGCATGCACGTGCTATTTTAGTCTCCATATAAACAAACTTGTACATATACATTTTTACAAAATAATCTTTTAAAAGAGTTTTACTTTACAAGTTGTTATTTAAAAAGAGAATTAATTCTTGGGCTTAAATTAATGGGCCAAAACATTAACTTTTACAAAATAAATAATTTAGATTTTGGGCTTAAGTTTATTTGAAACAAAAACCTTTTAAAAAGAAATAATTTAGCAAACATATACACATAGACATATACTCATCATTTATTATAAATTTCATAAAATGGCACGTGCACACTACGTGCAAAATAATGAACTAATTTTCATGAATGAAAATTCAGGGCATTACACCTTTTTTATGGAAAGGGGTTTCCAAAATTGGAGACATTTACCAGAGCAATACATCCTGCAGGGTGGGGAATGGGAAAAACACAAGATTCTGGAAGAATAAATGGTGCAATAACAATACCATCATGGGACTCTTCCCGTCAGCAGCAAACGCAGTCCTAAGCAGGGATACCTTGGTGAGTGACGTTTGGCGTCACAACATGCTTAGATTAGAATTCAACGATTCCCTAGATCAAGATTCTATCACCCAACTCCAAGCTTTAAACAACTTCATTCGTATAGAAGGGAGGCACACCCAAGAGACTGAAGATGAGAGACAATGTCAATTGGATCCGAGCTTCAGATTTACCGTATCTTCTTTATACAAAAGGCTCAGCGATGGAGGAAGAATAAGTGAGGTCGCAGAGGTTATATGGTACATGAAAGTCCCTACTAAAGTTAAAGTCTTTCTCTGGCTGGTGGCTAACGACGCTATTTTATCGAAGGTTTGACGAAACAGGGAATCGCGGTGAACATTGCTTGCACTAAATGTCAAACGGAGGATGAGGATACGAATCACATTCTTTTAAATTGTCATCAAAAGGGACCTTATGGAAATCATCAAAAGGGACCTTATGGAAATCTTCCAAGAATTTCACTCCGAAGCTGCGGACATCGACAGACTGAATTACGCAAACGTCATTCTAATCCCAAAAAAGACCGACACTAGGAGGAGTGAAGACTTCAGACCAATTAGTCTCCTCAACGGATCATTTAAAATTATCACAAAGGTCTTAGCCTCAAGATTGGCACCTCACCTAAATGATGTTGTCGGTGAATCACAGAGTGGGTTCATTAAAGGGAGGGACATTATAGATAACATCGCATCAGCTCACAAGGTAGTGTATAGAGGAAGTAAAGAGGGCTTAAACGGATTCCTGCTGAAGCTGGACTTTGAAAAGGCCTACGACTCGGTGGAGTGGGATTACGTGGATGAGGTCTTAGAGCTGAAAGGGTTTGGAGATAGATGGAGAGCTTGGATTATGAAATGCGTAAGGGGGGATTCATTCGTACAAATCAACAGCAAGACAGGGAAGAAAATAAGATGTCGGAGAGGTTAACGTCAGGGTGACCCCTTGTCCTAATTATTTTTCACACTAGTGGCTGATGGTATAGCATAAATGATCTAAAAGGGTAGAGAGGAACGAATTATCTCGGGAGTTCGAATAAAAGGGATTCCGGAGGGCATCTCGATTCCACAGTACGCGGACGACACGATTATCCTCGGGGAGGCAAGGGGGGAGGAGATCTTGGCAATTAGCTTAGTACTGAGGTGTATCCAAGCGTGGGTGGGACTGAAAGTGAATTTCACAAAGAGTTGTGTTATACCTCTCAGCGATAATCTATCCGCTTTGATTAACACTATCAAGAATATGTTGGGATGCAAGGTGGCTAGCTACCCGATTACATATCTTGGCATACCCATTAGACCGGGTTCGTTGCAGAAAGAGGACTGGCAACTTTTAATAGAAAGTGGAAAGGAAACTGGCATGATGGAAAGGATGTTTCCTTACATTCGGAGGGAGGATCACTTTGCTCAATTCGGTGCTCAGTAGCCTACCGATGTATCTAATGTCGATCTATGAGCTCCCGAAGTGGGTTATCAATAGGATCGACAAAAGTAGAAGAAGGTTCCTCTGGAAGGGAGCGAACGAAACAAACAAGGGATTCCATTTGGTCAATTGGGGAAGGGTGTGTAAGAGAAAAGAATTTGGGGGGCTATGAGTCCTAGACCTGAGGGATATGAATTGGGCTCTGATGAGCAAGTGGTGGTGGAAGATGAACAGGAGAAGAAACAACTGGTGGGCCAGATCGTTTGGATCCTACCGAAAAAGAAAAAAATTTAGATTTGGAGGAAGACGTTCATACGAAAGGTCATCCTATCTATGGAAAGGAGTGGCGAAAGTAGGGGATATTTTCCACACAAATACCTCAGTTAGAATAGGGAACGGAAAAAATACACGCTTTTGGAAGGATAAATGGTGTGGTAGCTATACTCTGCTGAGTTTGTTCCCAGAAGCAACAAGGAGTATGGTTACTTCAGATTTGCTAGTCGCGGATGTTTGGCGAAATGGCAGGTTGAAGCTACAGCTAGGAGAGGAGATGTCACAGGAGAGCGCCATACAAATGCATAGCCTGAATATATTCATTCGAACTGAAGGAAGGAGCACTGAAGGCACAGAAGACGTTAAGACTTGGTCCTTAGAATCGAACAAAAATTTTCTCGGTAACATCCCTTTACAGCAGATTGAACGATAGGGGAACCAGAAGCAAAAACAATAAGATCATATGGAATACACAAGCGCCGTTGAAGGTAAAAGCTTTCTTATGGTTGGTAGCGAACAATGCTATCTTAACAAGGGTAAATTTACTGAAGCGGGGCATGCAGCTTGACGTAGAATATTCTAGATGCAGCAATGGCGATGAAGACACGAATCACATCCTTTTCAACTGTCATAGGGCAAAACTAACTTGAGAGTTTGTCAGTCGTTGGTTTGGGTCTTTACAGAGTCCCTCCTCAATCTCTGAGGCTTGGGACATAGGGAGAGGGGGTAACATAAAAAAGAGGATAGGGAAGCCTGGGATCTGTCAGTGGCTGCGGTAATCTGAGGCTTGTGGCTGGATCGAAATAACTTGTGTTTTCATAATTCCAATTATAGATTTATTGTAGTCATGTATCGAATTTATGGTTTCATTTATGCATGGGCAGGTCAGGCAGGGAAAAGAAAGAAGTTACTCATGGAGAGAAAGTAGACGGCCAGACTACGCAAGGAAGTGGGGATGGATGTTTATTTTGTGTTTCATGCATCTGTATTATCTTTTGATTGTCGTTGCTTTAAACTTTTGAGATGCGAGACTTAGCTACTTTTATTTTTTCTATGTAATTAGATCTACTATGTTTCGTTAATCTATCATTAATGGAACGATGACGAGGTCATCTTTATTCTCAAAAAACATTTTTGGATCGGATTTTTGTAATTTTTTTGATTTTCTTTTTTGAATAAAAAATGTCTCTTAAGTTTTAGGCTATGTTGGTATTATTGTGAACAAAGATTACTTTCATTGAAAAATATTATTACTCAATATAATATAAGAAAGATTTATATTTTATTGCAAAGTTTAGTAAGTACGACTACTCTTTGAAAAACGAAAAGCTATTTGTTCGAAAATAATGATAAAAAACAAAAAATAGATATTGGTTTGAAAACAATGATTAAAAAAAATTGGGAAAAGTATTTTTGGCTAAATACTTCTAATTAAGTTTCTCAAACATTTACATTTAGTCTACAAATGCTTTTAGAACCAAAACCGCTCTCCAAAAGAATTGCAAATAGACTTTAGTAAGAGTAGCAAAATGTCGATCTAAAGAGTCTTGTAGATCCACTAAGATTTTTGGATCGGATGCAATGCAGTCCCTTTAAGAATGAAGTGTTTTGATTTTCTATCGCATCAATAGGGTGATGGAATTTTATATACACTTAAGCATCATGCATAAAACATTAATAACAACCTAAATCATGTTTCTATAGATTTAGATCTTAATCATGTTACAGAAGTGCTTTAATATAAAATCCTAAATCATGAAACTATAGATCCTTTGCCAAACAATCTCATCCATTAATCATGCAAATATAGGATCAAAGCAATTTTCGTTACATTTATCGTAACTAAATTCATCAATGGTCACATATATCAACACAATCAAACGACATAGATCAAGTGTGAATGTATAGCATGGAAATTTCATACAATGTGATCTATATACATGCCTATTTTCAACTGGTCCTCTTAAAACTTAAGTGAGGTCAGAATCAAAATATGACAAAATAGTGAGAAAACTGAATGCTTTATTTCTGATCAGAAATAACCAAATGTATAAATGTCTCAGACAAACATAAAGAAAATAAAATACAAACTCCCACTAAATCATAATATTCTCAAATAATACAACACCCATATGAGCAGTGTGTTCATGAAAGACCTTGGGTGGTAATCCCTTTGTGAGCGGATCTGCTATCATGGAGTTTGTCCCAATGTGCTCTATGGATATTTGTCGACTCTGCACTCTTTCATTCACAGTTAGGAACTTTATGTCAATATGCTTCGACTTTGTTGAGCTCCTGTTGTTGTTGGAATACATCACTGCTGAATTATTGTCACAAAATAACTTGAGTGGTCTTTCTGCATTCTCCAAAATGCGCAGCCCAGTGACAAAGTTTTGCAATCATATTCCATGATTCGATGCCTTATAGCATGCTACATACTCTGCTACCATAGTGGAGGAGGCTACAAGTGTCTGTTTGACACTTTTCCAGGATATAGCTCCTTCAGCTAACAGGTAAATATAGCCTGATGTAGACTTTCTGCTATCTTGGCACCCAATGAAATCAGAATCAGAATATCCTGATGTAGACTTTCTGCTATCTTGGCACCCAGCGAAATCAGAATCAGAATATCCTACGACTTCCAAATGATCTAATTTTCTATATGTGAGCATGTAATCTTTTGTTCTCTGAAGATACCTCGTAACCCTCTTAGCTGCTATCTAATGGTCCATACCAGGTTTGCTTAAATACCTGCCTAACATCCCAACAATGTACACAATATCTGGACGCATACATACTTGAGCATAAATTAGCTTCCCAATAGCTGATGCACAGGGGATCTTTTGCATTTCTTGAATTTCAAGAATACTTTTAGGGCACCGACTGAGACTAAATTTGTTTCCTTTAGCAACAGGAGTATCCACTGGTCTACAATTTTGCATGCCAAACCTTTTGAGTACTTTATCAATGTATCCCTTTTGTGATAATCCAAGAATACATCGAGAACGATCTCGGTGTATCTGAATTCCTAATACAAAAGAGGCATCCCCAAGATCTTTCATCTCAAAATGCTTGGATAGAAACCTCTTGGTTTCGTGCAACAAGTCCATATTATTAGTGGCAAGCAATATGTCATCGACATACAGAACTAGGAATATATGTTTACTCCCACTGAACTTGTGATACACACAATCATCAACAACATTCATCTCAAAACCGAATGAGATAATTACTTGATGAAACTTGTGGTACCATTGACGAGAAGCCGGCTTGAGTCCATAGATGGATTTCGTCAATTTGCAAACCATATTCTTTGGGTCTCCCAACACAAAGTTTTTTGGTTGAACCATATAAATTGTTTCGTTAATGTCGCCATTGAGAAATGCCGTCTTGACTTCCATCTGATGTAGCTCAAGGTCAAAATGAGCAACAAGTATCATAATTGTCCTGAACAAGTCTTTCGATGAAACTGGAGAGAAAGTCTCTGTAAAATCGATGCCTTCTTTCTGAGTATAGTCTTTAGCTACAAGACGTGTCTTATACCTCTCCACATTTCCATTTGCATCCCTCTTGGTCTTAAATATCCATTTACAACCAATTGGTTTTGCACCTTCTGGTAATGGAACAAGTTCCCAAACTTTGTTGTCTTGTATAGACTTATACTCCTCATTCATGGCATTCATCCACTTTTGAGAGTTATAACTGATCTTGAATTAATTGAACTGTATAGGAAGTGATACCAAAACCATAAGCACAAGCAATTACTCAGGAAATTCAAGCTTGAGTGCCTTAAGTCTTGAAACAATATGATACATCTCCTTAAGGTACTCCCTTACATTTCCTTGACCCTTATACTTCATAGACATCAAAGAAGTCAAAAGTGTAGTCCTTTCAACCTTATCATTTTTGGCAAAAACATTTCTCAATTTGATCGAGGAAATCCTTAGCCTTAGTAATCCCATCGGATTCTGTGCCCCTAAAGGCTTTTGGAATGCTGTGTTTCATAATCATTAGACTCATACGATTTGAACGATCCCACCTCTCAAAATCCCTTTTATCATTATCGGTGCTTTCCACAGTGAGAGGTGGAGGTTGTTCTTCCCTTAATGCATGGTCTAATTCCATACAACCAAGAGTTATCAGTAAGGTCCCTTTGCAATCCTTGAAATTAGTTTCATTAAACATGTGAATAGAATTGATGTTAGCAGTTATTGGGGCAGCAGAAGATACACTAGATGAATATAGAAAAAAAAAATAAGCTTCACATAAAAGTCCATATAAAACAATAAATTAAAATAATGGTTAATCCCATCTCAAGATACCAGCACAACATTAATATCAAGTCTTTTGACAGTAACATTAACTGTAAGCTGTACTCTTGTTATAGCAATCAAATATTGACAACAAATTCTGTCAAATAATAAGTCATTCTCTGGACTGACATATTGTTCACATGGACTACCTTATAATTATCACCTATTTATTACCACAAATGTGAAGAAAATTCGGTCAAATATTAACTTACCTTTGGGTCTGTTAATAAACTCATTAATTACAAATACACAATCATCTTGATATTTTAAATAAATTAATCTACAGAAAAGTGGTCACTTTGGCAATATTCTGTTTCAATTAATCTATTCAAAATATTAGACATTCATAAGAAAATCCAAAACCAAAATTTGAATTTAATTGTTTCCCAAAAAATTATCTTTTCCTTAACTTTTGTTTTTTTACTTTATTTTAGATAAATAATGTCAAGATAATAATGTCTTTACTATATCACAAAACCATAAGATCTTTATCACAATCCTTATCAAAATTTGATCAGGCTAATTATGATTATCAAGACACAACAACCTCTTTATTTATACTAATAAAACAAGAAATGGAAGTAAACCAAATTCCAGTATAGCATTGATGCGTATATATCAGTCAAATGTGAAATCACACAACTCAAGACATCTCTCTCGAGAGAGAGAAACATAGCCGCCAGCCCCCAAGGGGCCCACGGCCACGTCAGCACACTGCAGCAGCAGTTTTGCTGCCTTCAAACCGGGCGGACCCCACCCTCAAGCCACGTCAACCAAGGCTGAGCGCAAGCAACAACATTAGCTGCTTTCTCGTGCCCCCCCCCCCCCCCCCCCCCAACCACATTCAACTCTATGGGTGGACAATATTAATTATCTTTAACAAAATGAAAACTTCATCAAAACCATATCTTTTATATAAAAAAAAATATCAAAATCCAAAACCTTATTTTAAAACAGTACTCACGGTTTTGGATTTTTTTTTTTTAAATTCCAAATCTGAAGCAATTGATCCAATTACTTCATCAATTAAAATTCTTAAACAGGAAGATCAAATAGAACCCTAAATTTCTTAAGTTTCTTTAAACGAAGAAACCCTAAATTTCTTCAATTAATTCAGCCAAGATGGCTCTGATACCAATTGATGGAATTTTATATACACTTAAGCAACATGCATAAAACATTAATAACAACCTAAATCATGTTTTTATAAATCTAGATCTTAATCATGTTACAAAAGTGCTTTAATATAAATCCTAAATCATGAAACTATAGATCCTTGGCTAAATCAAAAGAAGAAGAATATTAAAAGCGGAAGCACTAACCTGAAGCCATTGATGGAGATTGCGCAGAGGGTTTGGATCTTCCTATATAATACACACTTCTATGAGAGGCCGTCTCTCTTTTCTTTTCTGTTGATGGGATGACAAATAGAATAAGAAGATACGTATATATAGAAGACCACAACCTTAATGGATAACTATTGATTTCCAATTTTGCCCATCACAAAATTAGAAATTTACTTTACGGTTTCTACACGTAATATATCACACTTTAAATTATATGCTTTTAACCCATTACTTAATCTTGATTAAATCACTTTAATTTGGGTTAGACTTTAGAATAACAATTATACATTTAGTCACATAGATTATTTTCCAACATAGGGATCCTTATTGGGTGAGTTCAAGCTTGAACTGCTTGACTCGAACACAACCCAGAGTTGGAATTGGTGAGAGTTATTGTAACCTCTTGTATCGTCTTTTGTTAATTATTTCTCCCTCGGTTTATGTATGTTGAACCAAGACAAATCGTTTGTTAGCATGTTTGGTGTGATCTACTTTCTTACTTGGTTGTTCATTATAATCAGTTGTTTCCTCTCACTTTATTTTCGTTGTGCTGAATCGCGGTATTTTTGCAACAACTAGTATCAGAGCAACAGTTGGTACCTGAGCTCCATCGAAGTTTCGATTTCCTTGGTGAAGATGGCTGATCATGGTGGTTTCAAGAAAAATCAAGTACTTTGATGGGAAGATCAATTTCAAACTCTGGAAGGTGAACATGTATAACACATTGGTTCAATGAAGCTTGCATATTTCCCTAGAAGAAGATGAAGGAAAGTCAGACGACACGAAAAAGGAGAAATATGATGAGATTTGTTTTGAGTTTAATTCGGTTGTCATTAGCGAACATAGTAAAATGCAACCTCCTCGACGAGAAAAGCATGGTGAGTCTTTAAGCTCGACTCAAAACTAACTATTCGATATCGTCTTTACTGGATCGGATAAACTAGAAGAGAAAACTATTTCATTAATTTTCTTAATGAAGGAAGGAAACGCTCTTCATGATCATATAGTGGAATTCAATAAGATGTTACATGAGTTGAAGGCGATGATGATATATGTAAAAATTACAGCTAATCAGGGTCATATGACCCATGCACGAATCTCGAAGTGACCTAGGGGAGAAACAATAATTTCACAGTAGCTATAGGCCCACAATCAACACATGGGCCAGTCATGGGCCTACTATCTCGACTCAGCACATAAGGGGGGCTGATTCACAACCCAATTAGGAGAGATTGACCAACCAATCATGGTTGGCAATCAAATCCCCCTAATCAGGAAGATACTAACTTATTGGGCCCTTAATTAGGGGAATCTTCCAAATTGGTTAATGAATCTTCCAAAACTGCCATCTCTCAGGCTATAAATAGTGCTCATCCAGTCATCCTCCTCCTCCATTACTAGGTAATTAACATTTTGTCCACAAAGATTCAGTTTATATTGCTGAGTTACTGACTTGATCCATAAATGTCGTCGGGAAAACTCCATGTGTTTTAGGCTTTTTTGCAGGTATCCGACGGTATCTCAGACATCCATTCCAAATTCATCCACAAATATAAGCCTCATATCAGATCCGATCAACGGGTGAGGTTTAAGCTTTCCCTACTCATCAAATAACTCATTATCTGTTGCTCCCACACCGGAAAAAAGCAGCATAAGTAGATGATCTCACTAAAGCTTTAAACTTGATATATTTATTGACAGATTTGTACAAACATTTGATAACCACCATGTTACAAAGAAAACCTGCCAAGGAAAAGCTCACAAAGAAGAGTCTACTTCTTCAAGTTGAAAATGATAAATTTGAAAGGAAACTCACAAAATCAGAGTCTACTTCTTAAAGTTGTTTGGAAGTGGTGGAAAGTCAAGGCGAAAGAGTGAACGCCGAACACCACTTTTGATTAAAGAAATGACATTACAAGAATGATTGCAACAAATTTTTGAGTCAAAAGTGAGTCCAACATAGTCAACATCGTTGATTCAGGTGATAACCTCATGGTCTAATTCGAGATAATTTCTCCGGGCACACTTTAACCTCTCATAAACCAAGTTCTACCGTGAATTCATGGCCAATCAATTAAGAAAATACCAACACATGTTTTCTCTTGTGGGCCAAGGTAATGCAACTCCAACAGTGAACACAACGAACTCTCTTTTAAGGTACGTAGTGTGACTAACAGTGCACAAAACACAACACTGTTTTATTTTCGGGAGCCAATGGATTATAGATACATGAACCAGAACATTCGTTTGTGTGTTCATTCTTTTCATGCAGGATTCATCCGATGTCATCTGTTCAATTTCCAAATGATCAAAACCTTTCGATGCTGAGATCACATTGGGTCTACTATTGGAATCTAAATTTTAGCAAAGACCAATTGTTGAATGCTTATTCTCAAATTCAACCCCATGTCTTAAGAATAATTTTACCCTTCATTAATTAAACAAACTAATTCTAAACAGCGTATTTTCAGAACCTGTGCTCAACAAAGACCATTCGAGTAGGCAATGCTGTTGGTGGTTCATATTATTTTGAATCCTAAAATGCAAATCATGCATGCTACAAATGTGGCTGCATTTGTATTTAGTACAAGAATTGCTAAACAATCTTCCTGCTCCCATATCATGTTACGATAACCAAGTTGTGCTATTGCTGCTAAACTAGTGTTTCATGAAGCACATGGAAATTGCTTTATTTCATCTGTGACATGATGCGTCTTTGAGTACTTTGAACACTGCTTAATTAACCAGCGATTTCATAATTTCTTAATTAACCAGCTTAATTATTTCTCTTTTAATATGAGTATGTCCAAATCGGTTGAAAATTCATACTATTTACAATGCAACAATTTCCGATTATTCTTTTTTCTAGTACCTTGCATGTGTCACTTATTCCCACAACGAAATAATTTAAGGATGCAGATTCTAGTTACAAGCTATGCATAAGTCTGTTCTAACCCTGTGAATAGAAAGGTTTAAAACACAATTGGAACTCAACTCAATGAATCTTTATTTGATAGAGTGGCTGACTTATAAAGCCAATTACACAACTGAAAAACGGAAAGCTAGCTCACAGCCGTAACAGATTGCCATGAACCTAGGAGTCCTATTCTACTACAAACTTGACTAATTCAAAACAGCGTACAAACTAGGAATGCAAATAACCAGATAACAAAGTAACTCTTAGGTTTCTAACTCAACCTGGAAAGACCAAGTCAAGACTTTATTCAACAGAAAACTAACTCAACATATTCTCCCTTAATCTGCAACATATGACAATGTTTCAGATTAACTCCATGTAATCGCACATTCCAAGCTTGCCTCTGAGATAAGTGAAAGTGTCCACCTTCAGCGGCTTAGTCATGATATCAGCTACTTGTTCTTCTGTTCCACAGTGTACTAATGAAAGCACTCCTTGCTTTGTGATGTCTCTGAGAAAATGATAGCGCACGTCTATGTGCTTACTGCGGCCATGGAGGACTGGATTCCTTGACAGCTTAATAGTGGAGCTGTTGTCACATTTAACTTGCAGCATTTCACTTTCCTTCTCGCCTAGTTCTTCAAGAATTCTCTTCAACCAAATTCCCTGACACGCCGAGGTTGCAGCAGCCATGAACTCAGCTTCGGTGGTCGATAATGTCACAATGGGCTGCTTTTTAGAACTCCATGCTATCGCTCCTGAGCTCAGCAAGAATACGTAACCACTCGTACTCTTTCGGTCGTCGCAGTCGCCAGCATAATCGCTGTCGGTGTATGCCTCCAAACTTCTGCTGTCGCTTGCTTTGTACAGAATACCATAGCCACTTGTTCCTTTTATGTACCACAACACTCTTTTGGCGATTTGTAGATGATACTCAGTGGGGCTGCTCATATACCTGCTGATAAGACCTGTAACAAACGTTAAGTCTGGTCTAGTCGATGTAAGGTACATCAGACTCCCAACCAGCCTTTTAAAATAATTTTCATCAACAGCAACTCCTTCTGCGTCCTTTGTTGATTTCATCCCTGGTACAATGGGTGTGGCCACAGCTTTACAGTCCTCCATTTGAAATCTCCTTAACACCTCCAAAGCATAATTCTTCTGGTTTATGAAAATACCATATGGCTTTTGAATCACTTCAATACCCAGAAAGAAAGAGAGCATCCCCATATCGGTCATGTCGAATTCTTCCATCATAGTAAGCTTAAAGCTGTTCAACATAATTGAATCATTGCCAGTAAAAATCAAATCATCAACATAAATGCTTAGTATGATTATTCCTCCTTCCTCGCTCCTTTTTGTGAACAAAGTCTGTTCACTATCACATCGGTGGAACTCTTGACTTGTGAACCATGCTTCAATTCGGCTGAACCATGCTCGCGGAGCTTGCTTCAGCCCGTACAGTGCCTTATGCAACTTGTATACCATCATCTCCTTACCCTTCTTCACGTACCCTTGAGGCTGGTCCACAAACACCGTCTCTTCTAGCTCCCCATGTAAAAACGCTGATTTAACATCTAACTGGAAGATCTTCCAACCCTTCTGAGCTGAGAGAGCAATGATTGTTCTCACTGTATCCAATCGTGCGACTGGTGTGAAGACTTCCGAGTAGTCAATCCCTTGCTTCTGAGAATATCCCTTCGCGACGAGCCTCGCCTTATGCTTCACTATCTCTCCCTTCTCGTCTTTCTTTGTTTTGAAGATCCACTTTACCCCCACCGTCTTCACTCCTTTCGGCAGCTCCATTAATGTCCAGGTGTTGTTTTTCTCAATGGATTTGAGCTCATTATCCATCGCAATCCTCCATTTTTCTTCTTTGGCAGCCTCATCATAGCAGACCGGATCTTCCCATTGCTCTCCATCTTCCATAAGCAGCGCCTCTTCTTCATTAAACTCAGCTCCAGTGACGTACTCTTCTAGCCACCGTGATTGTCTGATTGTTCTTCCAGTTCTGCTACTTTTCCTTCTGAATGGTTCATCTTCATTTAGGCTCAAGTTTGGGCCTTGGCTTAAGTCTTCATCAGCTTGTGGGCCTAAGTTGCTCATTTGTGGGCCTAGAGGCAAGTCCAGGTTTTGAGCAGTAGCTTCTAATTCATTTCCCGCTTGAGCTTCATCTCTATTTCCTTCTTCTCTGTCACTGAATTCACTATCAGTTTCTTCACATCCTTCACCTTCAAACTCACACTCTACTGCCTCAGTTATCCAAGTTAATTCCATGTTTACTTGGTTCTCAAATTTTTCTCCCCAATTCCAAGCTTCTCCTTCCTCAAACACTGCATTCGTGCTAAATACCACTTTCTGCGCAACAGGATCGTAGAGTTTGTAGCCCTTAGAAGACTCACTAGCTCCCAGCAAGATACACATGATGCTTCTGTTATCCAACTTGGTTCTCCTCTCCTCAGGTACATGGACATGAGCTATGCAACCCCAAACTCGAAAGTGATCTACGGACGGCTTCCTTCCACTCCATGCCTCTTGTGGTGTGACATCTTTTACCGCTGTGGTTGGTGATCTATTTAGGACATAGAACGTCCATAGAGCAGCCTCAGACCAGAAGAACTTGGGCATTCCTTTCGCAACCAGCATGCTACGCACCATGTTTAACACCGTCCGATTCTTTCGCTCTGCAACTCCATTTTGATATGGTGAGTAAGCATTAGTGAGCTGCCTCCTAATCCCATGCTCCTTACAGAAATCATAGAATGCATTTGATGTGAACTCACCACCTCGATCAGTCCTTAAACACTTGATAGAGGCATCAGCAACCTTCTCAACTAGTTTTTTGAAGTTTTCGAAGGTTTTCAAGGCTTCTGACTTCTCACATAACAAGTATGCCCATGCTTTTCGGCTGAAATCATCAATAAAGCATAATATGTACCTCTTCCCACTGCTTGAGGCCGGAGTGATAGGACCGCAAATGTCGGTATGGATTAGTTCAAGGACTTTCTTGGCTCTCCAGATGCTTCTTCTTGGTATGACAGCTCTCGGCTGCTTCCCTATCAAACACTCTCGGCAAACCTCCTTTGAAGCTCCAAGTTGCGGCAATCCGGTCACCATCTTCTTGTACTGCAATGTTCTTAAGCCTTTATAGCTTAAGTGACCGTATCTTTGATGCCATAGCTTGATTTGGTCTTTTGAGGTGTCAGCTTGAAGGCATTGGTCATCTTCATTGTTGGTAGTGACCTGGTCTGAGAACAAAATAAACATTCTGTTCCTACTCATATTTGAAGTGGCCATCAACCCCCTCTGATCATGATAGAGTCTACACACGTTATTTTGAAACAATACTGACAACCCTCTTGCCTGCAGCTGACCTATGCTAAGTAGATTGTTCCTCAACTCAGGAGCTAAATAAACATCCTCAATCACATATTTCAAGCCATTAAATACAACTCTAACATTTCCTTTGCCAATAACCATCATACTTGAATCATTCCCAAGTTTGACAGAGTGTTTGAAACTCATGTCCAAACTTGAAAATAATCTTTTATCCCCACACATATGGTTAGAGCACCCAGAATCTAAAAACCAAGCAGTACTTTTATTTGTAGCATTGGTTACCTCACAAGCCATCAGGAGCATCTCTTCATCTTCATTCGCTTCCGCATAGTTGGCCACATTCGTTTGTGTTGGACATTCATACTGAAAATGTCCAAGTTTGTGACACTTGTAACATTCTACAGTAGCTTTGTTGAAGCCAGTCCTTCCCCTTCCTCGTCCATTCCTCCTCGGCCCCATCCTCTGAAACCTCTCCCTGAATTGCTGTTCTCACCTGCCATAGTCACTTTCAACACTTGCTCTTCCTTTACACCACCAGCTCTTTTATTGAACTTCTGCTCATGGACCAACAAGCTACTTTGAAGTTCATCTACTGTCATTGTATGAAGATCGTTGGACTTCTCAATAGAGCATGAAACATAGTCATACTTTTGAGGTACAGATCTCAACACCTTCTCAACAATGTCAATTTGTGACATTGTCGCTCCACCATGCACCTGAAGCTTATTGACGATTGTCAATACCCTTGCAAAGTAATCATCCACCTTCTCATCTTCCTGCATTTGTAGATTTTCAAAATCTTTCTTCAAAGCCTGCCTATAAGCTCTCTTCACTCTGGTGGTTCCATGATATTTTTGTTTCATGGAATCCCAGATGCCTTTTGAGCTGGTCTTATAAATGATTGTCTCCATGATGGTTCTGTGAATGGCTTGGAACAGATAGCTTTTCACTATGAAGTCATCTTCCTTCATCTTCTCCACTCGCTGCTTTAGCTCCTCCTCACTCTGCTTCTGGGAATCAGTCTGTTGTCGCTGACCTTGCACAATGGTTGAGAATGTTATGGCCTGTTGAGCAACCTGAGTCTCAGTAGGAACTCCGGTTTCAAACAAGTGCCATAGCTTCCTGGATCGTATGAAATTCTCCATCAACATCGCCCAATGGTCATAGTTTCCATCGAAGACAGGTATAGCTAATAGTGCTGATCCCCCTTCCATCACAACCCTTCCTGCTCCACTCACTGATGAAGACATTAGGTTCTCTCGTGTTTTCTCTTGTTTGATTGGTGATCTCACAAATCAGGCCCCTTGGATTTGGGGCTCTGATACCAATTTGTTCTAACCCTGTGAATAGAAAGGTTTAAAACACAACTGGAACTCAACTCAATTAATCTTTATTTGATAGAGTGGCTGACTTATAAAGCCAATTACACAACTGAAAAACGGAAAGCTAGCTCACAGCCGTAACAGATTGCCATGAACCTAGGAGTCCTATTCTACTACAAACTTGACTAATTCAAAACAGCCTACAAACTAGGAATGCAAATAACCAGATAACAAAGTACTCTTAGGTTTCTAACTCAACCTGGAAAGACCAAGTCAAGACTTTATTCAACAGAAAACTAACTCAACAAAGTCTATAGTTTTTCACTGACTTAGAGCATCTGTTGTCGTTAATAGTTAAAATTTGGGTATTTGGCATTTAAGAATAGAAATTTTGAAAACGATTTGTAGTCGTCTAAATCCAAAATTTGGCTTTTCAAAAATGGACGGAAGATCATTTCCTGTGAGAGCATTTTTTTTTTCAAAAAATATCAGACGGAATATCATTTTCCGTCCGAGAAAAAAAAATCTGAACTAAAGAGTGAATGGACCGATAATATGGACTATAGGCTGTTATGATCCAAATATAGTCCCACATCGGTTATATGGGGAACCAATGTTGGGTAGTTATAGACTTGGGCTCCCTCCCTTTAACAGCTAGCTTTTAAGGGTGAGTTCTCCTAGGTTCCTAACAATAATGTCATCAAAAAAATACCAAGACAAATTTTCGAAGATAAGGTTTGAACATGAAATTCATTGTTGCTTGAAATGTTGAAGGGGCATTGGTTAGTCCAAATGGCATTACTAGAAATTCGTAATGGCCTTCATGGGTTCTAAAAGCTGTTTTTTCAACATCCTCAGCTCGAACTCTGATTTGATGGTAACCTAATCTGAGGTCTAGCTTGGTAAAAAATTTTGCACCTTGTAGCTCATCAAAAAGTTCTTCTGCTGTTGGGATAGGGAATTGATCCCTTATTATGATTGAGTTGAGAGCTCTATAGTCGACACAAATTCTCCAAGTCCCATCTTTCTTCTTGACTAGCAAATCTGGAGATGAAAATGGACTTCTACTATGTCTAATTATCCCTTCTTGTAACATCTTTTGAACTTGTCTTTCTATTTCATTCTTCTGGAAATGGGGATACTTGTAGGGTCTGACATTGGTCGGACCCATACCTGGTATCAAATGCAAAGAGTGATCAAACTCTCTTGTAGGAGGTAACCCACTAACTTCATAAAATAGGGAATCATGTTGCTATATCAGTTTTGCAATATCTGGATGAATCTGCTGGTCATGACCTTCATCTTGTAATACTAAGTGAAAGAATTCACCTATTGCATTTGTAGTAATCTCCCTCTGCAATGAATTGAGTTCTATTTGTGATGGAGCTGGACCTTCTCTACCTTGGATTAGAACTTTTTTATCACCGAATATAAACTCCATGGTCATTGCATCATAGTCATGAACAACTCTTCCCAATAGCCTCAACCATTGAATACCCAACACTACATCTGAGCCATGTATAGGTAAAATATAGAAATCAATCAAGAAAGAGTGACCTTGAATCTCCACAAGTACACCCAAACACTTCCCTTCACATTGCAGTGTTTCACCATTGCCTACAATCACTGTGAACTGAGGAGTTGGATGGATTGGCCAATTCAAAATGTTAGCTAATCTTTCCTGTATAAAATTGTTAGTGCTGCCATTATCAATCATAATTTGTATGGAATGATTATTAATAGAACCTTGCACTTCAGGGTCCTTAAAGATTTATTGCCTGAAAAAGTATGAAACGAGATCTCTGGGGTATCATCACTAGCAACTTCATATAAAATACCCTCAGCTTCTGTGTGCTGCAATTTCGCAGGTACAGCTCCTTGTTCATCCCCTTCTTCCACTAACAGCATTAGGAATTTGCGTTGACACTTATGGCCAGGCACATACTTCTCATCACAGTTGAAACATAACCCCTTCTCCTTTCTAGCTGCCCATTCAGCTGGAGGAATTCTTTTTGCTGCAAATTTGGATTGGAAATTTGTGTTTGGTGTGTTTTTGGTATGTTCTGGATTTGGTAGTAGAGGGGGTAGGTTACTAGGTGGTGGCTGCCATGGTGGCCTTTGATATCCTCCACGACCACCTTGATATCTTGGTTCAACAATCTTATCTTCCTGGAGTCTAGCTAAGCCAATTGCATCAGCTAATGTAGTTGGTTTATGTGCTAGTACTTCTCTACGGATATCAGGTTTTAACCCCGAAATGTAGTTGCTCAGAATGTGACTAGTGGATAGACCCTTAGTCTTGTTGATCAACAAATCGAATTGATCCTGATATGCTGCTAGTGTGGTGGTTTGAGTGAGTTTAAACAGCTGGCCTGTATGATCTGCAAATGGAGAAACCCCAAACCTGATATCTAACTCCTTTACAAACACCTCCCAATTTATAAAATTGCTATTTTCATATTTATATTGAAACCAAGCTAATGCTCTGCCATCGAGATGGAATGATACTATATGCAGTTTCTGTTCTGTAGGAGTTTTATGAAATGAAAAATATTGGTTCGCTTTGAACAACCATTCCATAGGGTTATTGCCTTCAAATCTAGGAAAGTCTAGTCGAAGATTTTTGAAGTAGTTATCATGATGTGATGAAGGGGAAGGTGATCTTACAAAGTTTGGGCTACCTGATGAAGCAGTACTCCTGAGCAGCTGATCCAATTTCTCCTCAATATTTTCAACTCGATTAAGCTTTTCCTCCTTGTTGTAAATCGTTCCATGTTGCTTTCCATGGCTGGGAATCGTAGAAACATTTCTGAGAACAGCTTCTTTTGTGTATCAACATCATTTGCTAATGCTTGCAATTGCTCAGCCTGAATGCGAGTAGTCTCCCGTAGATCTTCTACTGATCGTCTCCCTTCCGCCATTGCTAGAGCTCAAGTCAGTGGAAGCACCAAATTGGTACCCCAAATGAATGTTCAGATCTATTTCAAGACAATCAACACTGGAATGTCTATTTCTCCCAACTTCAATACTTGTATTCAACTAATATTGATGAAATTGAAATCACAGCTCAAGAAGAACAGAGGATTACACAGGAGGGTCTAGAAGAGAGAAGAAGGTTGAAGAAGAAAAGTTTGTTAGAGGATTGAAGAAGAAGATAAAGTTTGTTACAAATTGCATAGCCAGCTCACACACTGCCTCTTCCCTACTTATACTCTGCTGTAGATCCTTTTCACACCTGCGTTGCCTTTTTCCCGCCAGAACCTCTCTTCGATTAGCTGATTGTGTACCTGTGCACCATGTAGGCCATAGTACCTCAACCGATCAGGTGTTGTCTTCTTTCTGGAGCTCCTCCTCACTCCAGTGCTCACATTCTCATCAAGTGTAGACTCAGCACCAGCATCAGGTGTGGGCTCAGCACTAGTACTTGTATCATAAGCCTAATGTATAGGATTTAAAAAATGAAAATGAGAATTGAATCGCTCGGACGGTGTACAATTTCAATTTCGTTTCTTTTGGGTTTTTTTTAGAATTATTTTTACAAATCGATTGGACGGGACATTGATTTTCTGTCCAATCTGTTTAATTAAAAATAATAATAAAATTTTCGACGGACGGGATATGATATTCCGATTTTCAAAATATAGCTTTTGCCATCTCCTCTTAAATTTGGTTGGCGACTGTTCACCTCGAACCCAAATTTTGGGTATTTGGCCAACGACTGCAGTTTGTTTTTGGCCAAATTTTTCAAAATTTGAAAATTTGGTCAACGACTATAGATGCTCGAGCATCCACAATGGTGTTTCTCATTTTTTACAAAATGGCAGCTATAGTAATAGAAAATAGGAAAATTGTCTGCAGTGGTTGTTTGCTAAAATTTAGCTAAAATTTGAGAAAGACGAGACATGTTATTTGTCCGGTAGGTTTTTTTTTTTAATGAATTAATTAATTAGTGATTAGATATTAAAATAGGTTAATTAAATAAATTAAATAATATAATATAACCTGAAACCTAATTAACCCACCCCCTAAACCTACTTTCCACCTAATTAACCCACCCCTTTTGCTGTATCCCGTCCAAGCAAAAATATGCTGAAACGGGACAACATGTCTCGTTTCAGCATTTTTTTGATTTTTAGATTTTTTTTCCAGACGGACCATCCGATCAATTAAAAAAAAAATTTGTCAGACGAAACAACATGTCTCGTCTCATCCCATTAAAAAAATAAAAAAAATTGGGACGAAACATGTTGTCTCGTCTCTTATAATTTGAGAATCGCAATTTGGTTTCTCATAAATGAGAAATGACTGTAGCACCAACTTTCTCAAAAAATGAGAAATTGGCAAATATAGCAAACCATTGTGGATGCTCTAAGGAAGTCGTATGTTTCTTTTATTATTGTAATTTACAGAAGGGTAATGCTACACCTACTACTAAATCTACTACCTTTCTCTTTACTACCTTAGGTGGTACACTATTAGTGGAGGTTATTGTAAAGTAGGTGGTAGAAACATCCAATAGTAGTGTACCACCTAAGGTAGTAAAGAGAAAGGTAGTAGATTTGGTAGTAGGTGTAGCATTACCCTTTACAGAATGGTATATTCTCAGATTTTGCATATATACTTATTTAAAATGTCATTTTATCTCAAGCTAAAGAACAAAACGATCAAAACTTTTTTATTCAACTATGAACTTGTATGTAATAATGTTCATCCTTATCTATATAGTAAGATATAACATATCAACTAATTATTACCATAAATGTGAATAACAAAGGAAATATACTACTTCCTTAGTAAAGATACTACAAAAGTTTCCTTAAAAAATGATCTTCCGTCCATCTTTTAAAAGTCAAATTTGGACTTAGACGACTACAACTCATTTCTATATTTTCTATTTTTATATGTCAAATACACATATTCTGGGTTTAGACGGCTACAGATGTTGTTAGTAAACTTTTATGTAAGACGACAACTCCAAAGTGATCTTAATAATTAATTAGTAAGAACAGAGATACTTACATTATAAACATTTCACTCAAAATTTTGATTAACAATAATAATCTTATAGAAAAATATAAGGGAAAATTTTGGAATGCAAACCTGTGGTTCGTTGCTGATCCCCGCATGTTCAGATGAATAAATGTAACTCTGGTAATGCTCAATTGTCTTGTGTATGCTTCATAGTAGAAAAGAGAGAAAAGAGGGAACAGAGGATATTTAATTAGCAGTACAAGATTGACAATATAAATTGTGTTTTAATTTAAATATTCTTACTTATGCAATTATCAAATTGGCAAAATTACATTGTTAGTTCTTAACAAAGTATACACCACAAACAAATATATTAGAACAAGATTTACTAGTACATGCATGTTAAGTAACTGATTATTTTTTGTATTAATTACAAGCATATATAAAGAACTTGTCAAAATTATTTAGCATAAGATACTTTTTTTTTCACTATTTTTAGCATAATTAAGATACTTGATAATGTCCATTGATTTTCAAAGCTTGGAGGAAAAAAAAATTGTGACAAGTATAAGAGCACGTTATGAAATATCTACATATCTGTGAAGCATGATCTCAACTCTCAAACCCTATATATTCTCCATTGAGAACTGCCGACTAAAACTTACTGTCCAACAAATCCAAATATTCTGAGTTATATGTAACAATATTATTGTATATTCGGTAGTTGGACTAACTACTAAAATCTCTCATGTAACTTTTTTGTTGTAACAGTGTTTGGGAGAGAGAGACAAAGAGAGAGCAAAATATTTTTTTGAGGGAAAATGTGAAATCTGGCCACCTTGTTTCATTAGTAAGAGCTTAACGAAACAAATCCAAAGTACTGGGCCCAAGTACAAACTACAGTCAGAAAATAAAACATACATGAAACAACATGGCGCGTACAAACAACAAATTCCTCCAAGAGAGAGAGCAAAATTATCGTAACTTTTTTTAGAACCGTACATGTCCAGAGAGAGAGAGAGAGAGATGCTAATGGATTAGGGCTGACCTAATGTGGCCCTCAATCCATTGCGCGCTGTATAAACCAAAGGGCACTAAACTGCCCGTTTAGAAATACTAAATCAAATAAGTTAAAACTCCAAAATTATAATAAGAACGAGAGTTAATGAAAGAGCCCAATGCAACAAAATACATGTTGAGTCTTTCAAACAGTTCGAATAGTACATTTATATTCTAATACAACTAATCGAATTACAATTACAACAAAAATTATCTACACTATATGCAAATGATGAGTGAATGTATTTAATTGAACGAAAACCAAGAAACCTAATAAAAGATATAATTGTAGTGTGTGTGTGAGAGAGAGACCCCCAACTACGTACTTAATGCTGGTAAGAGACATAATACCAAAGCCACTAGAAGGTGATAAGCCTCTTGGCTAATGCTGGTAAGAGACATAATACCAACCCCGCACGGAGCCCCCCTTGTGTCGCCTCCCACACCACCAACCACCTCCACCATCAATCTCCCTCATTCCCCAAGCGACACCTTCATTGTCGATCTCTGAGTGCGTGCCGGACTACAAAAATAGGTTTATAGCCAACGACTACAGATGCTCCTAGTCCAGACTGTTATGACTTAAGTAAACAAATTTATTTTTTTTCTGAACAGTGAAATTCATTATGAACAAATAATAAAAAGAAGATAATGCATCTTCAATGCGAATCTTGATAATGATAAACTAATAATTCTGGTTTGCAAATAGCGTATTTCGCTATAAACAAATATCAGAAAGAAGATAATTTATCTTCGATTCCGACTTTGAAGATAGTGAACAGATAAACTGAGGCTTGCTAATAAAAAATAATGTCCTTAAGAGGTTATTTCTAGCATTGGTATCGGGTCGGGTCGAGTCCTTCACTACCCGGACCCCGATCCCGACCCGGACCCGGACCCGTACCCGTGAGGAACGGGTCCGGTTCCGGGTCCGAGTCCTATTAAAATATTCCTCCCCGTTCAGGTAGGAGCGGGAGTCTGAGCGGCGAGCCGAGACGGCGAGTGGAGAATTTAGAAAAGAAGAGAGAAGAATAAGACATGAGTTTTGAGTTTGGAAGAAAAAGATTTAGAATTGAAGAGGATGGAGGGGAGGAATGAGGATAGAATATTTATTTTTATGTTGATTTTAAGGTTTTTTTAACATGTCCGGGTCCGGGTCCGGATCGGGTCTCTTTTGAACAGACCCGGACCCGAAAGTACAACGGGTCCCATTTTAGGACCAGGATCCGGACCCGAATAGGCCGGGTTGGTTCCGGTCCAATGCCGCGTCTGGGTCGGGTCTGGGTCGGGCCAGGATTTTGGGTATTTATACCAAGGGTAGTTATTTCCGCTACTGCTAGGGTTCACACAGTTGTTTAGAAGTAGTCTCCCAAGATACAATAGTCTGGACTTCGTTAACTGGCACTGGAATAACAGAGGCTCTGGCAAGATGGATATGGTTGCATTGTCTGATTAAGTTAGCACTGGTAATGGTACAAAAATTGAATGATGAATTGGTCAGAATCGTCTTCTATTTATAGGCTTACACCTTTAGCAGTTTTGTGCGGTTTCGTTATGTATTAAAAAATAAGATACGGTTTCACACCTAAGCCCGGGCCAGCCCATTTGGCCGGGTCGAGTTTCAAACTGAAGCCCAAGTTGAGTGTGTTCTCCCTCCGGAAAAAATCTTTGTACCCTCAAGAGCACTACCCTTAGGCTAATTTTTTTAACTTATTTGTTTGCTTACATATTTGCTTTTTTCGATGTGGAACTAAAATATAATGTCACATACTAAACAACGAAATTCAATGCAAACTTTGAAGGCGAATATTTTATTTATTTGGAATCCATTTTGGACATGTGAATATATTACATTTTTTGTCTTGATGAGTTGAACAAGATAGAACTGATTTTCAACACAAACTTGTTTGATGTACTGTTTTTTTCATTTTATCTCACATTACACGCAAAACAACCCCGCAAACAACTCCTATCAATCTCCATTTCCACCTGCTCTTCTTATGCGAAGAACTTGAGGAGGAAGAAGACGGTGGATTCAGGTCCCCATCATAAGGCACCCCTATCTCCGAGTAGAACTGCTGGCATTCTGTCGAATTCCTCTGGTGCGACCCATTCCTAAAGCAATTCCCACCCACCGATGCATTTCCACTCGGAACAACTCCTTCCAAGTAATTATTCGAAAGATCAACCACACCAAACCTCTTAAACACGGATCCCGCAAACCCTGAAGAGATCGAGCCGTAGTACAAATTATTCGACAAATTGAACACTCCACCAGTAGCATTACCACTAGTCCCAACTGCACTACTAGGAAACGCACCGCTGAAATTGTTACTTGACAAATCAAGCAACCGCAGCTTCTGCAACGACCAGAACGAATCCGGTAACCTCCCCGCCAAATTATTGTGATTCAATCTAACAATTTCAATCCCTTTCAAGTTCTTGAAACCATCAGTCAAGTTACCAAACAGCGAGTTGAAGTTGAGGTCGAGAGAGGTCAACAAGCTAAGCTTACCGACGGCGAACGGAACCGAACCGGTCAAACTATTCCCCGAAAGGTTTAGGGTTTTCAACGATACAAGACTCCCAATCGATTCCGGTACTTCGCCGGTGATGAAATTCGAAGAGAGGTCAAGCGCGGTAAGCTTGTCGAGGTTCGAAAGCGAATCCGGTATAGAACCGGTAATCGAGTTGCGTGAAACATCCAAAGCGGTAAGGTTACCGAGCTGGCCAAAAGTAGGCGGTAAATTTCCAGTAAGAGAGTTATCAGATAACGACAAAACAGTAAGTCTACCGGCGTTACCAAGAGAGTAAGGGATATCGCCGGTGACTGAGCTGCCACGTAGGATTAGGGTTGTGATTGGTAACCGGCCGAAGACATCGGGAATGGGGCCGGGTAAAAGGAATCCGGTGGAATTGAAAGATTCTAGGTTTGTTAAGTTTTGGAGGGCGTCGACGGCGAATCTCGGGTTCAAGCGGCCTAAGCGGGTGCGTTTGAGACCCGTTAGGGTTAGGGAGACGACCCGACCAGACTGGCACCCGACGCCGGTCCAGGCTGAGCACGGGTCGGACTTGCGGGGCCAGTCACGTGCGCGGAGACCGAGGGAGGCGCGGAGGGAGTAGAGGGCGAGTAGATCGGAGCCGGATGTGAGGTTCTGAGCGAATGCGGTTAAGATGAGGAGTGAGAAGAAGAGGAGAAAGCAGCTGAGAGTGCGCATGGCGGCGGCGGTGAGATTAAGGGGGGTAACGTTACCGCCGTGTACTTCGTCTTCTTCTTCTTCGCCTTTTGGGTTCCATTATTATTTATTAGTAGGGGGGGGGGGGGGGGTGTGTTAGTGGCCGGAGGAGTGAACCGGGTTGGATTGGATGTACCGAACCGGGTTCCAGATGAGAAAGGGAGGTTGACCAGTGATAAAGCCGGGAACGACAGTTGGGACAGGGGAGGCAGCCTGGTAATTTGGTAATTGGGTTGTGGGCAGTGATGGCAATTGGTCCACCGGGCCGGGCCGGGCCCAATCCGTTTGAGTTTGACCTGGTTTTGGGTGGGCTCGGGTGTCGTTGGGACAGGGGAGGCAGCCTGGTAATTTGGTAATTGGGTTGTGGGCAGTGATGGCAATTGGTCCACCGGGCCGGGCCGGGCCCAACCCGTTTGAGTTTGACCTGGTTTTGGGTTGGCTCGGATTGGGTTGGGCCATTAGCCGGCCTGGGTTGGAAAATGAAAAAACCTGTCCGGTCGACCTATAAACACATTTGGGTTGAACCCAGGCAGGCCAGGTGGGTCAACGGGTTGGCTCATTTTTTTCTCTTTTAATCTAAAAAATAAATAAATAAAAATTGTACAACAAGTATAAGAGATTAAGAATTAAACAAAATTGTGTATGTTATTCATTTCAACTTCTATGAAATTTTTACCACTATTTTTACATAAAAATACTGTTTAAAAAATTTACAAATTTCTTCAATCACATGTTTAAGAGGATAATTTAGAGTTCGAGATAGCCTACAATTAGATTGAAGAGAGGGCATTGGACTACTGTTGTGCACCTCTACTTAACCTAAACCTGGAATCTCATCGCTCTAAATTCCCTAATCTTGTTGTTGGACTTCAGACGAGTTGCTTCCACTTGTTAATGTAGATGTCGATTTTTCTTGTATCTTGTCTTCAGCCTTCATCCAATCTTCAGTGCACACGAGCATCTCCAACGAATCCGGCTTCAAGCGATTCCTGTAATATGTTAGAACTCTGCCACTTGTAGAAAAAATACTTTCTGAAGTAACTGTGGATACAGGAGGAGTTAGTATATCTCTAGCAATATATGAAAGAATAGGAAAAAGATTTTCATGTTCTTTCCACCATTGTAGCACTTCAATCTTAGTACTATAACTCTCATTATCTTATTGATTATACCAATTTAATTCATTAGATACATTAGTCTTAGGTTTTTTTTATTGAATACAAATAAGTAAATCAGCAGTGTCATCTTCTAATGTACTCTTACCCTTACCTCTAGAAGTAGAAAAATAAGAAATAACTATATTAGTTGTAGTACTAGATGTAAAAGTTCTATCATAATAATCATGCATACAAGTTATTCAATATCGATTCCAAGCTAGCTAAAAATTCATTACAATCAAATTCAAAATCATCTCCAAGTAAAGTAAAAAATATTTCAATCAAAATTTTTGTACCCGCTAATTTGTTACGAAGATCCATAACAGTAGCATTACAATATAACATAGGAGGAGGATTAAACCGAGGTAGTTTTGACTACACTTGGTTTCTCAGAAAGCGAGTCTTGGGTCTGCTTATAAAAAAACTTACAGGCTCAAGACTCGCTTTCTGAGAAAGCGAGTGTAGTTAAAATTACCTCGGTGTTTCGAAAAACGACTGTGGAGTAGAGTGTTTTCCAGAGATCAGCTTGATCTATGGAAAATACTCTACTCCACACTCGTTATTCGAAAAACCGAGTTTTAACTAGACTCGCTTTCTTTGGGTCTGCTTGTAAAAAAAACATTCAGGCTCAAGACTCGCTTTCTTAGGAAGCGAGGAGCTGGAGACTAAACTCGATTTCTGAAAAAGCGAGTCTAGGCCTAATGAATACTTCCACGAGTTGCAAATGCAGCTGCCCTTTATACAAAAGGGGATACATACTTTCAACTTCACTTCACCAACTTCACTTCACCAATTCACTCATACGAAATAAACTTCACTACACCAATTCACCAATTCACACACCCCAATTCACTTCACCAACTCAATCGCAACAATCTCAATGACACAAACATTCAAAACTTTGAAAAAAGAAACAAACACACACTCACACACCCCATACGAAATTGCATTACTTCATACATGTAACATTACAAAACATTATAAAATAAGTTCACAACATTGAAATAAACTTTATTCCTACGAACTAATACAAACATTACATAATACAAACAAGTTCACAACATTGAAAGAAGCTTCACGGATCGTGGGTGAAGAAGGTGGGAGGTCTCCTTTGCCTTTTACCCCGTTGTGGAGTGGCATGTGTCACACCGGACATGGAAATCGGATCCTCTTCTTCTTTTTGTTGTGTCCCCTCAACTTGTATCTTAGCCTCTTCATCTTCTTCTCCAGACTCGTTTCTAGGACGACGTGGGGGTTTGTGGGCAACTTTCTTCCTACAAACACCACGTGCACTTGTTCGATGAGCAGGAGTGTTTAGAATAGCATCTAAGGTTGATCCCTCGCCCACAGCATCAGCTTGTGCACGACATGACGTCAACATCGCGTGCAAAGTCCTTAACCGGATCTGCGGCGTTGCTCCTTAACACAGCAGCACATTTTTTTACCCATAGTCCAAGTCTGGCTCATCTGCAAAACATGAGAAGTTGAAATATTAAATACAGTGAATGAATATGTAAACCAAAAGAGTAGCAAAACTTTAAAAAATTGTACAAAACTTAAAAACTTACAATTGTATGAAGAGCCGATGCCTTCGGTTGGAACATAGGTAAATTCATCGAATGTTGATTTGCTAGTTCGGCTACTGGTCGACGAATCGGAACTACCACACCTGCAGGAGTCTGCACTGTCGGAGATATATAGCGTCTCGTCATCCTCTCGTACCAGGCCATGTAATTTGCATGCACAGATCGATCAAACGGAGGAATGTCACCAATGATTTCGTCGAACCGGTGCTGATTCCATCTCTAAACATATGTAGAAAAGCTTGTGGCCCAATTATGTCCGAGTTGTCGACACATTCCAGTAATAGAATGCATATTGGCATTGAACGGTTTGGCAACAAGAATCGATTGAAGGAGACCAAACTGACGTAGCACTCTATTCACATAGTAGAATTCAACTGTGTCAAAATTGATTAGTGGTACTTTAGTCAACCAAAGATCGCGCCTGTACAAGCAAATAGGCAGTAGTCGAGCAACACACGCCTCCGTGTAGAGCATCCACACGATGCAATCATCTGCCAACCTATCCAACTCATCACGGAAGTAGGTCAGGCATCTGTTGGGGTTGGCCGTTCATATGAGATTGCCGGACCAGTACACACCAAGTGGAGGTAACATGTACTGGTCCTCAGGGAGATGGACCCAATTGGGTGATTGCCTCCGCACTACGGGACGACCCACATGAATACGCTCCCAACTCCAGACTTGTAGCAAGATCATTGGTCCATTCATCTGCACCGAACCAAGACTGCACAAACACAAACACAAACTCCTGTACAGGGACGACAATGCGGCACTACCCCAACTGTACTGTTCTACTCTTCCCAGATCGGCAATCAATGGGAGGTACATTAATGAGACAGAATGTCCAGTCGAATTTGGGACGCCTCCAAATAGTGTAAGGATGTAGGCCCTGTAGTAGCACTGAACCTCCTCCTCAGTGGAATCTTCATTCAATCGATTCTTGAATGTGTCCTTCTAACACTTCAACCGAATAAATTTTCCATTTACCGATCCGGTTTCCACTTCAGCACCGAGGTACTGTTCCACTAGATATACTGGCTTGAAGTCCATTGTACCGGTAACTGCCTGCCCATCAACTGGAAGACCGGTGAGTACAGAGACGTCCCGCAGTGTCACTATTATCTTCCAAACTGGCAGGTGAAAGCTGTGTATTTCAGGCCGCCATCTCTCAAGCAGTGCGGTAAGAAGAGGCCGATCACATTTGATGGAGCCCATCAGTGCAATACCGTATAATCCACAGTCCCGTAGGATCTTGTGAATTCGTGGGTGCATAGGCAGTGGATGACCCCCCCTCCCCCTAAATGTACATTCCTTCGATTCACCTTCCCACACATCCTTCAAATGGTGATGCGACTGGAGAGTAGGGAGTGTAGGGTCGAGAAGACCTGGACCTCCGAGAGGAATATAAGATGATGAAGGGGCTGAAGATGAAGGACCCTCCTCATTTGGATTAGTTGAGACCTATATAACAATATCATTTACATCAAAAGACCGATATTATATTTTATTGTATGATAATCAAACTAATCGAATATAAACAATTATAAGCTTACATTAGTACGCTCGGTACCACCACGACGACCACCACGTCTACCACGAGGAGGTGGGCCAAAAGAAGTACGTGGCCCATCGCCGCGAGGAGGTCTACTACTCTCTCATTTCTCCACATTCCCCATCGTGCGTGCCATTTATAATAAAAGAGAGTATACTACAACTAAAAACAAACGTTATTAACTATACCAAAATATATAACCTACATATATCTATATATATTCAATTTTTAACCCCAAATTTGACATATATCCAATTTTTATCCCAAATTTTTAACTACATATATCTACATATATATACAACATTAAAAAAATAAGAGTTTGATAAATATACCGCAAGCTTTACCCCGAAATTCGAAGCACTCCACCTGCACCGCAAGCTTCACCCCCAAATTCGAAGGACTCCACCGCAATTACCCCCAAATTCGAAGCACTCCCAAATTCAAAGTGGACAATCGAATGAAGATGAGAAATGCAAGAATTTCGTGACTGAATTGATGAAATTTGGTGGGTTAATGGCCGAAAATAGAGCTAATCTAGGATGGGTTAGGGTTTCAGGGTTAAAAGAGGAGGAGGAAGATAGAGAATTAAAGAGAAAGTGAGATCTGATTTCGAGCTTGGGGGTTAAAGACCCAATCGACAGTGGGTTTCATGGTTAGAAGAGGAGGAGGAAGATAGAGAATTAAAGAGAAAGTGAGATCTGATTTCAAGCTTGGGGGTCAAAAAGCAAGTGTGGGATAAATTCCCTCGCTTTCCCAAAAAGCGAGTGTGGGCAGGTGCAAAACCAAAACCTTAGACTCGCTTTCTGAAAAAGCGATGAGGATTTAGCCAAACTCGCTTTTTCAGAAAGCGAGTAAAGCGTTTTGGAATTTTTTTTAAAAAGTAGGGCAGTTTGGGAAAAACTTTCAAAAAGTGGGATAGTTTGGGAAAAAATTTGCTGTTCTCCTTTACGTGTCAAGCCTTGAAAAATCCACGTAGTCCATCCCAACCAATAGAAACCTGCCACGTTGACTTTAGATTTTAAAATGCTTTTGTAGTTTTTTTCGTACCTTTCCAAAACTAATTTTTCAATCACTAAAGTATAATGACGGCTTAGAGCTTCCGCAAGCTTTTGCTTCCAATATGGCAAAATGGCAAATGAGAAATGGCAATTTTGACTATTTCGATGCAACGATTCTTTGCTATAATTTTCTTAAATATTTTTTTTAGCGAACAGGACAATATGTCCGGTCTCACTTCAAATTTTTTATTTTTAAAATCTTAATTTTACATTAGATTAAGTTAGTTAGTAATTAGTAGTATATTTAGAGTATTAAATTACTTAGTAGGTAATTAATTAGGATAATTAGTGATTAATTAAAGGAAAATAAGAATTAAATAAAAAAAACCCTTCCTGGATTCAAGGACGGGACCCGTCTAAGCATTTTTTTTGCTTTGGACGGGACAACATGTTTCGTCCGAGATTTTTTCGATTTTTTTGTTTGTTTTTGGGACGGTACATGTACCGTCCGATCATTTAAAAATAAATAATAAAAAAAATCCTTTGGACGATACAACTTGTTTCGACCGATGCCATTAAAAAGAAAAAAAATATTTTGGGACGGAACAACATGTTCCATCCTCTATAATTTGAGAATCCTCATTTCGTTTCTCAAATATGAGAAGCGACTGTAGCTGGTTCTCAAAATATGGCAAAATAGCAAACCGTTGCAGACGATTTTTTCTCAAGATAGACCTTACACCGGCTCATCAAGAGGAGAATGTCACACTAGAAAATAATGAAGTTGAAGATCCCGAGCCTATCCTAGAGCCAAATAATATAGAGACTCAAGATGAGTCAATTCAAGATGAACCTCAGCCTAGCTCTCCACTAGAGTTGAGATGATCTTTTGAGAGACAGAAGACCATCTACTCGTTATCCCGCGGAGGAGTTTGTGACGATAACTGATGAGGGAGAGCCTCAAAGTTATAAGGAAGCCATAATTGACACTCATAAAGAAGAGTGGATAAAAGCCATGCAAGAGGAGATGCAATCCTTGCATGAGAATCATACATACGAACTAATGGAGCTACCAAAAGGAAGAAGAGACTTAAAGAATAAGTGGGTGTATCGAACCAAGACTGAAGATAGTAGCCCAAAGCCTCGCTACAAAGCTCGGTTGGTTGTTAAGGGATTCAGTCAAGAGAAAGGTACTGACTTTGAAGAAATATTTCTTCGGTGGTAAAAATGTCATCCATCCGTGTTGTTCTTGGCCTAGCAGCAGTTGGAGACTTAGAGATCGAACAGCTCGATGTTAAGATAGCATTCCTCCATGAAAATCTAGAGGAAGAGATTTACATGGAGCAACCAGAGGGATTCAAAGTTCCTGGCAAAGAGAATTTGGTGTGTCGTCTAACGAAGAGTCTATATGGCCTCAAGAAAGCACCAAGAGAATGGTACAAGAAGTTCGAGCCTTTCATGGCAGAACATGACTTCAAGAAGACGGAAATCGATCATTGTGTGTTCATAAAGAGGTATGGAGGTGGTGATTTCCTCATACTCTTACTCTATGTTGATGATATGTTGATTGTTGGACTAGATCGCGCAAAGATTGATGCTTTGAAGAAAGATCTAAGCAAGAGCTTCGCCATGAAAGATTTGGGACCGGCTAGACAAATCCTTGGACTGAGGATAACTCGTGATAGATCAAGAAGGTTATTGTGGCTATCACAAGAGAAGTACATTGAGAAAGTGTTGGAAAGATTCAACATGCACAAAGCGAAGCCGGTCAACATACCACTTGCTGGACACTTCAAGTTGAGTATGTAGCAAATTCCAACAAGTGAGGAAGAAAAGAAGGAAATGAAGACGATTCCTTATTCATCCGCGGTAGGTAGTCTTATGTATACAATGATATGCACATGACCCGACATCACCTATGCAGTTGGTGTTGTTAGTCGCTTCTTGGCCAATCCGGGGAAAGAAGATTGGGATGCAGTCAAATGGATCCTTCGATATCTACGAGGTACTTCCAAAAGGTGTTTATATTTTGGAAATGGAAAACTTGTGTTAGAAGGATACACAGATGTAGATTTAGCCGGCGACGTTGATTCTAGGAAATCAACATCGAGATACCTAACTACTCTAGCAAGGGGAGCTATTTCTTGGCAATCAAAGTTGCAAAAGTATGTTGCTTTGTCCACTACCGAGGCTGGGTATATTGCAGCTACTGAAGCTTGCAAGGAGATGTTGTGGATGAAGAATTTGTTGTTGGAGCTAGGAGTAGTCCAAGACAAGTATGTCTTGAAGTGCGACAATCAAAGTGCAATTTATTTAGCAAAGAACTCTACCTTTCATTCTCGCACAAAGCACATTGATATACGGTATCATTGGATCCGAGAAGCTCTCAAAAAAAAGTGCATACATCTTGAGAAAGTTCACACTGAAGAAAACTGGTCTGACATGATGACCAAGGTAATACCAACAAAGAAATTTGAAGATTGTTGTCAAGGTGCCGGTTTGCTACTACCTCCCAATTAAGACAGGAGGGGGAGATTTGTTGGGGTCCTTCCTTAATTAGGAAGAATGTAGAATCCTTTAGATGTGTGGAGTTTCCTAGAGTCTTGTGGAAGATGATATATGGAAGAGTAAAGAAGAGTGTGGAAGAAAGATGAAGAGTAGTTCCATGGATCTTTAGAAATGAATATTTCTAGAGAGCTAATCTCCACCCTTGGATCAAATTAATCTCCACCGTTCATTGTGAGGGTAGAATAGTATAAATAGGGGTGGAAGGCTTCATTCCTACTCACTCCAAAAACAAATCATTTTCAAAGTGAGAGTTAGAGAGCCACTTTGAGAGAAAGTAAGATAACTTGAGAAGTTCTAATTCTCAAGCTTGAGTGAGCCACACAATTGTGAGAGTGTGTTATAGAGAGTCAAATTCTTGTAATCCTACTACTCTTTGTATAGTAGAAGAATCTCCATTTGAGTTGTAAATCTCTCTTGCATCTATTTCTATTTATATCTTCAAGTGCCCATCTTAACTTCACGAAGCGGGAAAATACTGAGTTTTTCCCAACATATCCATATACATTTTATTCCAAATATATATTAATTGAAGAGTTTTTGGTGCAAGTGGAATTTGAATTCCGGACCACCTACTCACCAGAGAAGAGGCTTATAAGTAGAGCGCACTGATACTTGTTGATAACTGAGAGAGGTTCTTAACCCAAACAAGTTTAAGGGAGGTCAATTGAGGGTACATGCAATTTTTTTTTTTTTGAGAAAAAGGTGACCTCGCCACCGCTTCATTAATAAGAAATTAATGATACAAGTAGTACAAATACAACACATCTATCTGTTCCTAAACGGAACAGTGGAGAACAAATACAAAGCAAAACCTACACCCCTAACTAGTCTCTCCCTAGCTAAACTTGTAGACGCTGCCTCTGCATCCAGTTTCCCAATCTATCTCTCCCAAATGTAATTTGAATTCCGCAAAAGTCTAATTTGAAATTCAAAAACCTCCGAGATAACGCTCCACCCCTGACACTCCCTCCACATTCCCCCAAATGTCCACATTGTCATCAACCACAACCACTATCGCTTGTTGGCAAACTTGCTCCTCTCCCCACGACGTTGCTATCGTGTATCCGCCAATCCAACCCCACAGCAATACCATCTTTCGATTGCGTCAAATCCAGCTCTCAACAATAGCCGTTGTTCCCAACAGAAACTTGGACCCTTGAACTCGCCGAACTCACCACAATATGTATTTTGAGTTTCAATTTTGAAATCCAAATTACACCACACCCTCCTCACACTCCTTACCTAAAATTTGAATTTCAAAAATCTATATTGAAATACAAAATTCAAGGAAACTCCCCCTCCACACCTCCAATTCAAATTTGAATTTCGATACCCTAATTCAAAAATCAAATCTGAGCCCCCATCCTCTCTCCGACTCCACGTTGCCCATCGTCAGTTTCATGCACACCCCCACTCTTCTAAGAACTCTCGTCGTACGCATCCGTCACTCATCCGCTCATCTTCTTCATCAACTAATGGCACCACCCAAACGAACAACAAACCTTTCGTTAGCCCTGTCGCATCCTCGATGATGCCACTTGGTTATCACCAAACTGAACCTCCCGACACAGTGACGCTCTCTGTGCCCTCTGTCGAACCTGGCCCGACTCCTCACCTAATCGAACCCAACTTTATTTGGGATCTCGACAAGCTAAAGCACAATGACTGGCTATCCACAAAATTGCACTACTCCGACGAACCCCAGTAAGAACCTTGATGCGCACTACCCTGACAATAACAGCCCACCACTGTCCCCCCTAACACTCCCTCTCCTACTAGTCTTAGGGAATTTCGAAATCTAAGTAGAAATTCCCAAACACGATAATTTCCCCCTCCGAATCTCGAAACGATCTTGAAAATCGAAATCAAAGACCATTCCAAACCCAATCCTCTACTTCGACCACCCTCCACCCACCATCGTCCTTCTCCACTCATCAGCCTGCTGTCGAGCCACCTCTACTCCAACAGTCCCTACCAACTCCAACAACCCCGCCAACTCCATCAACCCCAACCACACCTTCACAATGGAGCCATCCCTCTCAATCGACCCATCTTAGTCGATTTGACCCGTCCATGAGCCACTGATCCACCCACTCACTAGCCACACCGCCAGCACTCTCGCCGTCAACATCAATTCGACTCACACCGACCGACCCCGCCGCTATCGACATCCCCCTGAAATAGGACCTGGTAGTCAAGTCGACGCACCAAGTCAGCCATAAAATCTGAGCTTTTGTTATGATCCTATTGTATATAAAAGCAGCGGACTCTTTCAAACTCCTGAAGTATCCTCCTCGCATCATTTGATTAGAGTGGAGATATCCATGCACATACCCTCCAATAGCATTTGTATGACATTAGTATTATCCCCTTCAACCCATATAACTGTGTGTGCCACAATAGCTTCACCACCGCCTTCAAACCATTCCAAACACCACGCACTTCTACATCCTCAACCTCCCTTATCTTATGTGCACACCCACCAGCAAGTCTCACACAACCAAGATGGTCCCTGACCACATACCCACTCTCAGCCTTGGTTCCACTCACCAAGCCATCAAAATTCTAGCTAAAAGCTTGCCAACAAATCACAAGTATTCTCTTATTGTACCTTGATAACAACCATCCCGGCCCTGACCACGCCGCCATCTCCTCCAAACCCTATGAAAGTATCCCGCCGCCGTCAACTGCCATCCACGCCGCCTCGCCGCCGCATCTACTTCCCCCGACAACGCTCCACCTTCGCCACGCCAGCCACTTAATGTCGCGAGCTTCGTCGCACCGATCGCTCTACCAGATCTGACCCCTCGAAACCCTAGATGGATCCCGATGGCCTCTGCACCGCTCCGAAGCTGGGAAGGGGGGGGAGGAGGAGGAGGAAGAGGTGGCAAGGGATTCCTCCCCCCTTCCCGACGATGGCACCGCAGATCTGCTCCTTTTTTTTAATTTGAATTTGGAAGTTTCTCTTTCTAGGTTTTCTAGAGAGAGAAACTATTTTTAGCATTACACATACGTAAGTATTACCAGACATGCAATTACATATTATATATATAACAAACTCCTGGCAAAATAAAAAAGAAGAAACTATATTATCATATAAGCTTATTTATCTGGCAATGTAAGCCCACATACGAAGAATTTTTTGTTTCTATTGGAATAAGCAGAAGTCCAAATCTAATTACCAAAGTAGCTGGAAATGGCACAAAAAAAAGGTATTATCCATGCATATATGTTTGTTCTATAAATTTTGAAGGAAAAGTCCAAATCTTATTAGCAAAGTAGCTAGAAATGGCACCCAAAAAAAGTATTACCCATGCATATATGTTTATTCTATAAATTTTGAAGGAAAAAAACAAGTTTTCTTTTTCTTGTTTGTTGAATTATTTAATTATTTCCAAAGTTTCTTTTTAAGAATAAAAAAATTCATATATGAAAAAACGCAAATATTTTGATTTTTCATTATTTTGACTTCTCTGAGATATTGTAAACATTCAAATTCAAAAGGTTATAACTGGTTGGTCAAATGATATGACCAGGTACACCCTACAGTTTGAATAGTCTTTAGCATTAAGGTATACCTTAAAAACCTTGAGGTGTATTTTATTTTTATTTAGGAGTTCCTGACATAATTAGCATACGCCGTTTTCATATTTTTAAAATAGTATTCGAAGGTTTCATATTTTCAAAATTGAATATGTAACTGTTTAAGTTATTCCAAAAAAACATACGCTTGTTAGTTTCTATTAATTTTTGGACGGCAGAGGGTAGAATGATCAATTTTTCAAGGCCGCTTCAGTACTTCTTCTTCTCATGGCTTTTACTTTTTTCTCTACTTATTTTCTTTCTTTCCATAACAAAAACCTAAGCTGGAGCTAGAAAAGTCTGCTGGAACACTTGATCTTGTGAAATCGATGGTGGGAAACACAATGGAGGACGGCGGAACTTCAGGAGTTCCTTACAGTCAAGAAAAGTACGATCTTGTGTAAAATTTGTAATTTTGTGTTCGATGGTGGGAAACACAATGGTGGGTTGGATTATGGTTATCTTGGTGTTGTTCTTGTTTCTTGCGGTTGATTCTTGATCTTATTCTTTTGGTTGATGATTTCTACTAATTTATGGGGGTTTTTTATTTAAGGGATACTAATTTAGGGTTGAATTAGGATTTCTAATAATTTAAGGATTATTCTTGATCATGTTATTTTGATCTGGTCGTCTTGGTGTGGGATTATTGTTAATTTAGTGTTGGGGCTAATTTTTGTTGTGATGATGCTACATTTAGCCATTTGTTATGGTGCATATTGTATAACAGAGGTGATAGAGAGAGTCTCGGTGGTGTTGTTGTATAATTGGCATTAAGGGGCAATATCAATGACTAATAGAAAGAAATATGAAAGATAGAAAAAGAAGAGTTTCATAATTGACTCAGGGGAGTGTACACTAGATGACTTGAGTGAGATGTTTCATGGTATACTACCACATAGTGAAAGTTATATGATGAAAGTAACTTATGCAAAATTTGATCAAACATCACCTAAATAGTATGAAGTGATTAAACATGATGAAATATGAAGAACTATGGAAGTTGCATTTGGAGAATAAGAAATACTAGTTATACATATCTTTTAGGCCACCTAAAACTATAGCAGAGTTTGTGTAAATGCAGGTAAAACTATTTAGGGAAGGAGGACTAGTTATCATTTAGGATGCGGGCCTATACTTTCTAAAGAATTGGTTGAATCTAGCAATGATGTAAGTACTTATGTGAGACAAATTGGCTTCCATCAAGACAGAATAGCTCAAATACAGATTAATGCATCAGAAGCATACATGAATTCAAATAACAACAATCAGAGGCTCAGGCATAGCTTAATGCAACAACAGTAAATGCAAGAGTTGGCAATCATAGAAGCTCTGTAGGTTCAAACAGTCTCAAGAGTGCATATATGCATGGGATCAACTAAATTTGGATTCAAACAATGAAGAAAATGCAAATGAATAAGGTGAGACAAGATTGGAACATGGTGAAGAGGTAGCTACATCAGCAACTGATGCACTACTCAGTTATGAGCCTAACTATGAGGATAGTGATGATGATGATGATCCAGATTATGCAGACAGTGAAGACAATGATGATGAGGAACATGGAGAGGAAGAAGAGATACAAATTGAAAATGAAGAAGCTGCAGTTGATGAGGCAGATGACTGTTACTCTGAAATTCATACCACTCATTTGACAAAGAAGAAGAAGAAGAAGAAGAAGAAGAAGAAGAAGAAAGAGAGAATGGTGATGCTGATAATGATCCAGATTATGCAGAAAGTGAAGACAATGATGATGAGGAACGGGGAGAGGAAGAAGAGATACAAATTGAAAATGAAGAAGCTACAGTTGATGAGGCAGATGACTGTTACTCTGAAAGAAGAAGAAGAAGAAGAAGAAGAAGAAGAAGAAGAAGAAGAGAGAGAATGGAGAGATACATGAAGAGAATGAATTTCTGATCGTTTCCTGAAAGGAAATCATGTTCATCAAGCCTTAATAAGCTTGGACTGGTCCCAACCTATCATTCTGACTACACTCGGTGAACTCGTGACTTATCTTCTATGTCGAACGTACTAAAGTTGTGAGTGTATTGATGAAAGAAGTAGGCTCTTTCCAACCTCTCTACCCCCTCCCCCCCTCGCACCACTCTCTTTAAGAAAGGCTCTTATGGGTGTCTCCCTAAGGGCGAACTCAAGAATAAAGCAAGCAAGACTTTTAGCTCTTGAGCCTACGATGATTGACAGAAGAAGCTAAAGGAAAGGTACAGTTAGGCCCAGTGTGGGATGATAGTATGGAGAGATATTGGAAGATCATATTTTCCGCTATGTACTTTAGAGGAGGAAGATAAATGGATCTAGCACGGCTCACCTACAGGGAAATTCTCCTTCAATCTTGCTATGGTAGGTGTAAGAACTTTATCTGCATTAGTTAGTTGGTTTGAGGAGGTATGGTTATTACAATCCTTTGTTTACAAATATCTTTTGCAATAAAACCAAATATGATTGAGAGACACAAAATCAGATAAGAAGAAGAAGAAGAAGATGGAGAAAACCAACAAATAAAAAGAAAGGAAAAAAAAAACAAAATTACAAACCAAACAATTTGTGTCGAGGCTTGTGTACCACACAATCTCCTTAAAACAGATTTCGCCTCGTCAGGGTGCTAGAATTTGCGTAGGCATCTGTCTCCCAGGATGCAACGACAGAAGAGTTGACGTAGACACAATGTCTCGCTCTCGAATTGGATAGCATTTGAAGTCTATCACTGAACTACCGAAGAATGAAACTTGACTTGAAGCACAGAGAGGAGGGGGGGGGGGGGGGGGGGTGGGAGGGAGAAGAGTTTTTGGTGTGTTGATTCAAGGAAGAGGGAGCCCCCTATTTATATGGCCAACGTAAAAATCGTAAAAGCAGACAACTCATTGATTGCATCCACTGTAACGACAGACAACTTCTTTAATGTACCGACTGTAACGGCAGATAGAAGCTTGAAAGCACCACTTCTGCATTTATTTCAGCTGTTACGAATAAAAATTATAGCAAAAAGATGATCTGCATGGGGTGGGGTTCATGTCGGTCTAGCATTCATGTCTGCAGGACGTGCGAGCGCACACAAGCCGCATGTAATCCAGTCCGAGATTTGCACTCCCTCTTCACGCGCGAGAGAGAGTCTCTTGGCTTTCTATCTTACAATGCCAAGAAATATGTTATTATATATCTTCTAATTCATTTTATTTTTCCGAAGTGGGACTAAAATCCCTTAACTCATTTTCAGAAATGAAATTGTCTCACTTAAGGAGACAGTTTCTTATTCACCCCTTAACCGTTTTAAGAAAATAAATATATGATTTTGATCTACTCATCAAGGAGAACACAAATCAATAAATATCTCTCACTAATTCATAGTGGATCTTACTCAAAAAATTGCCTCAAAATGTTTCGTAAAATGGTGTTAATACACCCATTTTCTACCCGTGGGTCCCACTTCACTCACCTAAGATGACATTTTGTGTTGTACGGGCATTATCTAATAGACTTCCAACTACTGAAAGATTAATACATTTGAATATTTTGCATGACGATCGTTGTGTGCTATGTGGTAATGCAAATGAAACTATCGACCATCTCTTTTTTGAATGCAAATATTCTATATGGGAATTATGTCGGCTGAAGCTTGGAATCCCTTTTTATGGTAGTCAACCACTCCTTCATGAGTTGCAGACTATCAAAGTAACCCTTAAAAGGAAGAACAAAGTCGTTTGGCTAAATTGGTGATATCAACTATCGTGTGGCATTTATGGCAAGAAAGAAATGAGAGAATCGTTAGAAGTGAATCAACTCACAAAGTCATGTTATTCAAGAGGCTGGCTGGCACAGTTAGAGCATACTCTTGCAGGAATGTAAACACTACAAAATATCTGTGAAAACCCGGCATATCCACCCCAATGTTTGGGTAGGTTCACCGGGACATCCCCGGCATTTTCCAATAAACGCCAGCGGGCTATTCAAACCCCGGCGTTTGGAAACACCGGGTATAGGGTATATTACTATATATCCTCCCTCCCCCAAAAACTCCCAACTGCACTCTTTATTTCGCTCTTCATGCTCAATTTTGCCGCCAAAATCTCCCTCTTCGATCTACTAATTTCGCAGCCAAAATCCCCCTCTTCGCCAAAATCTCCCTCTAAATCCGCGTCGCTATCCTATTTCAACTCCGAAACCCTATTTCCTGAATCCCCCTCTTCGCCAAACCCTATTTCAACTTCGAAACCCCCAATTTCTCTCCCTCCCGCCGCCATCACCGTTCGCTCTCACTTCCGCTGCCGTCGCCGTTCGCTCTCCCACCCACCGCCGTCGCAGCTCGCTCTCGCACTCGCCGCCGCTACCCGCTCTCGCTTCTGTCTCCACCGTTCGCTCTCACTTCCGTCGCCGCCCTCTCGCACTCATTGCTTGATCTTGATCCTTTACCACCTCTCTCCTTCTGAAACCTTAGGTATGGATTTGCTCATTACTCCTTTTGCATATTTAACTTTTCTATTTACACAAGCGTTACTTCTCTGTGTGTAAAGAGATGTTAAAGATAACATCTTTGCAGCTTTGTTAGGGGGGTTTGCAAAAAGTATGATTCCAAGTCAATATTATGTTCTCATAAGTGCAATATTGGAAGCATGCACAGTTTGTGGTTTGAATTGTTTTCTGCATTGCTTTTAGTTTGTTCCTAATCTTTTTGTTGTTAATTTGATTGCCTAGTACTTTCATTCCAACTGCAAATTTGAGAGATGCTGATGTGACCTGTATTATTAGGTCCTTTTATGCTTCTTGTTCTTGTTTATTTAGATAGATTAGACATTAGAGTTTACTAGGATTAATTGTTATCAAGTTGGGAGGTATTTTGCTAAAAGCATCTTAATATACTCTGAACATTCTAGCTCCTTAGTCGCTAAGTCAGCATATATTCCTTATATATTAAGTTCAGTGAGTTGACTTATGAATTAGGCATCATTACTTTAAGTATTAGCGATACTCAGGTCTTGTGGAAGCTCCGAAATTATGTCCTCTTTCTACAAGAAAATGTTATTCTCCTAAGTAGTCTTGGTTTATGTCTTTGATAAATGAGCTAAGTGGCTAAGAAAAACAGAAGAAACAACGAAAACAGTAAAAATATTGTTTTTGACTATAGTTTATCGTAAATTTATTGAGAAACTACTATTACGGTAGTAATATAGAAATGTGATCTATGGTTCAAACAAATATATATGTAAACCGTTTATGCTGTCAAAGCTAGGTGTCATTGTGTCACTGATATAGAATTTCAAACTGCAACTTTAAAAGTAGTTTTAGTGAATGGGGAAAAAAACATTGTGGGAGAATTTTACTTTTGTATAAAATCCTACTATATATTTAACGCAGTTTTGCGCATTACTCCCCCAACAATTCTTGCACCTAATTTTTTTTTACTTTGTTCAAAATTTACTTTAATGTCTTTGCTTTATCATTTTTTAATGTCTTTGCTTTAATGTCTTTGCTTTAAAAGTAGTTTTAGTGATAGATGAAGTTTAATGTCTTTGCTTTATCATGAAGTTTAAATTGTATGAATTTGCAAACATGTTTGAATTATGCTACGAAGAAATAGGGAGCCTAGTCAGGAGCCTCTCAACGAAGGGGGTAGTCAATATGAGGTGGGTGAGGGAAGCACTCAGTCCCCCAAAAAGATTCGGGGAGCGACGAAGAAGGCCAATGTTTGGAGGCAACCAGAGCGACAAAAAATCATCGTGGAGGTGAACGAGGATAATCAGCCCGTGGGTAAACATGCCATAACTTTGGCATCGTTCATTGGCGTAATTGCTTGGAATTCGGAGTATCTTCCTCTTTCTTATGATCGATGGACAAAGATTCCAGCTGCAACACGGGCTAGAGCCCCTGAAATTCTGAAGGTAATTGCTCATGCATTTAATCTAGTGATTTCTGGCTCAATTATATAAAACTAGTTGAAGAATGATGATAGTTCACACTGTTTACTGGAAACGAACTATGTGATGGGGTTAAATGGGAATATTGATATGGGTAAAGTGGCAAAGTGTTGAAAGTTCAAAATGAGTGCACTGAGTATGGTTTGACATTGAGTTGCATATATAGCAATTCAGTGCATAAGATGTAATGAGCTGCATATATAGCAACTCTAGTTGCATATATAGCAACTAGAGGTCCTCATAAGATTGGTGAAAAAAATACCATTTGATGAGATGCATATATAATAGTGGTATAAGAATACAACATATATATTATTGTGTTTGTTAGATCGTTTAAAATGCAGTACACGTTCCATAAGATGTAATGCATAAAGCCTTTTTCATCTATCAAAGATCTTTAATTAGTTACAACTAAAATGTATGTGTATTCTGTATCTTTTTATTAAAGATATTACAGATGCTTAACAGCGAAATGTCATTCCAGTTCACTACCCAAAGAAGAAAGATTACTACCCTTAGCATAATAAAAAGTTAGAAGTTGAAGAAGCTCACCTGTCAAATGATTAGTAAGTAAATGGCATTCTGATCATTTGGTGAACAAGATCCAATATTCAAGTCCATACTACATTAGGGCACTTCACATGCAATGTGTCTTCTCTATCAGAATAATGTTTTGAAAATCAACCCAAAATAATGTTTTGAAGATTTCTTTCTTGTAAATTGATCTGACAAAATTATATGGTAGAATTTAGGGAGCATCTAGTTATTTGCTCATAATTTGTATGCTGCTGTTTTAATTTTATTGCTATATCTTATGGTAAAATAATGTTTTGAAGACTTCTAATCTATAGCTTTGACTCTTGTTCCTATACAATGCAAATTTGATTACCCGGCAATTCTTGATGCCGACTGGGTAAACAAATCTACGTCCAAGAAGTGGAGAGATTATAAGTGTGAACTGAAGGCGACATATTACGACGAGAACCAGAATATCGCCGAGAATGTAAGAGTTGTCCCGAAAGGTGTCATCCGTTTAGATTGGGAATACCTTTGTCATTTTTGGAGTACACCGAAGGGGAAGGTAATCGCAAATATTAATCTCTGTTCATTTATTATTGATTAGCCATTCAAATTCTGTTTGTAATAATTACAAGTTGGGCAGAAAATGGCTGAAAGAGGTCGTGCCAGCCAACAGGAACAGGACGTGTTATGCACATCCGGAGGTACGAGCTTCGCAAGGCTTCGTGCGATAATGGTAAGCGTCGCATTTTTTATATCATTTGTCATAAAATACTTTATCGATGTTTTGATATTTCCCTTTGTACTCTAATATATAGGATGTGGAGGAAGGAGGTGGGGACCCGTACTGAGATTTGGAATTCTTCGACGCCACCCACATGAACTCACAAGGCGTGTTTGCATCTTCAAAGGCAGCGAAGATTTCGGTAATCGTTAAATATCTTAAATTGGCATATTTGATTTTTAATTTGCCGTAGAAATAAATAATATATCACATGTTTTTACAATATGTTTTTTACAGACCACTGCTAGAACGAGATACGTCGAACTCTCATCTGCAGTTGCTGACGTCTCTTCCACAGCACCCATTGATATAGTGCAACTTCAGCACTAAGCCTTGGTTGAAAAAATGGGCCCAGATCGCCATGGTCGTGTGCGTAGGAAGGGATTAGGACCCACACCCTCTCGATCCCGTACTTCGTCATCTACACAGCCCGATCCTAGAGATGAGAAAATACAATTTCTCATCTACACAGCCATAAATAGAGTATGAGAAGAAGAGATAAAACTGTATTAGATAATTGGGGTTCACTCTGAGGGACCATGTTGTTGAAGAATCTATCCCACAACACGTAGTGCTAATAGCGAAAACACACCACAAGCAATGGAAACTCCCAAGACTTAGATGAACCAAGAAAAAGTCACCACAATAATGCAAGAACCCACAAGAACACAATCAATGTGCAGAGATAACCAATACTTCTTATTTTCCAAGAAATACAAAGATTACAAAGAGATTACAACTCTCAATCTCTCTCTCTCTCACCTTTGAAACACTCAGCACAATCCCCTCTTGAAGTTGAACAATAATAACGGCTCACCTCTTGATTACACAAATTGATCTTTTCAAATATCTAAACCCTAGAGTCTACAGCCATATATATAGCCCCCAAGTAAACCCTAAAAGATAAACACAAACCTAGCAATTGGGCCTTTAAACTCGTAAGCCCAAAAACAATCAGCTGCCGAACCGCAACGTGTAGAGTCAGACCCGAGACTTGACCAGTCGACTACACCCTCAAGGTTGGTCGACCGTCCTTTCCTCTGTTGGACTTGTACACTCGAAGAACTCTCAGCAGCTAGGGTCGGTCGACCGCAACTCTCCAGGCTACACTTCTTCTACTTGTTGTTGTCTTCCATTGCTGTCTTTGTCTCCTCCTCTTCTTCTCTAATTTCAAGTACCCTGTGCCTACGTGTATTTGATTCCGAAACCCTAACAATCTCCCACTTTGACCAAATACACCACACTTCAAAGTTATTGCAATCTTTACCTCGCATTCCCGCTTTCATGGAAGACCCAAGTACTCCCCACTCTCATGAAGAGAACCTCCACCACTCCACCACATGGAGTGCACCAATCACCCCTCATCGCCTCATGAAGGATGTGCTCCACCAATCGCATAAAGCACGAATACCGGAGAAACAATCTCCCATGTCGGATTTTGTGTTATGAGACTCCCCAACTTATAGAATCTCCATCAATATCGGACATGGTTCAAAACCTCTCAATGAACCCTCTACATTAGAAGTCTCTGTGGACGATACCTCCACAAGATCTGCAGACTGTTCAACCCCTACAGTCCTAATTCGGTTACCCTCATCGACATCACCCCGCATATCGATACCAGTGTTCTCTATCACACAAGAGCGACTTGAAGCTTCAACTACCAATTCGCAAAGTACCCTCACCACAACAACTTCTTGCCCTCTAAGATCACTTCCATGGCCAGCAGCTCCCACTAAATTAGTAAGCTCCCCTCCATAACTGAAAGAACTTGGTTGCACCATACACAACCTACTACTCGATTCCGGTTGAGAGTCAACTACAGGAGAAACTCCCCTCACGTCTCTAAGAAAATACAGTGTTCCCCAACGCTTCTCTTTTTCAATCACCCTTGAACCTGCAGCTATACACCACTCCCCACTACCAACTGTAGTAGACAACCCCTCTTCGTCTAGCCTTCCAATCGAGATATAATTTTCCTTCAAGTCTAGAACATGCCTTGTCTCCCGCAAGACAACACTTTGATCATCAATGGTTTTCACGCAAAAAGTACCAACCCACGTACAGGACACCGGTGACCATTCCCCACGATCACATCCCCAAAAGAACCCTCCTCGTAGTCATCAAATACCTCTTTCCTCCGAGTGCAATGAAAAGTAGCTCCCGAATTAATATACCAATCTTGAGTGCCCAACTCCTCCCGAGCTAATAGCATAAATCCTCAACAAGCCCCACTTGAGCTTCCTTTGGAGTATCTCTCTTCGGTTTATCCTGCTTCTTATTCTTCATATAAGCCTTGTAACTGCGCATTATGTGAACCTTCTTATGACAATACCAACACTCAGGCCCATGTCCCCTATTGCTGTCATCAGACCCACTCTCAGATGAACTACTCTGATCCTTTCTTCTTCGACTGCTCTTAGATCTCCCACGTCTCTTCTCAACATACATTGCGAAATCTCTAGAAGATGATGATGGATATCCCCTATTTTTCACCCTTCTCACCTCCTCGTTCAAAATGCTACTCACCACATTCTGTAGAGTCGTCGAATCTGTCATAATGCCTGTAATAGTCTGTTTCACCGTACCATAACTATCGGGTAAAGTAGATAGAAGTAACAATGACTGCCCCCTCTCTGAAAACTTCAAACCTGTAGCTTTCATCTGGTTGTAAACCATATAGTAATTGTTCACATGCTCTCCTACTGAACCCCCTTCCCTTTAACTTCATATTAACCAATTTCTTTAGATGAAGAATTTAATTAGATGACGACGATTTCTCATACATATCCGTGAAAATCTCCATAGCCTCCTTTATGGTCTTTACCTTCGAGATATGAAATAGAGCCTTCCTATTCAGCCCCAACTGAATCTGCTACAATGCCTTCTGATCTAAACGATTCCAATCCGCCAAGACCTTCGCATCCTTGTCTGCACCTACCGGCTTCTCATCAAACAACGGACCATCAAGATCTTTCTAACGATGATATGCTATCATCTGAATCTTCCACATCGCGAAGTCACTCCCATCGAATTTCTCGATCTTCATCTTGTTATCGGCCATCTCGAACCAACTGCTCTGATACCACTTGTTGAAGAATCTACCTCACAACTCGTAGTGCTAATAGCGGAAACACACCATAAGTAATAGAAACTGTAATACCCTGCAAAATAGCATGTGGCTATTTTTGCATAGTAATTTGTGCACAGTCAAGAATTGCACACAATTACATATTTTTCTAATGATAATCAGTTTTAACTGAGAAGTTATGGATATATGAGCTATTATGAACCCAATAAGGTAAACTCGGATATCTTCTCAATCGAACTATAGATTGTCCTGATTGTTTTGACCAGACAATATATATATATATATATATTGGTTATTTAAAACCAAGTTAGTGCTCGAATTATTTTGGTGCATGATTATTGAATTGAATAACCATAAGGGTTAGGGTATGGTGACCTAGGGTTCCTTGACCTAACCTAGGATTAGGAATCCTAGCATCATGTGATCATGGCTTGGATCTTGATGAAGATCCAATGGTGGAAACAATTCACCATGTGTGTTGACTTTTGAAGGAATGAGAAGTTTCCAAGAAACTTTAGGGTGTTATGCTGTTTTCATCTCATCCCTCCATCTTCACTCAACCCCACTCCACCCCAAACCCTAGCCTCATTCTATAAAACCCCTCCATTCATCTTCTCACTTCTTCTCATCTTCTTGTTTTGTTTGTTTCAAAAAAAATACAAGAGAAGGAAAGAAGGAGAAGAGTTGTGGAGCTTCTACAAGATCAAGGAGCAAGGAAAGGGAAGCAAGCAAAAATTACAAGGAGGAGTCTTCTTGCAACAAGGTGGGTGATTCTCTAAACTCTAAAGATTAGTTTTTTTTTATGTGTATGTAATTTTAGCATGTGGTAGAAGCTAAGAGAAGCTTGATTATAATGCATGAGTTATTGACATGCTAAGAAAGAAAAAAAATTTGGTATGGTAGAATATCTATTTTCATGAATTTTGTTAAAGACACAAGTATAAGCATGTGAGTTTGAGAATTTCTAGCTCTCAAATGGTTGAGAATTTTGGACTCAAATTTTTAGGGATTGCTTTTCTATGTATCTAGAGCTTCCATGAATTTTTTTTACAATATTTGGAGGCCATTTGATATCCCAAACACTTAGTCCAATTTCGGACAAAGAGCAGTCAAAAATCTGCTGACTGTGTGAGACTTGTTATGACTTTCCGAAATCATAACCCAATATTGATTGGGTATTTTGAGCTGAATTTTTTTTGGATACTTTTGTATGTGTCTAAAAATATATTCTTAAATTTCATAATTTTCTGAGGTCATTTGATTCCTCAAAGAGTTTGCAGATTGCAACTGGTCTGGAAGTTGTAGCTGAAGATGTCTGTTTTTGGACTAAAGTTCATTTACTCATAAATACTTTTGTATCTATGATATTGTTATGAAATTTTTGCAGTGGCTTTCATATGAGTCTACTTCATGATTCTCAAATTTTTAGAATTTTTAGATGACACTTGATGAGGTTTCAAAAATAAATAGTGTGAAGTGAAAAAGACCCTATTGAAGAGCAGCTGAAATTTTATGCTATGTTTGAGGAGTCACAACTCTTTGTGTAGGATGAATATAAGTGCAAAATTTGGACACAAAGAAATGGTATATGTGTGGGTTAAGAATCTAAAATTTCATGAGCTTTGGACTTAGGGTTGATTTGTTATGAAATTTAAAAGTAGACAAGGTTCAGCCTAGCTCAGATTAACTAGTCTGTGAAGATGTGTAGTTCTGGAATTTTGTGTTAAGAATTTGGAGGATTGATCAACTAGAGAATTGTAGTGGAGAGTCGTAGATTTCCAAAACATCTAGAATTATGAAATTCCACTTTGTAGGTCGAAATTTATAATTTTCCGAAGACTGGGGCAGATCCAGTCTTAGTCGAGACTGTGTTTGCTAAAAGAGCCAATTCTTCCCTGTTTGTGCACCTGATGGAATATTGTGCTTTTGAGGGCTCTAGTGATAGAATCTTGGGATGTGTTCAACTAGAAAGTTTTAGTATACACTCCCTCCTTTTCATAGAATCCGGAATCGAGTGATTCCGATAAGTGAGCAAACTTTTATGCTATTGGAGAAGTGCAACAAGTGCATGAAAGATGTACAGCTGAGAGTATATGGGATTTTTATAGTATCAAGATGGTTGAATTTGAGAAAATGATTAACTAGAGATTTGTAGTATATGGTCTTAGCTTTTCAGAATGAGTGATATCAAGAAATTTTGAATTAAATCTTGGGAGATATGGATGTTGCAAGTTCAGCAACCTGTTGCCTTGATCGACTTCAAGCATTGTTAACTCGGGGACTCGAGCTCCATGGGGAATTCGAGGATATTGTATACTAGAGAATTGCAATAGAGTCTCCTACCCTTCCAGAAAACCAAATTTTGTTGGATTTCGATGAGTGCAGCTTGAGTCGCCACAACGGCTTATGATTGGAAGATTGATAAGGAATTTCTCTACATGACGCAGTATGGTGACCTTGAACTATTAAATTTAAGTTGTCTTTAACACTTTATTTGGAACTTAGACAAGTTTCCTGTGCTTAGTACTCATGGTGGACATGAGTGAGTTGAGAGATAGCTATGTTCGATTTATGATTGGTGTCTCGATGCCTGAGTCTGTCAATGGTCAGAAATTGGTGGTTTTGTGTGTGCATACCTTCATTCAAATTATATTGCATCATTTGGACGCTGTTGGACTACTCGCTGAGGGTCACGGGCCGGGGTTATTAGTCGATGACCTGTGAAGGTATTGGGAATCGGTGGATGTGATTCCCATGATTAATTGTTATTTTGACAAGACCAGTCAGGCTCAGCATCGGTTGATACGACACTGTGTATGATTTGAGTAATAACATGTTTTCAGTAAACTGCATTGTTTAATTTTCCTTTACTGTTTGCTTGAAGACCGGATTGATGTTAGGGGATTCCCTATAATCCTACTTGTTCTAAGAGTAGCACTAGGAGGTGTTAACCAGGGTTGTCTTTTCCTGTCTTTGATGTTAGGGGATTCCCTATAATCCTACTTGTTTTAAGAGTAGCACTAGGAGGTGTTAACCAGGGTTGTCTTTTCCTGTCATTAGGGATACGTACTGTTGTGTGTATCTCGCACTGTTGATTCCTGAAGTGTCGTGGTAAGAACGGGAGCTTCCTGTCGGATAGGGGGTTTTTAGACCTTCGAGGCCGTCATGTTCTTATGTTGTGTGGACACGAACGGACCATGAGGCTACTGTCCCATGCATCTTCGGTACCATAGATATGTAGTTGTATATCTGTAAGATTGTCACGGGCATTTGGTATGATTTGATTTGGGGCACTAGTGGCTACAAGATACCATTGCATCTGTATTTAGCAGTAGTAACTGCAGGATTCACCAGCCACGATTGTATCTATCAGGAACAAAAAGAGTACAATAGTAGAATGCATTGCATGGCGAGGGTTCGAATCCCTGAAAATGGGAGAACGGATTGATCTGGAGCATATGTAGTATGAGATGCATGTGTATCCAGAGTCTTGATGACATTAGATTAAGTGCATTTGTTTCTGTACTCTGTATTATGCATTAGACTTTAGGCCATGGCATACACGAACACTAGGAAAATAGGAAGCACGTTTCTTTTCCATTCAGGATGATTCGTGGATGTGCTAGTTGGAGATCGTTGTTTCTTATCTGTATTGAATCAGTAGGATTACGGACGTGCCCACTCAATTAGGTATCGGATGTCGGGTCGCGAGGGCAGGAGAGCCAAGATCAGTAGGGTATCCAAGTGGAGTGGCAGTGTACATGCCTACCCTTCTAGCGGGTGCAGAATTATCATAGTCACGCAGCGGAAGGCTCTAGCCGAGGGCCAAGCCCCAGCGAAGCAGATCGACCATCCAGTGGAAGCTCGGCGGTAACCAGTCGATTACCAATCCGGATGACATCTGTTAGCTTCATAGGAAGAGTCTGGATATTTCTGTAAACAGTTGTAATGGGTTTATGTAATTTGTATTCCTTGTTCAAAAACAAGATAGTATTGTAACTAATGATGTAATAACTCTGATGGCAATAAAACTTTTTAAATTTCCGTATTATTTACTGTGTTGAGATGCATTTGAAGGAAAAGATTCTGATTGTGTCACGGATGTCCGGTAACTGGGATCCGGGACGTTACAGAAACTTCCAAGACTTAGATGAACCAAGAATAAGGCACCACAATATATGCAAGAACCCACAAGAACACAATCAATATGCAGAGATAACCAATAATTCTTATTCCCCAAGAAATACAAAGATTACAAAGAGATTACAACTCTCAATCTTTCTCTCTCACGCATTTGAAACACTCAACACAATCCCCTCTTGAAGTTGAACAATGATAACGGCTCACCTCTTGATTACACAAATTGATCTTTTTAGATATCTAAACCCTAGAGTCTACATCCATATATATAGCCCTCAAGTAAACCCTAAAAGATAAACACAAATCTAGCAATTTGGCCTTTAAACTCGTAAGCCCCAAAACAATCAGACGCCGAAGTCGGTCGACCGCACCCCCAAGGTTGGTCGGCCGCAACGTGTAGAGTCAGACCCGAGACTCGACCGATCGACTGCCCCCCCAAGGTCGGTCGACCGTCCTCTCCTCTGTTGGACTTGTACACTCGAAGAACTCTCAGCAGCTAGGGTCGGTCGACCGCACCCCCAGACCGGTCGACCGCAACTCTCCAGGCTACACTTCTTCTACTTGCTGTTGTCTTCTCTTGCTATTTTTGTTCCTTTCTCTTATTCTCCAACTTCAAGTACTTCGTATCTAAGATTATTTGAGGTCAAAACCCTAACACCCGTGACTTTCTTGTACTTTGACTTAGGTGCTATATGTACTCTAAGGGGGTAGTGATGGTTAACGAAAAAAGTCCTCAACACCCTTCTATTTTCAAAGTGTTTTTTTTAAATAAAAAATTCATATATGACAAAACTCAGCATTGTGATTTTTCATTACTTTAACTTCTCCAGATATTGGAATTCAAAGGCAAAGAGTTATAATTGGTTGGTCAAATGATATGACCACATCATACAGTTGAAAAGTCTTTAGCATTAAGGTATACTAGTATTATACATGTGCTGTGCACGTGCGGGAAAATTGAGGGAATGAAAAGGAAAAAAAAATTTACCTGCACATGCGCTGCATGGGTTGGGTTATGGACAAAGGCCTTCTCCCATTATAGCAGTAGAGATAGAGATTATACATGTGCTGTGCACGTAGGGGAAAATTGGGGGGAATGAAAAGGGAAAAAGAATTTACCTGCACGTGCGCTGCACGGGTTGGGTTATGGACAAAGGCCTTCTCCCATTATAGTAGTAGAGATCGTAAAAAACTTGAGGTGTATTTTATTTTTATTTAATACCTTGAGTATTTTCCTCTCTATTTTTGTGTAATTCTCAAATATGAGAATATGGCAAAATAACATATAGCAAAAAAAGAGATTTGCTACAGTCGTGATTTGCTATAATTTGATAAACAAATATTAAAAAAGGAGCTCAGACGAAACAACTTGTTTCGTCTTTTCTTTTTATACATAATGTATAAGTTAGTTAAGTAATGATTAGATATTAAAATAGGTAAATTAAATAAATTAAATATTAAAATATATACTAAGCTATCTAATTAATATACTAATCTAAGATTAACCTAAGATTTATTGGGCTAAAAGTTTACAAAGGATCTGGACGGGACATGTTGTCTCGTCCAAGTCAATTTTGGCTTCAAACGGGACAACATGTCCCGTTTGACGATTTTTCGATTTTTCTTTTTTTTTTTTCCAGACGGTACAACATTTGTTGTAAATGTTGTACCGTCTGATCATTAAAAAAAAAGGGTCAGACAAAACAACTTGTTTCGTCCAATCCCATTAAAAATAAAAAATAAAAGGATGGAACAACATGTTCCGTTGCCTATATTTTGAGAATCGTCAGTTCGTTTATCAAATTTAAGAAGCGATTGTAGCGATTTTATCAAAATATGGCAAAATAGCAAACGACTGCACACTCTCAATTCTTAAATATATGGGAATTTGGCAAAAATGAGAAACGACTGTGGATGCTCTTTGCTCCCGAAGAGCGAAGTGAATAAGTGTGATAGATATGTTACAATAATACTTTCCGTTCAAAAAACACATGCCTCTGATTGACCCCACAAATCCCTTTCATCTCCTGTTACATCTACTGCTAAATGAACAGACCTTAGCACACAACTCCTCAAAATCCAGAAAAAGAAACTAAGATAGAAATTATTTCTGCTTAAAATTAACTTTTATTTAATTGATGGGAGGATGAAAATTGAAGATCTGTAAGAAAGGGTAGGGATGGCAACCGGGTCGGTTGATCTGTGACCAGCTTACGACCTGCCCACATGAAACCGGCCCGCAATTATGCAGCTCGGGTCCGGGTCAAACCCCCGGTTATACCCGGGTCGACCCGGGTCGAAAAAGTCGAATACCAAACCCGCTCGACCCGTTGACCAAGTCAAACCCGCCCGCCAACCCGCGGGTTTGTACTCGTTTAGCCTGAACGGGTTGAACTGTCAGAAATAGACTGTTGGCTGTTTTTTTTTAATTTAATTTTTTTTGTTTTTCGTTTGTTTTTCCCCCTACAAATACCCCCTTAATTCAATCTAAAAATTTTCACATCTTACTCTCTTACTCTCTCTACTACTAATACTAAATTCAAATCAAGTGTTTTCAACAAAGAAGTGAAAATTTTCGATCGTACCAAATTGTGTTGATTCAACTCTCAACTACGTCTACGTCAATTCCACCAATAAAGAAGTTCTTTATCTATCTTTTTCAAGTTTCAACGACTACCAGATTACCGACTACTCTCTACTTTTATTTTCTCTCTCATTTGTATATTCGATTATCCGCGAAGTACGGTATCAAAATTTCACAACCCTCCTATTGTCTTGAATTTTGTTGGATTCTAATTTTTTGTATCATGTTTGTTTGTTGGTTTTTCGCTTTTCTCTCTCTCTCAACCCTCCTATTATTTTTTAACATATACCTCCGAGATTGTTTTCTATTATTTCACATACACTAGTAAAATACTAGAAATCTTTTTTTTTTCACATAAACTATTACCATGTCTAATAGCGGTCGTAGCCAACATGGAAAAGATTCCATCGGTACTTCACCTCGGCCTCCAATAGTCCCACAAATTGAACCCGAATTTACACATAATCTTATGGTAGGAACTCACGATATTACTACACACAAAATAGAAGAAGAAATGTATAATGTTGACACACAACAAACCAAACCCACCAGTAGTAGAAAAACTAGGGAGAAACAAGTGATTGGCACAGATTTTATGACTATGTCCCCGATAAGAATAATCCGGATGTAGGACATAAGATTTGTAAATATTGTGACAAGAGTTACAAATGGAAGAATGGTGAGGGAATATGTACAATTAAACGACACATTTAAAATGTACACAAAGATTTAGTATAAGACCAATAAGGCCAACAAAAAATCAACCCTAGGGCCGGACAAATAGATGGCCAATCCTATGATCCCAAACTTGTTTGTCAAAAAATGGCCCGACTAGTTATTAATGATGAGCTACATTTTTCCTATTCTGAGAGTAGGAATGTAGAGTCTTTCAATCAAAATGCACGAAATCCACATTTTAGAAGAATTCCTAGAAACACACTAAACTCCGATTGTTTTAAACTTTACAACGAAATGAGAGACATTGTAATTGCACTCTTATATTCTTTAACTTGTGAGTATCGTTAACTTCCGATTGTTGGAAAGGTTATAACGATATTCCGATGATGGGCATAACCTGTCATTGGATAGATAGTGATTGGATGATTCAAAAGAGAATCATCTCACTTGGGACTTTCCGTATCCCCATAGTGGACTAGTTATTGCAACATGTATTTTAGAAGTTTGTGAATTATATCATATTCGTGATAAAAAATTTACTATCAGTTTTGATAATGCATCTAACAACAATGTTTCGATTAGTACTTTAGAAACACAATTAGCTCATCCATGTAATGAATAGATGTGCGTGTCATATTTTAAATTTATGTGTATAAGATACATTGAAAGTAGTTGATTCATATATAGTTGCAATTAGAAATTGTGTACATTTTATTGCTTGAGTGGTCCTATGCTTCAACACTACAACACACGCTGGATTTACCGGCGTTTTTTCTAATTTACACCAGCGTTTTTAAAACCGCCGGTCCAAATGCCGCCGAAGCGAGCGTCGCGGAATACTATGGATCAACACTGGCGTTTTTTCATGCCACCGGTAAATCTTGTGTATACACCGGCGGCCGTAAAAACGCCAGTGTATGGGTATTTCTAAGTGCCATATTTTTCAGCTGATATACATTTATCGGCGTTATACAAACGCCGCCGTAGGAGCTGTAATTTTGTTTGGAAGCTATACCGGCGTTTGTAAAAACACCGGTGTAGGTATATAATTTTTATAAAAAAAATTTAAAAAAACATGCAGCACTCTTACAATCAAAACCAAAATATGGAGTTCAAATTATTGAACTACAAACAGTGAAAGAGAATACTTTCACTCTCATATTCAGGCAAAAATGCTACTAACTGAAATGAATCTTATACTTTTACACTACTCATGAGATATGATCCATCTCATCTCCAAATTCAGACAAAAAAGCATCTCCAAATTAACTTAAAACCCGAGCATCAACAAGAACACTAGCTTCTTTCCCGTTCACCAAAAAAGAAACCTTAGATGACAGTCAACCCATTTTGGTAAAAAAATCATGCTAAGATGACAATCAGATGCATGAATTCAGCTTCTTTAACAGTAAAAGAAAATGAAAATTTCCAGTATCTAAACATATATGTTTGTCTATTAATTCTTCATCCCAACTAAATCATTGATGTTTGTGGCTCCAAAAGAAACCTCCACAAGGTTTGTTCAGCCCATTTCTTGTACAGAATTGGAGCATTTTGGTATATATACAGCATCCTTAGTTGACAGTTAACCCATTTTGGTAAAAAAATCATGCTAAGATGACAATCAGATGCATGAATTCAGCTTCTTTAACAGTAAAAGAAAATGAAAATTTCCAGTATCTAAGCATATATGTTTGTCTATTAATTCTTCATCCCAACTAAATCATTGATGTTTGTGGCTCCAAAAGAAACCTGCACAAGGTTTGTTCAACCCAATTCTTGTACAAATTTGGAGGATTTTGGTATACATACAACATCCTTAGTTGACAGTTAACCCATTTTGGTAAAAAAATAATGCTAAGATGACAATCAGATGCATGAATTTAGCTTCTTTAACAGTAAAAGAAAATGAAAATTTCCAGTATCTAAGCATATATGTTTCTCTATTAATTCTTCATCCAAACTAAACCATTGATATTTGTGGCTCCAAAAGAAACCTGCACAAGGTTTGTTCAGCCCAATTCTTGTACATAATTGAAGCATTTTGGTATATATATAGCATCCTTAGTTGACAGTTAACCCATTTTAGTAAAAAAATCATGCTAAGATGACAATCAGATGCATGAATTCAGCTTCTTTAACAGTAAAAGAAAATGAAAATTTCCTGTATCTAAGCATATATGTTTGTCTATTAATTCTTCATCCCAACTAAATCATTGATGTTTGTGGCTCCAAAAGAAACCTGCACAAGGTTTGTTCAGCCTAATTCTTGTACAGATTTGGAGGATTTTGGTATACATACAGCATCCTTAGTTGACAGTTAATCCATTTTGGTAAAAAAATCATGCTAAGATGACAATCAGATGCATGAATTCAGCTTCTTTAACAGTAAAAGAAAATGAAAATTTCCAGTATCTAAGCATATATGTTTCCCTATTAATTCTTCATCCCAACTAAACCATTGATGTTTGTGGCTCAAAGAAGATTTTAGATCTAGGATGACAAATTTTGATTGGGCTTTGAATGGAGATTCTAGTGATAGATCGATTCTTTGGAGCCCGATTTTCTAAAGAAAATGCCATTTGGAAGTATGCGGGTACATGTTTGTTGGATCACCAAAACTCCCATTTTTATTGAAGAAAAATAAGAATAGGGCTCATATCAAGTGTAGTTTTAAGGAACTGTCATCGTGGAAGGAAACCAAAATATAGAAGCCAGAAAGAGGAATGGTAGAGAATGAGGATACACCAGGCTAACATAGCGGCATTTTCCTCATCTCTCTCTCATCCCTGCTTTCTCTTCAGCAAACGCACATAAAGAGACATCAGCAACAACAGTAAGAGCGACAAGAACAACAATAATAATAAATTATTATGAACGAGATGTCTCTATATGGGTTTCCAGATCTCCACTCCAAGTCGTCTTTTTCTAATCACAGCCCAATTAAGAACACTTGTTGACAGTCACGAAACAATCCAATCACAGCCTAATAAAAATTTGTGATCCTGGATCTAAAAACTTCAGAATTCCCAAAATCTGTACAAGAATTGGTCAGAACAAACCTTGTGCAGGTTTTTTTTGGAGCTAGAAACATCATTGATTTAGTTGGGATGGAAATACCCAAACCATGCTATGTTCACCAAAAACACTAGCTTCAACAAGAATCAACAAGAAGCTCGCCTAGCCGAAAATCAACAAGAAGAACCAACAAGAAGCTAGCTTAGCCGATAATCAACAAGAAGAACCAACAAGAACCAATGCTAGTTTATTAATTTACGATCATGCTCGGATTTTGCTAAAGTTTCAGCCGATAATCAACAAGAACCAAGAAGAACCAACAAGCCTCTTGAACCATCATGCTAAAGTTTCAGTTGATGAAAATAAAATCAACGAAGCTAGCTATCACATCAATCGCACCATTACCACCCAAAATTGAGTGTCAAACCATTACCACCCAAAATTGAGTATCACAAACGAAGCTAGCTATCCCTAAATCGAGATCTCTCCTAAATTGAGTATCAAACCATTACCACCCAAAATTCCCACAAACATAAACATCACAGAATCAATCGCACCATTACCATCACAAAATTGCCCCATTACAATCAAACCATTACCATCACAAAATCAAGAAGTAGAGAGAGAGAGAGCGCGCGCGAGAGAGAGAGTACTTGCGATGAGAGAGAAATGACTGAGCGGGGGTCGAGGAAGGGAAGGAGGCCCAATGGCGATGTCGACGGAGGAGTTGTCGAGGAAGGGAAGGAGGCCCAATGGCGACGTCGACGGAGGAGTTGTCGAGGAAGGGAAGGAGGCCGAATGGCGACGGCACGGGGAAACTTAGGGTTTGGTATAAAAAAAAAAACGAAATGTGCTAAGGGTTTCGCGGCAGGATTGGGGAATTAATCCCTGTATATTCACCGGCATTTTTATTAATAAACGCCGGTGAATGTGAGAGGATTTGTGGGGTATATTTCCGCTTTCTATTCACCGGCGTGTTTTTATAAAAACGCCGGTGAATAATTCACCGGCATTTTTTAGAGGCCGCCGGTGTATAACTATACATTTTTGTGACCCTATCCTGGTCTTATTCTACCCCGGCACGATTGGTAAAACGTCGGAAAAAATACGCCGGTAAATCCAGCGTGTGTTGTAGTGCAAGAATTTAAAGGATGATGTAAAGCTAGGGGAATATATTTTAAAAAAATTTCTAAAGATGTTAAATTTCGATGAATTTCTACTTTCGATTTACTAAATGTTGTTACTCAATACAAAGAATTATAAACGATTTTTGTCTTGCAAAAAACATAAAAATTTTTCAAATGACACCCCAATCATGGTATTTTTCCGAATGTTTATTACGATTTTTGGAACCTTTTAAAGCCGCAACTTTGAAGTTTTATATATCTTATGATTCTACTAATGGTAGTATTTTTATTTCAATCAATACTATGATGAAACTTTTCAATAAATAATTTTGGACGAATACATTAGCCATATTGTTGTTCCTGCTTATAAAAAGATTTTGAAGTATTTTAATCCTCTTTTTATATTGTATTGTATTGCTACTGTTATGGATCCTCGTATCAAATTAGCGGGTACGAAAAGTTTGATTGAAATATTTTTTACTATACTTGGATATGATTCCGAATATGATTGTAATAAATTTTTAGCTAGTTTTGAATCGATATTGAATAACTTGTATGATTATTATCATAGAACTTTGCATCTAGTAGTACAACTAACATAGTTACTTCTTCTTCTACTACTTGTAGAGGTAAGGGTAAGAGTACATTAGTTCATATCACTGCTAATTTACATGCTCGTATTCAATCAAAAAAACCTAGGACTAATGCACCTAATGAATTAAATTGGTATAATCAACAAGATAGTAAGAGTTCTAGTATTAAGATTGAAGTGCTATAATGGTAGAAAGAACATGAAAACCATTTTCATATTCGTTCACATATGGCTAGAGATATACTAACTCCTTCCGTCTCCACAGTTGCTTCCGAAAGTGCTTTTTCTATAAGTGGCAGAGTTTTAAATTACAGGAATTGCTTGAAGCTGGATTCGTTGGAGAAGCTCGTGTGCACTGAAGATTGGATGAATGCTGAAGGCAGGACTCAAGAAAAAGTGACATCTACATCAACAAGTCGAAGGAACTCCCCTAAAGTCCAACAACAAGATTAGGAAATTTTAGGTGATGAGATCCTAGGTTTAAGTTAAGTAGAGGTGCACGACAGTAGTCCAATTCCCTCTCTTCAATCTAACTCTAGGCTATCTCGAACATTAGATTGTCCTCTGAAACATGTAATTGAATAAATTTGTATATTTTTTTAACAGTATTTGTATGTAAAAAAGTTGTAAAAATTTCATAGAAGTTGAAATGAATAATATATACAATATTCTTTAATTCTTAATCTCTTATACTTGTTGTACAATTTTTATGTTATATATTTTTTTAGGTTAAAATAGAGGGGGTAAAAACTTGTATTTTTATGTAAAAAACTTGTAAAAAAATCATAGTAGTTAATATAAATAATCAATAATATATGCATTTTTTCACTCTTATACAGTTACTAGGTTTGCACGTTGACACGTGCCTACGGCACGTCTTCGGAACGGTACACCTGGTTTGATTATATAAAACAGTTTTAGAGGTCCAGCAAATTAATTGAAGTAGGAAACATATTATATGAGGAACCAACATATCTACCTTTAAGCTCAACCATCATCTTCTTGATCATTAGCTTGAACATACCAGGAATGCATAAAGTTTGTTACAAACACTGCATAGAGTTTTTTTTTAACTTCAGCATCACTTTTACATGCTTGTAATAGTTATGCAATGACATGATCATATAGGTTTTATAGAGCTTACTCTAATCTCATAACCACTATGAGCATGTCTAAATACAATGGTAACCAAAGTGCAGGTGTGAAGGTATCAACAATACCAATAATCTAAACATTTATTTGTCTGAGACTTAGTTTGTAATTGAAATATATCTTATGATTATTTCAACCAAAATGTAATACATGAAGTTCTCAAAAGTCTAATCCAAGCTAATCATTTCTTTTATCTCTACTTTGTCTCTCCATTGCACCTTTATAAAAAAACAGAATGGATCAATAACAAATTCACTTTAGCTGTCTTTTTATAGTGGAGAGTTTGCACCCTTCACTGGTAAACTCCAGTCATCCCAATCCTATATATCCAAACATACACTAAAATTTCTTATATTATGTTATCCATGGTTTCTAATAACCAGTGAAGGGAACACTTCACGATAGTGTATTCTCTTGTAGTAAAGAAATTAATGTAGCATATTTGTCAAGTTCTTTTAGGTTGCTGATCAGCTACCTGTCCTGCTATGGTTTGGAAATCCAAATTGAGGCCACCAAATAATCCATCTCTCACTTGTGTGCACCTTAATGTTAATCACCCTGGGGGGGTGAATAGGGTGATCGTGCGGAATTAAAAACAATAAAATAAAGTAAAGTAAATGTAAGAGTGATAAGAAAAGCAAACACAGATGACGCAGCGATATAACGTGGTTCGACCCCTAGGTCTACGTCCACACCACCTACTTGTAGCAATTCCCTGCCACAAGCATTCCATTATACTCGAAACCCTTGTACAGTGATTCTCGAATTCAGGCTGAGAGACCTATTACACCCACAGGACTTCTAATCCAAATCCCGTCAATCTCACCGAAGTGAAAAAGAAATGAAAAGAAAACTCAGGGTCGTTAATGATCTTAACTGAAGAATACAACCAAATAAACGCTCACACTCGGATTGATTAAATGAAAGATTAGTTCAGAAATTTTCTCAGAAGTGATTAGGTGAAGAAGACACAGTGGATTCGTTCAATTAAATAGAAGAGGAAGTGTATCGATCAAAAATAGAAATGATACATTCCAAAATAGTATACAGCTCAGGTTACGGTCGACCATAAAAAATGTGCGGTCGACCGTTGAACTCTTTGACGTAAGTCGAGCGATGAAAGGTCGACCGCTATCTTAAGCAACTCAGGTTGCGGTCGACTGTGACGCGGTCGACCGACATTACGTACGGTCGACTGGTCTTGGCTGTATAATTTGAATCCACTTTGTTTTCTTGCCATAAACTAATCAATTTTTAATCAATCATTTACAATAAATATCTCACGAAAATATTACTAAAAATTCAGTCTTGATAGATTGCTTGGAGGCCAATTAATTGAGAACTCTTTTTGAATATCTTCCTATTTTCCTTGTATATGCAATCTTCCTTTATTACTTTCCTTGTTTGTATATTTGTGAATCTCTCTTGGATATCTTTTTGATGTTATTTGATCTTGAAAACCTGATACACTAAATTCAAACTTATTAGTATGAGTGAGCACGTTTTGTGCACACCAAACTAAGAGTCAACAATCTTCCCCTTTTGGTGAGAACAAAACATGCATGAATATTTGAAAATTTAATACACAACATATGAATACCCCCCCCCCCCCCCCCCGAATTTATCACATCCTGTAATACAGATTTTCATATAGATAAGGCTTTTAAGGGGGTGAATACTCCCCCTTAATATAATGCTACCTGCAATACAGACCTTAAAGAACAAATATAAGATACGGGTGAGAGTAATATACATAGTTGTTCATGAAAGAATTTGAAAATTTATGAAATAATGAGAAAATATTTTGAAAATATTCTAAAAACAATTCTCCCCCCTTTTGGAACACACCAAGAGGGGATAAATGGAGGAGACATAAGTAAAATAAGCCTTGGAAAGTTCATAGAGAAAATCATCAATGAAAACACCAAAGAATAGGAGAACATTTGAAGATATTACAATGAAAACAAACTTGTAATTTTTAAGAAAGTGGAAGAGAATCTTCTTACATGATACCGTTGATACCGAGACTCTTTGCTATGCAGTGAGAGCTCTTCATAATATTATAGATTCGAGATTCTCCCCAATACACATGAAAGCAACAAAAAAAAATCAAGATTTTGAGAAAGGAACATCGATTTTATAAAACTTTGAAAATATGGAACAGAGAGGGAACCGGTCGACCTCACAGTCGACCGCAAAAAGAGATTTTGAAAAGAATCATTCAGAGCGCATATCGGTCGACCGCAAACTGCTATTTGTAGAAAAATTATCCAGAGAGCATGCCAGTCGACCGTACGGTCGACCGCAATAAGCAAAATTAGAGAGTCGAAAAATGATCTAAAATCGAGATGAAGCCGATCGACCGCACAGTCGACCGACCCACACAAAAAGTTTTTAGGCGGAAAAATCAATAACATTTAATGCTCCTCTCAAGAAGTGAAAACGTTTTTCGTCTAAGGGTTTTGTAAAAATATCAGCAAGTTGCGAATCATTAGAAATATACTCGAGTAAAATATCACCCTTTTGAAAGTGATCTTTAATGAAATGATACCTAATATCATTGTGTTTCGTGCGACTGTATTTTGTGCGACTGTGTTGGTCAGAGTTTTTGGTCATATGAACGGTGCTAGTGTTGTCACATTTTGTTGGAATATGATCAAAGAATACCTTATAATTTTTGAGAGTATGTTTCATCCATAATACCTATGCACAACAGGATCTTGCCGCAATATACTTAGCTTCGGCAGCAGAGAGGATAACAGAATTTTGCTTCTTGGATTCCCACGAGATAAGGCAGTCGCCCAAGAAGTGACATGTACTACTAGTGCTATTTCGATCTGTCAAGCTCCCGGCATAATCTGCATCAGAGTATCCTACAAGAGAAATTTTTTTATTTTTCGAGTACCAAAGACCAGTATTTGGTGTGCCTTTGAGATATCGAATGATACGCTTAACGGCAACCAAATGTGATTCTTTGGGACACGATTGAAAACGTGCACATAAACAAACACTAAACATAATATCAGGACAGGATGCAGTAATATAAAGTAAACTACTGATCATACCTCTGTAAGTAGAAATATCAACATTGTTACCAAATTAGCCTTTGGATAGCTTATTGGTAGTGGCCATTGGAGTTTTGTAAGCATTAGCATTTTCAAGTCCGAACTTCTTGACAAGTTCTTTTGCATACTTGGATTGGTTTATAAATATGCCATCCTTTCTTTGTTGTATTTGAAGTCCAAGGAAATAAGTTATTTCTCCCATCATACTCATTTCGAACTCATCCTGCATTTGCTTTGAAAACTCCCCTTTGGACATATCAATTCGTATAAGAGATGGTGGATGACTAGACATGATTTTCCATGCGGGGTATCTCTCACTTGTGGAGCCTTGATGTTGTATATTTTCATCTTCCATGGCATCAATTTGTTGTGTAGGAATCTTATTGATTTGGTTTTTAGGTTCATCTTTGTCTTGAAGCACCACTTGATTTTGATCATTTGCTTGTTGTTCTTATTCAATATGAACCTGTTTCTTTTCAACACGAACCCATGTCTCATCATCATCAACAACATTTAATATTTCTTTGGAGTAGGGATTAGTTTCATAAAAAATAACATCAATAGATTTCTGAATTGTGCATCTTCTTTTGTTGAATACACGATATGCTTTGCTACTAAGAGAATATCCTAGGAAAACACCTTCATCACTTTTAAGATCAAACTTTCCCTAGTTATCAAGGGTATTTAAAATGAATACTTTGCATCTGAAGACACGAAAGTAATTTAGGTTGGGAATTTTTTCATAATACAATTCAAAAGGAGTTTTCTCAAGATATTTTCTAATGATTACTTGGTTTATGGTATAGCATGCTGTATTGACAGTCTCTGCCCAAAATGATTTAGGTAAATCTTTTTAACTAAGCATGGTACGAGCCATTTCTTGAAGAGATCGATTCTTCCTTTCAACAACCCCATTTT